>OX439133.1:20227992-20539203 GCA_949318235.1 Ecdyonurus torrentis
ATGTTAATGTTAAGACAGCTATCGGTCACTGGCAAGGGGCTCCAGTAAAAGTATATAAATATATAATAATAGCTTTTAGATAAAGCTTTAGTATAATTAACCTTTTTTGATTAACATAATTTATTTATTTCTGTTGGTTTTAGTAAACAATCTACTACGTGCTTAAAAAAAAAACAAAGAGAGAAAGAGGAATTTATTTATTTATTAATCTGTTTATGTATTTATTTATTCATTTATTCATATATGCTTTATTCAAAAATCTATAGATATATCTGTATTTAATTTGTTTATTTTTTTGTATTTTACTATTTCTTTTCTTTTTTATATCTTTTTTTATAAACACAATATAAAGTTTTAAGAGTAAAAGCGTAAAAATCAATATTTATTAATAATCTAAATATTATATTGTTTCTATATCTAATTTTATAATCTCTTTTTTTTTTCACCGTGTATCTGTGTTGAACTTGAGGTATAAGCTAAATATAGACTTCAAAATTATGTAAATAAAGATAAAAACACAAGTTACGTAATTTTTACACAAACTTAAGTAATTTTTTAAGTTAAAGCCATAGACCACATAAAACAACATGTGCTTTTTAATGAATAGACACGAAATGGGATCTTCAAAACTGATGACAAATTTTACCAGAATGTTAATTTAGCCCCACGAGACACGAGAGTGCGTGAAAAAACTGTAAAGTATGCAATTTTCGTGAAAATTCCTGTTTATGATGTCAGAAACATGCAAAAACTAGTATGAAAATGTTGTGTGGGTTGCATAAATCGAATATTCTGATCACTGCTACGGGGCTACTGTTGGGTTTTGAGACAAACTAATGTTATTTATGCAAGTCCCAGCAAGTGTTTTGTGATATAAATGCTTATGTTTTTTTCTGGTCTATTCCTTTAAGTATATAATTACCTTTTCAGTGTTATCTATGCTGTCGTTATAGTAATTATCTCTGTCTTTCTCTATCTCTTCTATTTTCGTGTTGCATTTTATTTAAAATTGTATACAATCTCAAGGAGAAAAAAAAAACACCATGCAATACAAAATATTATTAAATATTATTTGACCTCTAGTGAACCTAAGATGAAGGTCATTCTCTACGTTAGGGTTAATATTAATAGAAATGAGAGAGAGAAAAAGAAAAAAAAAAACAGAAACTTTACATTTTTAAATTGTGCTGACTTGTGAGTAATAAATAATAAGTGTTTCTGAAAAAAATAAACTTTAAATATTAATAATATACATGCATACGCATGTGGTTCCTACAGTTGCTGAGAAGAAGAGGAAGAACCAGCCGCTTTCCATTGAGTTGAAGGATTATGTATCGGCTAAGAAGTGTTGCAATTGTCCCTGTTGTGGTTTCTTTGAATGGTCTGGTTAGCAAAGATTGGTTAAAAGCAAGGAAAAAGCTAAACCTCGAGGACAGGCATTTACGTGTCATGCAGAAAGCTGCAGTTCTTGGCACAGCTAACATGGTGCGCAAAGTGCTTAGTTTGTGACCCCTCTTATATACCACCTGCAGTTTCTAACATAATTGGTACTGAATTATTCTCACCTTCACCTTGAATCAAGTAGGATTTCGGTGTTGGTGTTATAGAAGAAGAAAGAATAGAACTCATGATAAAGTGTAATACTTAAGTTGGAATCCTTAATTATGTGAGATAAAAACCTTTGAGTTATTAAATAACGCATTTTAGCAAATTATTAACAATAGCTATTTTAACTCAAAATATATAGCCAAAAATATCTGAAAACAACGTAAATTAGCTATTGTTATTAATTTGCTAAAATGCATTATTTTAGCTGCTCATAATCACTCAAAAGTGTTTATCTAAAAAAAAAAAATATTAGGATTCATAACTGAAATAATGCAACTTTTTTTTTTGAGTGTGCCTAATATCCTAACATACCTAAATATCAACGTGGATTTGACTGGAGTAATTTATTTCTAATTTATTTTTCAATCATGAAATGACAAACGCGGGCTTATGACGTCACACCTCACTGACCCACGCGCTCAGAAACAGGTGAGCTGTGACGTCATAAACTCGCAACTCCCATTGTGTGAATGGAAAATTAATTATGAATAATGAATCGAGTCTAATTAACATTGATGTTTAGGTATGTTATAATATTAGACATGCTTTCTTGTTCAAGGTATTCTACGCCTTTAATGAGACCTACATAAATAACATTAGTTTGTCTCAAAACCCAACTGTAGCACCGTAGCAGTGATCAGAAAATGTTGACTTATGCAACCTGCACAACATTTCAATGCTTTTTTTTTATACTTTTTATATACTTTTTTTTT
The DNA here is from genome assembly GCA_949318235.1 of Ecdyonurus torrentis. NCBI lineage: Eukaryota > Metazoa > Arthropoda > Insecta > Ephemeroptera > Heptageniidae > Ecdyonurus > Ecdyonurus torrentis. The sequence goes on from OX439133.1 coordinate 20,230,314, forward strand.
GTTATTTTTTTTTTTTTTTTTTTTACTTTTTATACTTTTTTTTTTTTTTTTTTTTTTTTAGCCTGCTTCTGGCGTCAGAAACAGGATCTGTCACGCAAATAGCAAACTTTACAGTATTTTCACGCTCTCTTGTGGAGCCACATTTACATTCTGGTAAAAATTGTCATCGAGATCACATTTTGTGTTTAATCATTAAAAATCACATGTTGTTTCATGTAATTTATGATGACTTTGATATTAATTGAAGTTTTTTATTTAATTCTTTTTTTAAATTACAAAAAATATAAATATTTTCATGAACCTTAACCTTTTTTAAAAGGTTACTAATTTATTTATAAAAAATTAATCCTCAATTAAAAAGAGTGTAAATTTTAATTATCTTAAATGTACACGAATAATGAAGTGAAATTTCTAATTAATTTGTAAAACCTCTTTTCTTTTTGTAGAAGTAATTAAGTAGGTGTCTTGTAAAAAAAACTTTGAGTTTTAAAATAATTATCAAGTTAATTAATAAAAGGTGTTAAACATTTTTATTTTTTTTTACGAAAAGTTTCTCTCTCTCTCTCTCACTTTCATTCACTTTTCACTTCCCTTCTAAACTTATATTAAAATATATCTGAAATAATTTTTATCTGAAATTTTATATAATCACTTTTCTACTAATTTTAAAGTTTATAAAATTTTGAAAATTCAAAGATAAATTTATCTATATATTTATCTAGTGATATTAGTTAAATTAATTAAATAATTAAAGTCACGGTTCAATAAAAAAAAAAAGTTTCATTAATTTGTAGTTAATAGTTATATGTTATATTTGAAAAAGCTTATGGAAAATAATGTATTGATAAATAAAAAAAATTGACTAATATCAGAAAAAGGGAAAATATTATTTTATATTATGAATATTTGTATATTTCAGACTTCATTATGAAGGGGGGGGGGGGGGGGGGGAGGCGTTCAATATGCACCAAAAAAGCACCACCTATATTAAAGGAATTATGAACTTTAATTTTTATTTGAACTAAATTCAGCATGAAGTTATTTGTAATATAATTATTGCTCAAATTTTCACCAGTCCAGTGTCTTTTCCTTTTCAATATCCTTTTCAGCATTTGTAATTTTTGTTAGGCAATAAGAATGTTTTGTTTAATTTTGCTGAATAAGTAATTATAATGTTAACCTCAAAATCTTGCAAGCTAATATTAGTTTTTATAAAAATAAAAGAAACATCATATCCACTTTATAATGCTAGACAAAAAAAAAAAAAAAAAAAAAAAAACGAGCAAAGAAATTTTTATTTATCTATTAAAATTTAACTTAACTATATAAAAGCAAATGAGTTTTCTCTACTACTGCTATAGTATTCTGAGTTAATTATAATAAATGTTAAATTAAATAATTGAAATCACACGGGAATAGATATTAAGCAAAGTAATTTTCTATCTAATCTTGATTCTTCACTACGATTACTTCCTATTATAAAGGTACTTATTATATAATATTTAGTATCTTCATTATTACTATAATTATTATACAATTTAGTTTAACAATTGATTTTTAGTTAAGTTTTAATATCGCTTTCAAATTTTAATTATCAAATTGCTACTATCACTTTTAATTATGTAATATTTTAGGTAAAATTTTAAGTGAAAATTTAAAGCAGTGGAAAAATTGGTTAAAAAAGTAAATTTGTTACCAATTATGTTCTAAAATTAGTAATGATAATAAAAATATGATTGAGCTATTATGTTATTATATTATAAATTTTGTTACTACAGTTGATTTTTTTCAGATTTACTAAATGACATTTGTTATTTTTAATGTTATTTTCAAAAAAAAAAAAAAATTTAATGCATATCTGAATTATGAAAGAATTAACACGTCGGCAGTTGGTAGGTATTTGTGGCCCATGTTATGGAGTGATCCAACATGGCGTTAACTTTAAAATAAACACATACACCATACAGAAATTTTTATAATTTTCATATAAAACCACGAATTCATGTAAAATAAAAATAATCTAAAAAAATAAAAAAAACAAATAAAAATAAAAGAATCATAAAATCACGTTAAATTTAAAATTAAAATAAACACTAAAATAATAGCGTTATTTTTACAAATCGAGCATAAAAGTGTCAAGTATGATAAATATTAAGCCTAAAAAAATATAAAGCTCAGAAAAGTACATAAAAAAAATATAGTAAACCAGTAAATAAAAAGCAGTTCACAATATTTATTATCTTAGGTTTACTGAAGCTTGTAAACAATACTTATATATACTGAATGTTCTTTGTTTCTAGTGAAAAAAAGGAAAAGAGATATCCTTTATTTTTGGTGTGGTAGTATATTTTAAGAAACTTTCTTAAAGTATGTGTTTTATTTGAAATAGAGGAAGACAATAAAAGTGATTTACGTAACGTTACAAAAAGTTCTCGCTATTCAAAACTATACTCCAAACATTTTTTTTACTCTTGTTCTAATAAATATGTTTTATTGACTTTTATATAAAGTTAAGTTATTATTAAAATAATACTTTTTTTAAACATTACTTTTACACAGAAAGCAGAAAAATGGATTAAGGTTGTAAATGAGATAGTATGGCTATTTAAATTATTATTATATGATTTTATCGATGATGTGGTGGGCTATAGGGTCTATGTGTGGATAACTCAATAACATGGGTGGCATAGGACAATAAATCATTTTACCAGTAAAGAAAACCCTATTCAATATTTTTGAGAGCATTGATGCTGTAAATATGTTGAATTAGTATCTCAAGTATGTGAGAAAAATAACAATAACAACAAATGAATCGATTTCCGAAAGAAAATTGGCTTAAATAAAGTTTATCCTATGCTGAGCAATGTTATTCACTACTCCAGTATTGCCTCCAAGCGCAATAAATATGACGTCATCCGCATACACCCTATTGCGCTCACCGGGCTCATACTGAAGCCAAAGATGAACGTACCCTGTCACTACCCAAACCATCGTGACTATTTTGCTATAGGAGGTGACTTGATTACTATTTAGGCACTAGGCCCTGACCACCTCCATTGGGGTGATGTACTCTCCTGGGCGCGAAGGGACACTTTTCCCCGAGCTCATTAGAGCCGGATGCCCTTGGTTACCGAAGCACTTAAGGGCGGGGTGGCTCTTGGCCTTCCAGGCCTATTTATTATTATTTTGGTCAGTGATAATTAAAAATAAAGCAATTTTAATTGAATCCTACGATACATATTTTATTGTTTACGTAGAGAATAAATAACGTATTGTATGCTTTGTCATTATATAGCATAAATATTGCTAAAATGGAATATCATAATAATTAAGCTGATACGACATAATATTTACGTATAACATTATAAGTATGGCATAAATTATGTTGTAATTAATAAATGATGCTGAACATGAGCTAGTATAATTATTTTAATTGTTACGTATCTATTTTCGTCCTGCTATATTGTGAATGAGCCTAATTATTATTAGTTTTATTAATTGCATGGACTTATTTAAACTTTTAAATACTCTTTTTTTTTTTTTTTTTTTTTTTTTTTTTTTTTTTTTTTTTACTTTCCTTATTAATTTCAGTAAAAATTGTTTATTCATATCTGTATTTCACGGTTTCTGATGCAAAAACAAAACAAAGAAAAATTAATAAAAATACAAATAAAAAAATAAAATAAAATGAAATAAATGAGAATAAGCAGATGCACAAACATATTATGTTATTAGATTAGCAAGAGGCGGTCAGTCATTCGTAAGATTTGTTTTTTCTTCTTCTTTCTTTTTACATTAATTTCGGCATGGTTCAGTGCTTACAATATTAAATTTCAGTATTCTAAATTCCAATTGCTCGCTTCAGAAGTTTTATATCATATTATTACGCACATCTCTATTAATTGAAAAGTACATTTCAATTTAGGACCAGTGATAGTAAGGGTAAAAATGAGTACAAATTTGACTTCACATTCATGGAAATACTAAATCACGAAATTTATGCTGCATTTATGTCATAATAGCATAAATTGATCTTTTCGCGTCAAGATGAAGCTTCTATACACTTAACAGATTTCCAAAGAATGCACGATCTACACTTTACAAAGTCACGGCTACCTGGAGCTTCTGCTATATAAAGAACAGGTGAGAAATCTCCAGGTAGCCACAAATTTGTAAAAAGTAGATTGGTCACTCTTTGCAAATTTGTAAAGTATAGAAGCTTCATCTTGATGCGAAAATATTGAAATGCTACTAAATTAGTACGACATAATTAATTATGCTGTACAACATAATATTTATGCTTTGTTATTATTATTATAGTTATTATGTAGTATAGCATAGATAATGCTATAAATTGTGCTGAAAATGAGCTAGCATAATTATTGGTGTATTACGTATTTATTTTTGGTGTTGTTCGCAGTACGCCCAACTATTTCAATTGCAACATTTGTGCTTTTTTTTTTTTAATCTTATAAAATATTATTTTTATTTATAGTTTTAAATATGTCAAATTTAATGAAAAAGAAACAAACATAATAAAAACTTTAAAATCGTCTTTAATTCAATATACAATTGTAATCTTTTTACTAAAAAAAAAAAAAAAAAAAAAAAAAAAAAAAAAAAAATAAAGCATAATAATATGGAATTAATACTTTGTATTTAAATTAAATATAGAGTTTTGAGTCACCTGAAACCTCCACCTGATTGTATTGTATGGCCATAAACTTTTTTTTTCCGTAAAAAGACCGTACACCGTTTTCTTATTGTATTTTTAGATAATATAAAAAAAAAACAAAAAAGAAAACTCGGCATTTTGTTTGTTTGTACACGTACAATAATATAGAATTTTTATTTTTAGACTTTTTTCCAGCAGGAGTAAATTTTATTCTACAAGTACATTAGTGACCTTATAAAAAGTTGAGTATAAATAATGGTCTCTTAGGGGAGGTTTATATCAAGATTTACTGACATTTAGGGAATAAAAACACTTAACGTCGTTCGTCGTTATACTAACTAAATAAAATAGACACATTTTTAAACTGAACCAGCTTTTGTGTGTTTTAGAATTTTATTGTTTTTTAAGCAAATATAAGAATTTTGTAATGTTGTTTATTTTGTCTGGATATTTAAGCTATCAATATAGATATCTGAATTTGATTTTTGAATTAAAGGTATAGAACATATTGAATAAAATTTTGTCTATAATAATAGCATACCTGTGGAAATCAACGTTGATTTGGACGTAATAGTTCATTCCTATTTATTTCTTCCAAATTTGACTTTTGAATTAAAGACATAGAACATCATTGACCAAAACTTGTCTGAAAGGTAATATCCTAGCATACCTGAAAATCAATATTGAATTGGACGTAATCGTTGATTTCTATTTTGTTAATTTCTAAATTTTGACTTTTGAATGAAAGGCATATAGCAACGTTGAACAAAATCATGTCATATGACATATATAGGAGTGAAAATCAACGTTGATTTGGCCACAACCATTGATTTCTAATTTGATTTTCATTACTTTTATTTCCACGTAAAAAAGTATCCGGTTTATGACGTTACGGCCCGCATTTTCCATGTGCGTGTAAACCATTACTTTGACGATACAAACTGGATCCGCCATTATATGGAAATCCTTAATAGTTGATTTTTCAGGTATGTTAAAATATAACGTATCATTACACAAGTTTTTGTTCAACGCGTTTTATGCCTTTAATTGATATAATTTTTTACGTACTGTACTGTACGTACAGTATTGTACGATTGTGATAATAATATATTTTACTGGTCAAAAACTCTAACTAAATTTGTGATGCTTTTTGTGAAGAAAAGAAAAAAGTACACGCTGAATTTAAATAATAAAATTTTTTATCAGACTCATTTGTACGTACAGTATTCGGAAAAGAAAGAAAGAAGAAAAAAAAAATAATAATGATAGTTATATATTTATAAATCCTTGAAATGGAAGTACGTAAGCATTAGTCTGGAACAAGTATTGATGTACATCAATCTACAACATTCAAAATAAGTAGCTTTTTTCTTCCATATTTTCTACTCTTTACGTAACGTTTCTATGTACCAACTTTTTTGTTTAACAATTAATAAAATAATAATAAATAACAGCTTTTATTGGGCGAAATCAGGCTACATACCTCTCAACTTAACCCAATTGTTTAACAGTACAGTCAGTTATAATTTTAAATTCGTATCAACAAAATGTTAATTATGTTAATGTTTTTTATGATGTTTTAAACCTTAAACCTAAATTATTTTATGGACAGAAATAAATTCATCATTATTTTGCAATAATCAAATTTTAGCAACAGCAGCAACAACAACAAAAAGCAAAACTTAATTTACACAATATTGAACAATAAAAGTATGGTCCATAGCCAATAAGTAATGTTGTATACAGTATATTTATGAAAATATCAAAATAAAAGTATTTTTACTTAATTAAATTAAATTAAATAAATTAAATTAAAATTAAATTAAATAATTGTTTATTGGGCATGAATAACATATAACAATACAAAATAAAATTGTTACAGATAAAGATAATGTAAAACCCAATAGGTAAGGAGAAAAAGGCAAATGCCCATACACATTGTGATCTACCATGCATAAAACAAGTCAGAATACAACTGCTTCGTCAGAAATAACATAAATATAACAATGACATAATAAAAAAAATAAATAAATAAATAAATGCAGGTAAACTAACAATAAGCTGTACCGAAAAAAATTACTACTTATGGCAGGTACATGAATCCTGTATTTTGTAATAGTTACACTTGAATTTGGAACAGGTAGTTATAAACTACAATATTACTTAATCTAAGTGAGTCACACCTTTATTGTAGCATATTGCACCTGCATTAGGTATTATTTTAGTATAATAATACCTATGTTCTAGGTTATATGTCTGCCTATTACATTTCTAGTATTAATTTTTTAAGTGTGACACATGACTCTAAAACTATGAATTTAACTTTTAAATATTAGAAATACGAATCTACTATACTAAATACACCGCTTTTAATTTAAATAACTAGAGAAACGTTATTCAAACTGCAAAGTATAGTTGAAATGTAAATTCTACAGTATGCAAATTTTAAATTTAATCTAACAAACATATGTGTGGTATACATTTAAATATATCCACAGGTTTTTTAAATTTAAAAATAACGATTTTTTATCTTGTAATAAATTTTGAACCAAATACCTATGAGCCACAAGAGCAACAAGTCTTTGTCTAATTTGCATATCAATGTAAATTTTAGAGAAAACGAATAATATTTTACTTCGAGTTGTAAAGAGGAGTTTTTATATGTTAACTTTTTATTTATTTTAACTTGATTTTTAAAATGTAAATTTAATCAGTGTTTTTTTTTTTTTTTTTTTTTTTTTTTTTACAATTTTGTAAAAGTACAAAAAGGAATTGACTGGTTGAAAATCCTTGCGCTTTGTCACCATGTTTGTGGTGTCTAATGCATTGTTCAGCACTAGAGAAAAGTAATTTTTGCCTCATTTCTTGCATAAATATAAGTTTATTTCGACTGTAAACATTTTTCTCATATTCTTCTAGCTTATTAGGAGCTAGAAATAAGGTTAGATTATTATTTGAAGCTTAATTGGTTTTCTATTAAAAAAAATGACGTTTTTCCTATGCTGGCCTGTGTATTCCTGACCAATAAACTGGTATGGTGACTATTAAATATGAGTGCAACAGCTCTAAACGTTTAAAATGTTAAGTATATTTACGTCTTTTATTTCAAAATAGGAACATTTTATGCTCCACAATATAGGTATATGCTTATAGGATGAATGCATTCATGTTAGAGTCCACGCCATGTTGGATCCTTCAATAGCATCTGCCGCATAGGAAAATGGCTCATTTTGACACTTTAAAAATTCGAGTAGGCATAGGCAATATTTTTGAGAACATTGATGCTGTTATAATAGGTTAAATTACTATCTCAAATATGTGAGGGAAAAAAAAAGAAACAACAACAATTTCGCAAAGAAAATAGCAAAAAAATAAATAAATAAATAAATTGTCCTATATATGCTAACAAGCTAGCAATGTTATTCATTGATCCAGTATGGCGTCAAAGCGCACTCAGTATGACGTCATGTAGATACAACTTGTTATTAAATGAAGCATAAATCATGTTATTATTACTTTTTTCATATATTAATAGCCAGTATTGAATATGACTTCTTTTTTTTTTTACATGACATTTTACATTACTGTCCAGGGTTTTATTATTTTTATTTGTGTACGCCACAGTGTGTCCTTAATTTCTAGTAAACTTCTATGTTTATAGTTCCGGTACGTTTTTATATTTTTAAAGTGCTCTACATTTTTTAAAAATATTTTTTTAAATATATTTTAAAAAAATTCAGTGAATCAGAGACGGGCAATATGAGAAAGAGAGTGAGAGCGTATGTGTGTGTGTGTGTGTGTGTGTGTGTGTGTGTGTGTGTGTGTGTGTGTGTGTGTGTGTGTGTGTGTGTGTGTGTGTGTGTGTGTGTGTGTGTGTGTGTGTGTGTGTGTGTGTGTGTGTGTGTGTGTGTGTGTGTGTGTGTGTGTGTGTGTGTGTGTGTGTGTGTGTGTGTGTGAGAGAGAGAGAGAGAGAGAGAGAGAGAGAGAGAGAGAGAGAGAGAGAGAGAGAGAGAGAGAGAGAGAGAGAGAGAGAGAGAGAGAGAGAGAGACAGACAGAAATGAATGAATGAAGAAAATTTCAAGAACCCTTCATATTTTTAAATTCACGTTCGAAAAGTTTTTTTTTTTTTTCATCTTCACGTTACGTAATAAATAACGATACATAAGGTTTCAGATTTATTTACGTAAATTATATTTCTTCAACGACTTTTTCCATTCCAAGGTCTCATTAATAAGAATATGTTGAAATATTTTTTATTGCGTCATTAAAATATCAATGTTACATAATTATAATGATTATCTTAATATTATTTATGTTTTAATAAATTATATATTTAGATTTTTAATTCATTGCTTTATGATTTTCAGTAAAAAGCGTTTATAAGTTGATTTTTTTTAAATTGGTTCATTTTCAAGTTTTCTTTAAACAATTTTTAAATTGATTTTTAAAACGCATGGAATATGTATATTATAATGGTGTTAATATATATATATATATATATATATAAAGACGATGAACTGACGGTTTTTTAATTGAAAATCGTAAATTTCATTGAAGCCACTAACGTCATATAATTTAGATTACATTTAAATATTAGTAGAAATTAATGTTTAAATGCAATAATTCAAATTAAGTCTTTTTTTTTTTTTTTTTTTTTACTTGCATTGGAAAAATTTGGCGATTGGTCATCAGATCAAGTCATAGCTTAAATTAGAATTCAGGTACTGCAGGTTTTGACTGAAAAGTTGCAAAGAAAGAAAAATCTGAAATTTTACACAGTGATACATTAGGATAATTATCTTCAGATATATGTAAAAAAAAAAAAAAAAAAAAAAAAATTGGAAGGTCACCATGATAGGTATTAAATTATGATTTTTTGAAGTTTTAGTTGTATAACAGCCCATGTCAGTTTTAATAATTATATTATATTATATTACCTCTTATTTGATTTTTACGAGTTATAATAATTTTATCATAGGTATTTTTTTTATTTTTTATTTTTTTAAATTCTTCGTTACATTTTGAATACACTTTTCGTCCAGCCAAGATCCTGACTTGGATCTTGTCGGCTGGTTCGAATATCAATAAAATAATTATACAGTTTTTTTAGTATTTAAATAAGATAATATATTTAAAAATGTAAGTATACAACATTATTTTGTAATACTACGATATATCATTTCCACATTTTGTATTATGATTTTTAAATAATAATAATATTTTTCTTTATATATAAATAAAATAATCCTTTTAAAATAATTATTTAATTTTCTTTAATTAATTTCAAGTTTCTAGTGATTTAAACATCCGATTTTTTATTTCTTTTTTCAAAATTTTTTCATCATCTAAGATGTTACTAATAACTCTCAAATGGCATCATAAAGTTAAAAAGTTTTTTATTTTTTATTTTGAGATGCAAGCCAACTATGCAACCCTTAAATTTTAATGTACAAAAATAAGTTATTGTTTAATATTTACATTAAAAAAATAATAAAAAATAAGTTATATAAAGACATTAAAGTATAATTTAATATAAATATAAAATTTTGTGATTTATAATTTTATTTAATTTAAAAAAATATATATTATATTTTTTTAAATTAAATAAAACTATATATATAGTTTTTTTTTAAATTAATATTTATATTTTTATATACTGTACAATACGACCACAAAGATTTGTACATTCAATCAAAAGCTGTAGACATATTAGCTAAGTGCTGAAACCAGAAACTGACTATAGATATAATCGGAACATGAAAAGATGTAATGCGTATGTATTCATTTTAAACTTAATCAGGGAAATTGTATGAATTAAAAAAAAAACGAAAAAAAGAATTATAAAAACATTAAGAATTGGGAATAAATTTGAAAATGATGTGGATTATTTTAAACATTTTAAAATCTTACCGATTGAAGAATTAAGAAATTTGAGGTTTTTGTGTCAACATTATTTTATTGAATCTCATGGGATACCAAGATTGCATAATTATAATACTAAAGTTGCGCAAACAAATCCTTTATTCGTACCAAAAATTGATAATAGATTTAGTGAAAGATTAAATAAATTTATTTTACCTAAGTTGTGGAATCAGAATCCAGGAAATTTGAAAATATTAAAATCAAAAGATCAGGTAAAAAAGGAGTTAAAAGATTATTTTTTATCTGATTTAAATTGATAAGTAAATCATTTTGTTCTTATTTTTAATTTGGTGATGGTAGCGGAAAATACATGCATTATAATATTGTATAAAATAATAATAATTCTATGTTTTTGTTTCTAAATAAGCATAAGAATATTTTTTATTTTGGCAAATTAAATGAAATTTGTATGCGTATTAAAATGTAAAAATATATATATATATATATAATAATAATAAGTGAACCGACCGATATTGCCTAGGCCTTGGTTGGATTTCTGTATACGAGTGATATATAATAATAAAAAAAAAAGTATTCATTTTAATTTAACTCACAAGAATTTGATAAACTCGATAGTCTGACATAAATATCAGACTTGGACACTAACGACGTTACGTAATTTCACTACTTTTTGATAGCAGTATCGTTAATGCTTTACTTTTTGAAACAAATTTTTGCCATGTAACGACACTATGTAACGATGCTATTTCGACACTATTTCAAGCACTGAAAGAAATAAGCCACTAAATCTATAAATTCACAAATATGCTTTCTTTATTATAAAGTAATTCATAATTCCTTATATAACTTTATTTAAAATCTCCCTATGTATATCAGAAAACAGCAACAATATTTTTAATTTTAATGTGTTTATAAAATATTTTTGGGGTAGGTGACCGACTGATATCTCGCAAACTAGACTGTTGCGAAAAATAATATTAACACAAAGGAAAGAAGAAATGGTATTTAAAAGTTTAATTACGTCAAACATGTAAAAACACGATCAAATCTTTAAGTTATTGCCCTTTAAAAATAACGTAAATGAGACATTCAAATGTTAGTCAAATTAGAAATTTATAAAAAAATATTATTAAAACTTTTTTCGAAACAAAAACATGTAATATATTATTTATTAAATTTACTCAATTTTATTTGAAAATTATTTTGTTAGTTTTGTTGAAAATAAATTATTAAAGAAATTATTATAAAAATATCGTTCTTCTTTTATCAAATTCTGGTCCAAGTCAGTAACCTTCTACTTTAAGAAAGCATTATTTGTTAAAATAGAAGCAAATATAGTAAAGTAACGTTAAAAATAACCTCACTTCTTTTAATTAAGATTAGTGTGTAATGTATTATGTGTCATTACTTTTCGTGACGTATAGTGAGTAACGCAAAGAAGTTATAAAAAATCGGTAACGTGATCAAGTGTGCTAATAAGTGAACATTGAAGGAAGATCTTATATTATTTTATACAATTTCATAAAATAATATAGTATATATTAGTAGAAATGTTAAGGGAGTAGGGTACCGACCTTATATCTAAAAAACTAGAAATGTTTTGAGTCTCAATTTGTTGTCATTGTGTAGCTACGGGTCACATCTATATAGCGGTGATAAAATTTTCATTATGTTTGATCGTCCCCATTAATAGAACAAAATTATTGAAATTACATTGGGTCTTATGGGCTTAAAATTTCAAAAAATTATATAAAATTAATTTGCACAATGACCCCCCAAAATTGTTATATATTTGAAATTGTCTCAAGCTGAAGTATCATTGTGCAAAATTTCATCTTTTTTTGACGAGAAAAGTTTGTCTAATGGCCGACGTCGGAACCCTACTCCCTTAACATAATTATTGCAAATGAATTTATTCTTAAATAGCATTGGAAAATATTACATTAGTTATCATTTACCAAATTATTTCAATAACTATATCCTTTTTGTATTGTTAAAACAAAATTTTAATTAACTACAGTATATAGCATTGCAAAATAAAATTGGTCTAATACAAATCGGGAGAGTTATATATTGAAATTTAAATTAAATATTTTTGAAATAAGCTTCATGTTAATTTTTTGGCTCCCTTTTTTTAATTATTGATACGTCTTGAAATAATTTGTCATATAGCTCTTTGCTAATACTAAACTTTATAAATATATAATATTCTTTTTTTAATAAATAAAAGAATTTTGAGGTAAATTTGAAACCTATGACCCTTAAAACCGGGTTTCTATGCAAAAAATATTATAAAATTCAAAGAGGGGGGGGGGGGGGAGAGAAAGAGAAATTTTTACAAAATTCAATGAAAAAGTATTTTAGGACCTTAAACTTGTTAGGGGTAGAGGAGAGAGAGAGAGAGAGAGAGAGAGCAATAACATCTCAAAATGTTAAACGCATAAACATAAAAAAAAGTAATAAAATTATCATTTCACTTATGTAAATATCAAATAAAACATGATAATTGAATTTTAATGCATAAATATAAAAAAATATATGTCATAAAAATAAACATTATTTTATGAAAATAGGTTTTTAAAGTCATGAAACATTTGAACATATCATAAATGTTTGTTTTTTTTTCCTTGTTCATTTTAAAATATGTATAAATTTTATATATGTCAATATTTTCTTTCCACTTATGATAAATTTGATATTTATTTAACTTATATTTGCATAAAAATTTTAGTAGGAAAAATATTTTGTTATTTTTTTTATAAAATTTCAAAAAAACATGTGGAGTGTGTTTTTAAAACACAAACAGATAATTTTGATTAAAATAGAAGAATGCATGTTTAGTCATTTTTTTAAAAAAATATAACATAAAATACTAGCTTGTGCCGTAGTGAATCTCATTAACAGTGATTAGCTGTCCAAGAATATAAGACACATTCATTGGTTGATCCTGTTTTTTGAGCTGATGAAATGAGTCATTTTTCTATAATGGCCCATGTTATATAATTTAGCACTCACATGGTGTCAACTTTAACATGAATGAAACCACCTTTTATATTTAAGAGTACTGATGATAGACTCAGGGTAGACTATCATTATATTAGCTGTATATTGTAATGTACGCTGCTTTCGTTAACTTCGATGACTTATAAACTTTTTTAAATGGACTTAATATGCATTATCGAAATTTACTTTTTATCAGATTATAGTTCCTTGTTACAGATTTTCAATTGCCATGACTATCAACAAAAGATTTCATGTATAATCTTTATTATTTAATGTTTAAAAACAAAATTTATATAAATAAAATATCATTTAATTTAAATAATTGTTAAATATTTTTTAAATAATCCTAAAAAAAAAAAAAAAAAAAAAAATTAATAATAATAATAATATAAAACTAAAATAATGTAATAAATTACTTAAATTAATATTACAAGTAATATTAATATTATGACAAATATTCTATGTACGAAAATAATAAATATCTTTTAAAGTTTATAAATAATAAAATTATTATTGTACCAGTATTCAAGATCTTACCCCTTTTTCTCATATCATAGCATGGAATATGAAATTGCTTTTTCTAGTAGCGAAATATCACGTGTTTATTTAAGAGTTATGTTTTAAGTATGTTCACATAAATTTATACATGAAACGTGCTTTTGAGGTCTTTAAGTGCCTTTTAGTTAGATTTAGATAAACTAATTTTATATTCCACCCTAAAATGTGAACTTATTTACTTTTTATTTTGTTTTAACTTAAAATAAAATATTATTTTATACTATAAATATAATGCATTATTATTTTTAAATATTAATTATTAAATAGTTAAAATTAAAATCTTTTATTATTAATTTAGTTGTATTTTTATAAATTTAATTGAGACCTATATTATGATTATAATACAGTATAAAAGCTTAATACCAGATCTGTTTGAGTTCAGCGTGAATAGAGATTACAAGACATAGTAATGTATTAAAATAAATGTTTTGATTTGAAGAATCTTAAAGGAGTAGTTTAGAAAAAAACATAATCATTTACATGAAAAAAAAAAAAAAAAAAACTTGAAGGGACTTACATAACTAACTATTGTCTCAAAACCCAACAGTAGCCCCGTAGCAATGATCAGAAATTTCAATTTATGCAACCCGCAAAATATTTTCATACTAATTTTTGCATGTTTCTGACGTCATAAACATGAATAGTCACGCGAATTGCATACTTTACAGTATTTCCACGTTCTCTCGTCAGGCAACATTAACATTTAGGTAAAAATTATAATCAGTTTGAAGATCTCAATTCGTGTTTATACTATTACTTTCTTAAGGCATTAAAACTACTATAACACTAAAAATTGTAAGAAAAGAAAATCAGCTGTTTAAAATAGAAATCTGATTGGTGATTATTTTGATCTTGAATCTTATCTATTATTTACATAGAGCTCATAGTTGCATGACAAAAAAAACATCTTTACGAGGTGTCTTTTTGGAACATCTGACGTCTAACATTTGGTCTAAAGTATAAATGTCCCAAGTATTCCAGTCCCATAAGAAATTTCTGAAATTTTTTTCATTATTGAGAGGTCACGATTGCCTTTTAAATGCATGTTATTTTAGTGAGGTTTTCAACAATACAGAAATAATTCGGTAAGAATACTTGGTATATAGGGACTTTAATTTGGGCAATCATACATTAGGATAAGGTATCTTCAAATATGTATGAAGTTTGGGGGGATATGCTAGATTTTAAATTATATTTTTTTGTAGTTTTAGGTTCATAAGAGCCAATTATTATTTATCTCTCTTATCTGATTGTCACAAATTCTGTCATAAATTCATAAATTCTGTAGAGAGATCACGAAAAAGACAACAGTAAGAGAGAGAGAGAGAGAGAGAGAGAGAGAGAGAGAGAGAGAGAGAGAGAGAGAGAGAGAGAGAGAGAGAGAGAGAGTAAAAGAGAGAGGGAGAGAGCAATAAGATAAATAATAATAATAATTAATAATATTATACTTTCTTAAAGCCAAAGACCACATAAAACCACATGTGCTTTTTAATGAATAAATACAAAATGGGATCTTCAAAACTGATGACAATTTTTTTCCAGAATGTTAGTGTAGCCCCACGAGAGAAAGTGAAAATACTGTAAAGTATGCAATTTCCGGGACTATTCAAGTTTATGACGTCAGAAACAGGCAAAAATTAGCCTGAAAATGTTGTGCGGGTTGCATAAAACGAGTTTTCTGATCACTGCTACGTAGCTATACAGTTGTGTTTTGAGACAAACTAAAGTTATTTATTTACGTCCCATCAAGTGTTTTGAGATATAAATGCTTATGTTTTTCTCATGGTCTATTCCTTTAAGGCGTTGTGAGGGCATGACAGCCCTATTTTACAAAACCTTGACCATACGAAAAACCTTAATAGAAAGATAGAACAGTTAAAAGAGACAGAAATAAAGAGAGAGAGAATGCGCGAGACAGCAGTAAGAGAGAGGAAGAGAGAAAGCAGTTAGAAAGGGAGTCAGAGAGACAGCGAGAGAGAGAGAGAGAGAGAGAGAGAGAGAGAGAGAGAGAGAGAGAGAGAGAGAGAGAGAAAGATGACAAGATCACACCACACCAACACATGCAGATGACAGCTGGTTTAATTGCTCAGGGAAAAAGGTTCAAACCCAAGTCATCTCTTTTCATAATAATAATAATAATAATGATAATATTTTTCATAAACATAAACATAATATTTCATTTTTTTTAAGATGACAGTTTTAAACGAAACACTTTGCATAGTATATCCTCAATGGGAATAGTATTAAACAGAAAATATATATAGTGTCTTCTTCATTTTAGGAAGTAAAGTATGCTACACGTGTATTTCATATTCATTATTTTAATTTCATGGTCTACAAAGTCAAATTTTAACAAGTTTAATACGATTTTTCATAAGTTTCACATAGTAGAGATTAAAAGATTTTTTTTTTTTTTTTTTTCCCCTTTTGCTTTTTACATAATATACTTTTAATGAAATGAAGCAACGCCAATACACGCCACAATTTTAAATTATAGCCTATGTGTATCTTTAGTGATGAAAATGATAATAATTAAAATATGTGTGTTTTAACGGGTGCATTCACAAATTCATATATATATTTTTTATAACTTGGAGCAAAAAATGGTTGAAAGGCATTGTATTAAATGGGGATAATTATTTTGCTACAAAAAAATACAGAACGATAAAATGTTGAATGCAATTTTACAAATCCTAACTTGAATCACATTCCTTTGTAACTGTCATTTTTATGATTTTCTTTTCAATATATGATATTACAAATATGTTATCCTATAGAAGAGTTCTTAATTCTTATTATTTTAATTTTCAATACATGTTAAGGGAGTAGGGTCTCGACCTTATATCTCAAAAACTAGAACGTATTTCTGGTCTAAATTTGGTGTCATTGTGTAGGTAAGGGTCACACCTAGCCGTGATAAAAATTTCATGATGTTTGACCGTCCCGAAAAAAAGAAGAAAATTATTGAAATTAACATTGGGGCTTATGGGCTTAGAATTTCAAAAAATCACATAAAATTAATTTGCACAATGACCCCCAAAATTTTTATATATTTGAAATTGTCTCAAGCTGAAGTATCATTGTGTAAAAGTTCAGATTTTTTTGACGAGAAAAGTTTGAGTCTAATGGCCGACGTCGGTCCCCTACCCCCTTATCTTAATTATGCAATGTTTAAATAAATGTCAAATAACAACTTACTATTCATATATTTTTTTCAGTATTGATCAGCACTATTTTTTACATTATTATTGTTAATATTTCTTTGACAAGTTTGGCATTAGATCTTGGGTAGGATAATAAAATATATAAACCTTTTTTTAAAGATATTTAAAATATATATTAATTAATAATTATATATAAAAAAATTTATTAATGTTTTTAATAAATTACTTTTTTTTTATATTTTAAAATTACAGTAATTTAATTTGTAAATTTAATGCTAACAAAATAAAAAAAAAGAGAGAAAAAAGGTATAATTTATGTTGACTTACTTTTGTTTTAAACAGATAGTACTACGTATATAAAATTTTGTCGGCAAACTTTCAGCAAGAATACGTTTATATTATTCTTAAATGGACAACAATTATGATAAGGGATTATGCGCATGACGTCATATTTAATGCACTTGGACGCCATACTGGAGTAATGAATAACATTGCTCAGCATAAGACAAACGTAGTTTTTGGCTATTTTCTTTGAAACATCGGTTATGGGTTTTGATTGCACATACTTGAAATACTTTAATTCTACCTATTAACAACATCAGTGCTCTCAAAAATATTGATTTAATATTTTTAAAATGGCAAAATGTGTCCTATTACCCTTTGCGGCCCATGTTATTTTCTTTAAAGGGAAAGTCAACAATGGCTTTGTTAATAGGTAACGTCGTGTAATTAAACCTCCCGAAATCGCGATTTTAAAATTTTAATTGTTAACGCGCTGAGAGCAACCGCAGTTTAGCAAGTTAGTACCTACGTCACAGCTACAACTTGCTCTCACGTTAGCTTGGCGCTATCTGGAGTTAGTCTTATCTTTGCATAAATTATTTTACTACATATCTGTAGACGTAAAAATATTTTATATACGTAAAATTTGATGTCAAGCAGCGAGAGTGTGAAGGTGACAAATAAGGGTGACTTTTGCTCGTGCCAGGCTAGTGTGAAATCGGGTTAATCGTTTCGAAGGATAGGTCTTTTTTATTCTTCCTATAGATCCGCACACTGGCAAAGAATAACAAGTTACCAAAAGGGTTTTGTTTGCAAATAACACGAAATTCGTTCTATCTACTTTAATAAAAATGTATTTATTGTTTTTTAAACATAATTTAATATGTTTATTTAAGTAGCTGAGTAGTAGTTTAAAATATATACTTCCTTATCAATAGTAAATTTTCATTGATATAAAAATTGTTCCTCATCATTATATTATATATCAATTCGGTTCGGACTCCATACTCTTCGAAGTTGATCGATTTTCCTATTTTAGTACGAGTGGACTGTAAAATTATAAAATTTATAACAAAACTAAATAATTATTTAAAAATTATATACTATTATATTTATTTTAAAACAAAATTAAAATTATATGTTTATAAATTAACTATTTTTGTTACAATTAAAAAAATTTAATTTAATATTTTTTATTTTATAAATTTAAAGTAAAAAATAATAATAATAAAAATAAATACATACTATTATTCTGTACACCTAAAATATTATATTTTGTGTATACAATTTTGTTGACAAAATGTCTACATTGTTTATAATTGGACTACAATTACGTGTCATACTACATGAGGTCAAACTTCTCTTATATTATGTTATTATTATTATTAAATATAATTATTCAAAGTGTCAAACTATAGAAGGGCCTGGAAGTGTTTATACATTGTTCTCTGTTATTACTTACGTTATAATTTATATATATGTACAGAGGGTGCCAATAGCCAACTGATTATAGTACAGGTCAAATGTACGAGTAATTTAAGGGAGTAGGTGACCAACGTCGGTCATTAGACACAAACTTTTCTTGTCAAAAAAATTTGAAATTTTGTACAATGATACTTCAGCTTGAGATAGTAATGCTGTTCGTAAACCCTGTTCTTTGCTCTTAAAATGACGATCAGCTATGGTTAATCAAATGGAATGCGCATTTTTTGGTGCAAGAGAACAGGGTTTACGAACAGCATTAATTTCAAATATATAAAAATTTTGCGGGGTCACCGTGCAAATTAATTTTATATGATTTTTTGATATTTTAAGCCCATTAGGCCCAATGTTAATTTCAATAATTTATTTTTCCTTTTTTCGAGACGGTCAAACATTATGAAATTTTTATCACAGCTAGGTGTGACCTTTAGCTACACAATGACATAATATTTAGACCCAAAACAATTTTATTATTATTTTTTTTTTTTAGATATAAGGTTAGTACCCTACTCTATTAAGTCTTGGAAAGTCTAAATATCTCACTCTTTTTAGTCCCCGACTTTTTAAAAATAATTTCACTCTCGTATATTTTAACCAAGTTTTTATGCAGCTCAGAATGACAAAAAAAAATGTAACTTTTGTCAAAAAAGTTTTCTTACTTTTGCGGACCCTCTAACCTCTAACCACTCAAGAATGCTCAAAATATCTTTAAAAATCGTTTAAATTCAAGGGCGTTTTCTGGTCTAATTTTTGTATTTTTATCTCGATTTTTTCGATTTTTTTTCAATATTTGTTTCTATTTTGTCCACTATTGTATACTGGGACTGAAGAGGCTAATGCAGTTCGAGATTTTTATTTTATGTACCATTACAAAAAATAATAATAATAATCTACGAGTTTCAGTCAGAAGATTTTTCAAGATTACAATGTGTTCATAGATACTTAGGGTGCAAAATTACATTATGATAATTGATATGATAACATTACTTTTTACGTATTTTTTTCTATTGTTTTTAATAAATATGGTTAACATTTTTTTAACTCTGATATTAAATATATATATTTTGTTATGCTCTCTCAACTTTTTTTTTTTTTTTTTTTTTTTTTTAAGTTTTAAATTGTGTAGAATGAGCAGTTTGGAGCAGTAATGCTTTCATATTTATATAATGAAACACGAGAATTAGTTTCTTTGTTGTTTGCTGTTTTAATTATTAAAAACAAACACATATAATAATAGCTGTAATTAACTGTTCTATAGTATAAAACAAACAGCGTCACAAAAAAAAAAACACAAAAAAAAAAAAACACAAAAAGAAAAAAAAAAAAAAAAAAAACACTAAAGATCTTAAATTACGTATTCAGAAATATTATTATCAGTATATCAATATAAATATATTCCTACTCAATTATATACCTTTAATTAATACAGTATTAATGAGAAAGTTTTCATATCCTAAATTTGAACTTTTTTTAAAATGTAATTTAGATTAAATTTTAAAGCTCGACCTTGTATTTTTAGAATATCAAACTTTAATAAAACACCATATACATACTAATGAATGTACTGTATGTTTTATTAATGGTAACAATAGGTATAAAAAGTAAATAGGCACAGGATCTAATATATATATATATATATATATATATATATATATATATATATATATATATATATATATATACATACACACACACACACACACACACACACACACACACACACACACACACACACACACACACACACACACACACACACACACACACACACACACACACACACACACACACACACACACACACACACACACACACACACACACACACACACACACACACACACACACATACACACACACACATACACACATACACACACACATAATATAAACACACAAACAATAATGTATTTATAGGCATGAACAAAGATAAAAACGTAATAATTATGCGTACTAAATTTCAAAAACATTTATTCATAACAACATACAATATTTGATAGCGACTATGTTATGTAGAATTATTATGTTTTAATCTACATGCAGCATAATTATTTATTTAATGTTACTATTTTAACAGCATTTATGCTCTGTGACTTTTAAACCAGCATTTTCTATTTATTAAATTACTTTTTTTTTTTTTAACCATGTATGTTATAATATAATAATAATAATAATTTGATTTAAAGGCATAGACCACATGAAACAACATGTAATTTTTAATGATTAAACAAAATGATCTCTAAAACTGATGACAATTTTTAACAGAATATAAATGTAGCCCTATACAAGAGAGTATGATAATACTGTAAAGTGTGCTATTTGCGTGACTATTCCAGTTTCTGAAGTCAGAAACTATTAAAAGTTAGTACAATTATGTTGTGCGGGTTGTTTAAATTGAAATTTTCTGACTACTGATACGGAGCTACAGTTTGGTTTTCAGACAAACTAAAGTTTAAGTAATTTCCATCAAGTGTGTGATGTAAATTGACTTATAATAAAGTAAAAACTGTTTTGAAACTGACTATAAGTGATTTTGCTCATATCCGCTTCCGTTTCCACGTACTACGCATGCGTAGTAAGTAGAAAGGGAAGCGGATGTGACCGAAATCGCTTAAAGTCGGACTCAAAACTGTAGTTCCTTCATTAGTTAATACTAATATGTGTGTTTTTCTGGTCTAAGTCTTTAACCTCAACAAGAATATATTAATATCAAAATAAAAGGAGCAAATGCACACTTGTAGTAATATGGAAGAAAAAAACCCTCATATATACAAGTATGTACATTGAGTTATAGCAACATATAAACATGATAAATGGAATGAGAAAAGAAAAGAGAGAAAAAAATGGATTGGAGTCGAAAGAAATTAATAATAGTGGAAAGTAGAGCAATCGAAGTGCAAACCTACAGTTGTAAATAAAAGATTAAAAAACATTACAAATACATTGAATAATATAGAAACAGCAATAATGATCAATATGTATTGTATATGAAACAGTAGCAAAAAGTACACGTATTGTAAATATTGGAATAATATAAACTGTAAATATTATTTATTTATTATTATAACAAAATGTTAGGATTAAATGTGAAATGGTACATATGATTTTCTGTACACAAATCTATGTTTAAATAAAGCAATAGGAGAGAGAGAGAGAGAGAGAGAGAGAGAGAGAAAGAGAGAGAGAGAGAGAGAGAGAGAGAGAGAGAGAGAGAGAGAGAGAGAGAGAGAGAGAGAGAGAGAGAGAGAACAAATTTTAGTCTATCTATATTTAAAAGTATAAAACTGAGGATAAAACGATCGCAGTTTATACACAATATATTATGTGTAAGAAAAAGAAAGTGGCAAAAAAATGACAATATAATTATAATAATAATAAAATAAATATGCACAAAACATGAAAAAATTGTAGGAAAAAGATTAGAACACATTGAATGTTTTTTTAACGGTGACGTATGACGATTCAAAGGTGCGCTAGTGAAATGCACGATAGAGAAGTAATGCACGAGACCCGTAATTTAACATAAAGCTTATAGGAAAAAATACTTTTATTTTATTAATTTTTGCTATTTGAAACTTTTGCATTGATTTTTGATAATATTAAATGAGAGCTACTAGACATATTGTTACGTGTTTTAAGCAAAAAAAAAAAAAAAAAAAAAAAAAAGTAAGAATTTTAAAAATCTTATTAAACATGATAATTCTATAATTTATACAGTAAATTGAAACTGAAAAGTCAGATATGTAGGTTTATAATATTTAGCTGAAAATATACTGCATAATCTAAAAAGTCATCTAAACTGTTTAAAAAATTAAATATAATACATGAAATTCAATGACTTCTAATACACCCTGTATATTAAATTATTTATAGAACATCCTGTATGATGTGTAATATAATTGGAGACAGTGAGACTTAACGTTCAGTACATACATATATATGTATGACAAAGAGACAAAATGTAATTACACAGAACAAGTGACAACACGCAAAAAACTAGTAGACGTTGATATGGGTTAACTTAAAGTAAAACAATAAGCACTCTTGTACAATAATACGCAAAATACTAAATATTTACTGTACAAAATATTAATATAAAATTTTAGTTTTGTTTAAAATAATATTATATTATTATATTTTATTTGAAATATTTTATATGTTTGTAATTTTTAATATAATTTTTACATTTTATAGTTTTAAAATGTTATTATAAATAGTGTTATTAATCAGATGAATTCTTGTATGTGCTTAAATCGTATTATATTTCTTTCTAATGCAGAAAACGAAAAATTAATGTCTGCTAAGAACTATTTCACTATGAGCAGTTTCTGAGTAAATAAAACTTTAAAACAAAATTGTTTAAATTAAGAATGATATTACAGATAAAAATAAAACAGACTAATATATAATATACATTATTGAGCAAAGTATTTTCATAAAAGTGCAAATTAGGCTTGTAAAATTAGAATTAGATAATGATATTTAAGCTACAAAACACTGTATCGATGGTGTTCCAAACAATATGTGTATCTGATGTTTTTGTTGTTTTTTTTCTGTCACGCGAAGCAAAATATCTATCTCGTTTTCTGTCACGTAAAGCAATTATGTGTCAGTCAAGCGCCATCTACATAATGTACGTAAACGACTTACACATTACTTAGCTTGACAAAAAACAAGATAGACATATTGATACGCGTGACAAATTACGAGTTGGACATTTTGCTCTGCGCGTAACAAAAAACGAGATACACATATTGTTCACTACAACATCGATATACATTATGTTATTGATAAATTTAATTTCTTAAAAGTACAATTAAGGGTTGTATTAACACCCAAAAAAATAAATAATAACAATAAAACTTTAAAAATTAATAATATAAAATCTAGCATGGTGGCCCCCCAATTTTTTACATTTTTGAAGATACCTTATCCTTTTGTATCACAGTAAAATTTCAGATTTTTCTCTCTGTACAACTTTTTAGTCAAATCCCACAGTACCTGATTTCCCTCCTAAGTTTGCTTGCTATTAAACATTTAGACTAAAATTAAGTTAGAGCTTTTTGTAATTGTAATTGTTAATTATTTGATCAAAATAACATGCATTCTTATAGAGCTCACTTAACAATTTAAGAAAAAGTGCAATGTGAACACGGCATATTATTATTATTATTTTTACGTGTAGGCGCAAGCCTGTTTCGGTAATATATATATATATATATATATATATATATATATATATATATATATATATATATATATATATATATATATACGTATACACAGTATTTTATTGTTATTATTTATTTTTTTGGGTGTTAATACAACCCTTAATTGTACTTTTAAGAAATTAAATTACATACATACATATATATATATATATATATATATATATATATATATATATATATATATATATATATATATATATATATTACCGAAACAGGCTTGCGCCTACACGTAAAAATAATAATAATAATAATATGCCGTGTTCACATTGCACTTTTTCTCAAATTGTTAAGTGAGCTCTATAAGAATGCATGTTATTTTGATCAAATAATTAACAATTACAATTACAAAAAGCTCTAACTTAATTTTAGTCTAAATGTTTAATAGCAAGCAAACTTAGGAGGGAAATCAGGTACTGTGGGATTTGACTAAAAAGTTGTACAGAGAGAAAATTCTGAAATTTTACTGTGATACATAAGGATAAGGTATCTTCAAAAATGTAAAAAAATTGGGGGGCCACCATGCTAGATTTTATATTATTAATTTTTAAAGTTTTAGCTCCGTAAGAACCTATGTTAATTTCAACGATTACTTTCTCCCTCTTCTGATGGTCACAGATACTAAAAAACTTATCATAGGTAGCTGTTACTATTAACTTTCAAATGGCATCATAAAACTTCAAAGTTTCTTTTTAAAATTTTGAAATAAAAGCAATATAAATACAACCCTTAATAGAATCATGAAATATATAATGCAGTAGTTCAATAAAATTTTAGTTTTGTTTAAAATAAGAATATATTTTACATAATGTATTTTAATGTAATATATACAAAAGTTAAAATAATTATATAATAATATTTAAACTTTATTTTTTCTTCATTGTTAATATTGTTGCGCTTTTTATTTATAAATATAATTAACCGTACGCAATTATCATTAATTTTCTTTAAATCATGAACTCTCCTTTTACTTATGTTAATTACAATGAGTATGAGTATACAAGTACAGGATTTCACATTTAATTTATTTGTATTAGTAATAAAATATATTTCAACGACACGACATCATATTGAATTGATTAATATCTTTTAAAAAAAAGTTGTTATAATACAAATATACTTAATTTATTAGAATATTTTACTATTACTTAAAGATATTAGTTCTCGTCATACACCTTTTATTACTATAGTACTGTCAAGACAGTGTCCTATCGACATGTATAGTATGTACATACTGCGAAAATACTGTAAAGTACATTATTTGAGTGACTTTTCATGTTTCTCACGCCAGAAAAAGGCAAAAAAAATATAATAATAATATGAATATGAAAATTAAAATTTTCTTCCCTTCTACTGTTATATAGTTGAAATATGTAATATAATAGTCCCATCAAGTGTTTTCTGATATAACTCATAATGTTTTCTTCTTGTCTATGTCTTTAAGTATATTATTAAAAATAAATATCATGCAACTGAATTAAAATTAAATCCCATCAAACATTTGAAGTCTTTCTATGAGACGTAAATCTTCATGTTCAATGAAATGAAAAATATTATTTAATAACCTTACACGTAAAAAAAAGAAGGAAAAAACTGCATTGAACAATACTTATTATCATAGAGCACGCACACGAGCAAAAATAGATATGGTAATTGTACTAGTTATCGGTAGCTTAAGGGTCTTAAGGTTCAAATTCCTATAGTATTGTTGAGAAAAAAAAGCCAAACCGACACTGCCGCAGTTTTCGACAGTTTATCTTGAGAGTTTGTAGGTAGTGGTATGGAAACTAGACGAAATTCTAAGATGTTTGGTTCTAGTTAGAATCTCGTAAACTTATTACTTTCGCCATAAAAAGAGCCTGCCGATAACTGCGGCCTGCCGATAACTAGTACATATACCATACGTAACAATTATGATAACTCATTTTCAGTTCAATTTGTTCAATACAGCATAATCAATGCTATAATATACTGCATAAAAACTCTTAAACAGCATAAATATTATGTTATACTGCATAATTATTTGTACAATTCCAATTTTTAGCATCATTCAAATGACAATACATTAGGCACCACAAACATGGCGACAAAGCGCAAGGATGTGAAAGGGGTCTATAGATAAGCTGAACATCTTATTATTCTCTATATCTATATATCATATTAACCGATTTCTCTAACAAAACAGCCAAAAACAAAGTTTGTCCTATGATGAGCAATGTTGTTCACTTCTCCAGTATGGCCTCCATGCGCATTAAATATGAGGCCATGCGGATATACCCTATAATCGCACTAAAAATATAATATTAATTATGATGATATGCATATTACTGTATATTGCTACATTAAATTATTATAATTATTACGTTTATATTTTTATCAGTGTACTCAAATTATTATGATTATGCAAATATAATACTAATTAACATAAAGTTATTAGTGTAAATACATATTAAGTTTTACTTTAGTATTTGCTCATGCATATTATACATTTATATTATTAATATTTACCCTTGTGTATATATATATAAGTTAAAAGTAATATTTAATATGCAAAATAAGTAATTATTATTAATATTGATATTATAGTTCATTGCACTTCATGATATTTAAATATATAATAGATTAAATATTAATATCTGCACAGAGAAGTTGAACGATGATGTATATACAATGATATCGTATTTTTATCACTATGTATTCAATACAGCATAATTT
The DNA here is from genome assembly GCA_949318235.1 of Ecdyonurus torrentis. Taxonomy (NCBI): domain Eukaryota; kingdom Metazoa; phylum Arthropoda; class Insecta; order Ephemeroptera; family Heptageniidae; genus Ecdyonurus; species Ecdyonurus torrentis. The sequence continues at coordinate 20,257,304 of OX439133.1, forward strand.
ATGCTTTCAGAGCATATAAATGTATTGTTGTACTAGTATAAATATTTGTATTGTTCTAATAGAGGTTATGGAGAAAAAAATGTGTTTTCCCCCATAAGCATAATGTTAAATTTGGGGACCCTTCACTTTCCCCTCGTCTCCCCGCGCGCTAAACCGATAAGCTCCATTGCAACTGTACTGTACTGTACCTTATGAAAGTCAAATAAGAAAATACATATTATACACAGTAAAAAGAGTTTGTGAATTATTTATATCGTATTTAGTTTGCAAAATAATAAATAAACACAGGATTAGTAGAGCAGTTTTATCAAAAATCACAAAAAAAAAAAAAAAAAAAAAAAAAAAAAAAAAAAGCGTAAGCGTAATGTTAAATTAGAGTTCACACAACGTATTCTAGAGTGCTTCTGATTGGTTCTACGTCACAACTAGTAACAAGCATTGAGACTTTATATTTTTATTTCATCATACAATAAAAGACTATTGAATTATGTCGTTTATAGCATATAAAAAGTCTATATTATATACAAATATATTACAAAATACAATTACAATCTATTTATATGAATTATTTAATCTGCATTATTTTACATTATCATCTGCTAGATTGTTATAATAAATGTATATAACAATAAAGCTACACACATGTATAATTTTTATTATATTTTATACAGTATACTATATTATATAATATAACACATTTATGTTAACTATAAAACATTGTGAAATATATATTTTTCAATTGAATTAGAAAATTATGCATATTAGATTCAATTTGCATTACATCATTATGTATAGTGTATTATATAGATTGGTTGCAAATTCATATAAAAGTCGACGTCATGTATTAGTACTAAATAACATGGGCCAGTAGGGCAAAATGGCACATTTTGTCAGTTCAAAAATACTTATCAGTATTTTTGATAGAATTGATGTTGTTAATATGTTGAACTAGTATCGCAAGTTTGTGAGAAAAATAATAACAATTAACCGATTTCCCACAGAGAATAGCCCAAAATGATGTTTGTCGTATGCTGAGCAATGTTATTTATTACTCTAGTATGGCGTCCAAGCGCATTAAATTTCATGTCATGCACTGCTTGTTGCTTATTAAAAAAATACATATATGTAACAAAAAATTATATAAATTTAAGTTTAAAAGTATTTATATATTTGTGAGAAATACTATAATATAATATAATTTATAGTATAATTTATTTATTTTTTAAAAATTTAATATAATAAAATTGTGTATATTTATAATTTGATCAATCAGTTGAATCATCGAAATGTCAAACTAACATTTTAGTAGTAAATGTAACTTTGACTTTTCGATGAATTAAAATATAGTGTAAATTAGATTCTTCATGTAATTAAATTAATCGATGTATCAAAAAAGTTTAAAGTGTTATATTTAGATATATTTTATCACAAAGTTAAAAAGAACACTAAATGATTTCATTTGAAAGTTGATAAGTAAAATATATTATTTTTAAAAACTGTGATCTTATATGGCTAACCCATCAAAAAAATCATAATAAAAAATCTTATAGCTCTAATCTCCAACATTTTAATATAGACCGGTTGCTTTCATATTTAAGAGCTGCCATTTTGTTGGTCGGGAATACATAGGCCAGCATAGGAAAAATGTCATTTTTATTTTTTAATAGCAAGAGAAGCTTCAAACCTCAATCAAAGCCTTATTTATAGCTCCTAATAAGTTCGAAAAACATGAGAAAAATTTATCCAGTTGAACTAAACTCTTTTTATGTGAAAAATTAGGAAACATAATGCTGGACAATGCATTAGGCACCACAAACATGGCGTCATGCAAGGGGTCTATAGCATGGATATATAAACAGGATAGGAAGCTATTGTTGAAAAAACGATCCCTTAATGATGTAATTCAAATTTTCGCCGCAACAATGCAAGAATACAAAATTACGTATAAAAGTGGCGCTGTAGTCTGCGTGTGAATTTTAAAATTCACACACAGACTACAGCGCCACTTACATTTTACATGTTGATTGTTGCGGTGAAAATTGGAAGTACATCAACAAGGGTTCGTTTTTAGTATAGGGCAATAACACAGGAGCTCACGAGCCTGGTCTATAGTTTCAAATAGTAACTATATACATATTTCACTTGTTGTAAAACCTTGTTGCTGTGAACTGCCTGGGTCATTAAAGAGATCTTATTCTTAATATATGCAAAAAATAAAATTATATTTATTATACAGAGCCCCTAACACAAATATAACTAAAAACACTTTCATATTAATTTTGAGGTTAACTTTTAAAGTTTAGAATTGCTAAAACTTTTTATTACAACACAACCCTTTATAAAATCAAGTAGTACAAATAAACAATAATATTATTTCATTTGTTAACAGGTTGTTTGGATACAGTACAGAAGTTTCACGTATAACTCTGGGATACAATACGTCTAGGTAAGTACAAATACTATTGTTATTTATTATTGCTTTCTAACATGTAATTACAGAGATATACAGAGAACTCTTAAAGGCATAGAAAACATGAAACTACATAATTCTTTTTCATAATGAAACACAAAATGTGATCTACAAAATTAATGATAATATTTTACCAGAATGTAAATGTGGCCCCACAAGAGAGCGTAAAGTATGCAATTTGCGTGATTATTTCTGTTTATGACGTCAGAAATAGTCAAAAAGTAATATGAAAATGATGTGCGGGTTGCATAAATCGAAATTTTCTGATCACTGCTACGGCGTTTGTTGGGTTCTGAGACCAATTAATGTTATTTATGTATAAGCCCCATCAAGTGTTTTGTGATATAAATGCTTATGTTTTCATGTTGTCTATGCCTTTAATTTTATCACGTGAATTATTATCCTATGTTTTTGCAAGAATTTTATTCTGTACGATATATATAATATATTATTGTAGTGGTTCACGCGTTCTACTTGCATGTAAGAGGTCGAGTAGGTCGTGGTTTACATCCCACCCACCGTACTGGCTTTTACGACAGCCTGGCGATGTCAAGGTGCTAGCTTGGAGATTCAGGAGGCAAGGTCAAACTTTCCGACCATCCTGCTTAAGTGTTTCAACGGTTTCCTCAGTCTGTTGTGGCGAATGCCGGGATGTTTGCTAGGCCGTAGCCAACCCGTTTCGGACGAACCTGCTCGTACACATACAGGGTTTTGTAAGATTTGGGGTGTAAAAATGCAGTTGGGAACCTGCCTATACTTCACTGAGGTTAAGTCAAAAATAAAACAAAAATATATACGATATTATATTTTCTATTAAATAAAATGTAATGTCTGTAATGATAACAATAACTAAATCAGACTTCTATTTTTTATGAAAAAAAAATCCTCCTCATTTATTATATTAATAAATTTAAATAATTTTCAAATTTTACTGATAAATTGTGAAGGATGCACAATTTTTTTTATTTAATTTATTAATATTATTATTTTTTTACGTTTATAGCTATTTAGGAAGGACAGTTTTTGTGATAATAATTTCAAAAGAATATAATTATTCGTATATTGACTAATACAGGAACAAATGTCTTGGGTCTAACTTAAACCGATTTTGCTCACTTAATCCGCTTCCGTTTTGACTATACGCATACGCAGTACGTCGAAACGGAAGCGGCTGTAAGTGAATTCGGTTAAAGTTAGCCTCAAAAGAGTTTTTCCTTTATTACACAGCACACGATTATGTACATAAGAATCGTACTAGAAAAGGGCACTAGATCTCTAATTTATGAATTCCAAATTATTTTACTTAATTTTTGATACAAATACTGTACTGATAAGCAAGATTAAAATAAAAATCAATTGAAGTATATCAACTTACTTTTACGAGATTTTCTTTGCTTTGGTTACAGCAATTTCAAATTTGCCTTTGTGATAGTTTTCAATTTAATTTAATCTCAGTAAATTCCAATTACTGTAATTAAAGTAATTTAAATGTCGTTTCTTTATTTCTATCATTGGTGAATAAATACCTACGTACAATTATCTTTTCATTTATTGCAATAACACTTTTTATCAATTCAAAATAATTTATCAGAATTAGAAAATGGTATTAATTAATTATAACTATGCATGTCACTTGAAGCAGATCATATTTTGCACTTTCAGCACTTCAAGTATACAGTATATTTTGCACTTTAAAGGATTAAACAAATTGAAAACGTTAATTATATATATAAATAATAATATTAAAAATAATAAAAATTTAGTAAAAAAATATTTAACTCATATTGTTTTAAAAATTTTATTTTATTTATAATTTTAATTACTTAATAATTCTAAAACAACATTATTAAAATTTTACATAAAATAGTGTTTATACGATACAAACTAATAAAATAAATGAAACTGCTTTTAAAAAATGCATACTAAAATAATGTATTTAAAAACAACAACTCAAAAATAACAATTGAATACCTACGATTTATAGTATACTGTAGTCAATAAAAAGGATGCAGACTTTTAGATTAAACCTATTTACATAAAGAAAAGAATTATTCTAACATATACAAATTTTATATCAAAGTAATCTTATTTTTGTAATATAATAATTGTTGTTTGTATTATAAACTAAAAATCATTATTATTATTATTATTATTTTGTAAATGTTTCTATCACTGAAAATGTTTTAAAATGTTTTATTTGATAACAGATTACTTAAAATATGTAATATTTCAAAAATGCATGTATTATAATAGGCAACAATGTGGAATGTAATTTATTTATTTGCAAACAAAAAACAAGGCTTGCACCCATTACATTGGCGGTACACATACAGTACAGTACACATAATCATTTTAAAATTAATAATAAGTCAAATTACTTAATAAATATTAAAAAAAAAAAAGCTTGCAACATACACATTTCATTATGCATTATTAAAAAAAAAAAAAAAAAAAAAAAGTTCCTAATATAATTACATGAATCATTAAAGATATATATACTTAAATCATTACAAATTGAAGAAGTTCTTACCACAATTGAATTTTTAGAGACATTATTTAAATAAGTTGCATTGCAAAAATAATGATCGCTTTTTTTTTTTATTTTTTTTTTATTTTTTTTTTGAACATGAATGTTGAACATGTGAAACGATATCATAACACAATATTCTTTTAAGGAAAATTATATCAGTTGGTTCTGTAAAGTATAGTGAGGCTCATTATAACAGTAATTGGCTGACCAACAAAATAAGACACATTCATTGGTTAATCTTGTTTCTTGAGCCGATAAAAGTGAGTCGCATGTTGAGCATGGAACTCTTTTGTGTGAAGTTTTGTTCATTTTTATCAGTTTCAAAGTTCTAAACGAAGAAATAACAATGATCTATCATATAATTATATATAATAAACATAGTAAACAGGTAATGATGCCATGATCAGATATTTTTAAGAAAGGAAATTTTTCGACGCTGGCTCGAGAGTTGTGTATAATCGTTTCGTGTAATATTAACAAATTAATATTTCCAGACACGTAAGAAAAACACACTTGATCTAGTGTTTACAACAAACCCCGATAATTATGATATAGATGTGCGCCCGATTGATGGAGCAGTAAAAACTGACCACATTTCAATTCATTGTATTATTAATATGAAAGCTCCGTTTTATCAACAAAAAACAAAACGTTTAAACTATTTTAAGTGGTGGAAGGCTAATATACCTGAATTAAAAAATAAATTAAGTATATGTGCATGGAATTTACTATTAAATTGTGATGTAAACACTGCATGCGATATGTTTTATGAAATGTTAGATTCCGCTATTAAATCTTGTGTCCCTTATACAAAAGCAAAATATGTTAATTTCCCTTCTTGGTTTGATAGTGAGTTAAAAAATTGTTTCAAAATTAAAACGGAGGCTAATGTTAAATATCTAAAAACAAAAAATAAGTATGAAAAAACACGTAATTATGAACATTTTAAAGAAATCAGAAAACAATTTAAGTTCATGCAAAAAATTAAATATAAATTACATGTTGAAAAAATCGAAGATGATATAAAAAATAACCCGCAAAAATTTTGGAATTTTATATCAAACGTGAAAAAAAATTCAGGAATTCCTATTGATGTCTCTTTTAATAAAACTATTGCAAAAACGGTAAAAGATGCTTGTAACTTGTTTTCTGAATTCTTCTGCTCTGTATTTAATAAAAAATATGATGTAAATATTGACTTACCTGATAATTATGTAAATGAAAATGTTCCACGGGTATCAAAATTTGACATTATAAATTTTATAAATGAATTAAAAAATGGAAAGTCAACAGGTTCAGATAATATTCCCATATCAATTTTAAAAGAAATAGCCAGTGAATTATCAGTCCCATTAGAAATATTATTTAATAAAATTATTGCATCAGGAGTATATCCTAATAGATGGAAAATTGCAAATATTACCCCTATTCACAAATCCGGTAAAAAAACAAATGTTTCTAATTATCGTCCAATTTCGTTGTTACCTATTTTTTCAAAATTATTGGAAAAATTTATTTATAAAAAATTATATGAAGCTGCAAAATCTATAATTCCAGGTGAACAACATGGATTTACCCCTTGTCGTTCAACTACCACTAATTTAGTTCATTTTCACTCTTTCCTTGCATCATCATTTAATGAAAGTATTCAGGTAGATGCTGTATATACTGACTTTCAAAAAGCGTTTGATAAAGTCCCTCATCATCTTTTAATTAAAAAATTACAGCAAAAAAAAATTCCACATTATTTAATTAAACTTATCATAAATTATTTGCATGCACGTAAACAAGTTGTTGTTATAAATGGTGAAAAATCTGATCCTGCTGACGTCACTTCCGGTGTACCGCAAGGGTCCTTACTTGGACCCTTGCTCTTTAACCTATACCTTGCTGATCTTCCAAAAATTTTCAAATATGTAAAGTGTCTTATGTATGCAGATGACCTTAAATTGTACCAGCGCATAACTTCCATTTTAGATTGTATTAAATTTCAGGAAGACTTGGATATACTATTCTCATGGTGTACTGAATGGGGGATGATTTTAAGCATACCTAAATGTTATTCAATTTCATTTGCAAATAAAAATAAAAAACTTCATACGTTTGACTATTCAATAAATAATAGCGTACTAAACAAATTAAACGAGGTTAAAGACCTTGGTGTTATATTTGACTCTAAATTAACTTTCACTGCACACATACATAAAGTTAAATCAAAATCATTAAAAATGTTTGGTTTCATAAACAGAAATTCTAAGTTTTTCCGGGCTACAACGTACAAAATTTTATATCAAAGTTTCATATTATCAAACCACGATTACGCTAGCCAGGTGTGGTCACCCTGTCACTCAACTAAAATTCAGGAGTTGGAATCAATTCAAAGAAAGTTTGTGCGCAAATATCATGAAAAAGCTCGATTGGACTATAATAGTGATAATTATGAGCTGATATGTAAAAATATGAATTTATTATTACTAGAAAACAGACGTAAAAGAAATGATGTAATTTTTTTAAAAAAAGCCCTATGCCATAAAACTGATGATAATCTTAATAATCTCATAACTTCACATATAACAATTAATTGCTCACAAAGATCATTAAGAAATGTATCCTACTTTTATATATCAACTTATACCAATGATGTTTCAAAAAATTCATTTATCCCAAGAGCTACTTCATTATGTAATGAAATGCATGTTGATGTTTATTGCGACTCATATAATAACATTAAAAAAGCATACAATGCTTTGTGAAAACTATACTTAAAATTTTTTGTGTAATGTGTTCTATAATAATTTGTAAAAATGTATTATTATTATTTTTGTCTTTTATTTTTATGTATCATGCAATTTGTATATTATGTACTGTGTGTACCACCAATGTATTGGACAAGTAACATTGTCTGTTTTTGGATAACAATAAACAAATCAAAACAAATCAAATCAAATCACATTCTTTGACGTGATCTTTGTTGTCATATTCTTGCTTAGTTATTTCTTTAAAATCATTAATTGACACGTTTATTTTCTAGATGTACACATTGTTATGTTTATCATTGCTAGTACTATGTATAAATAACAAATTCAATTGCTCTTTAAACCCATAATATATTGTTTTTTCGATATCAAATACTCTAATCGCATACTTCTCTTGTTAACATTTCATGGACTTCATGGATTTAAAAGCTTTATCGTTTTAAACTAAAACATACTGTTACTGAGAAACTAACGTTTATTTATAAATAATATTTTTTAAAAAAGCATATTATTAAAAAAAAATTAATATTAATTAAATTATACAGAAAGATATATTATTTTAAAAAGTTACTTAACAAACTACTTACTACTACTTAGTTGCAACCCTATTTTTTTAATATATAATATAATAATTAATTAATTATAATAATATATAATAATTAGTATAATATAGGCTATAATATTATATAATTTTATTTATTTTACAAAGGGAAAAATTAAAAAAAAATTTGGTTTCAATAAAATAAAATTTATCAAACCAAATTTAAAAAACAAAATGTAATTAACATTAACAAATATTTAAATTGTCTATTCTTGGGTACTCTAAGATTTATTTAGTTGATAAATTAGATTTATTATTAGATTTATTTATTAGATTTAGATTTATCTTATAATTTTGTTATTCTATGCCACTTTAGAGACGATGTTCTTACTAAAGTTTGGTGGTAATGTCAGGTGAAAGGTCGCACGGGCCGCACGAAAATCTTTTTCTTATAGCGTACTGTATTTTACATAAATAATTAAATGGAGCTTATCGGTTTAGCGCGCCTGGAAATGTGGGTCCCATAATTTAACATTATGCTTACGAGGAAAAATATGTTTGTTGCGATTTTTGAGAAAACTACTCCACGGATTCCGGAGATATTTAAATGAGAAATAATAGACCTACTTTTACTTTAAGCTATGGAGATTTCTTATTTTTTTATTATTATTTAACCATAAAGAATGAATTTAAATTCATACTTCTATTATACTTAGAAATATTTTTGAGATCATTGATGCTTTTAACAGGTTGAATTAGGTTTTCAAGAACGTGAGAAAAAAATTAATTATACCCAAAAAATTAATTCATTTTTATAAAGAAAATAACAGAAAACCACGTTTGTTCTATGTTGAATAATGTTATCCAATACTCCAATATGGCGTCGAAGTATATTCAGTACGAGATCGTCATGCGCATACACCCTTAAATGTTGTAAGTACAATATGTATTTCATATTTTAAGGGTTGTATATAGATGGCTTGTGTCTCAAAATTTAAAAAGAAAACTTTAAAACTTTATGATGCCATTTCAAAGTTAATAGTAACAGCTACATATGATAAAATTTTCAGAACCCGTAACCATCAGATAAGAGACAAAATAATTATTGGAATTAACATGGGCTCTTTTGGGATTAACACTTCAAGAAATCATAATTTAAAATCTAACATCGCGACCTCACATTCCTTTCTTTTTTTTTTTTTTTTTTTTTTCTTCTTCTTCTTTTTTTACATTTTTGAAGACACCATATTATTCTAATGTATCACTGTGCAAAATTTCAGATTTTTCTTTTTACAATATTTTAGTCAAATCCAGCAGTACCTAATTTCCCGACTTAAGGTAGTTGTTCCTCTATATAACTCTGCATTGTGTATAAATGCTTTATTATTATATAGATAAAACAAAACATATACCCTGCAGGCATGTCATTATACCAAATATATTTCAAAGTGAACGATTTTGTGTGTATTATAGTATGTGCGTTAAACCTTATTTAACTTACATATATATTCAGAAAAATAAAAACGTTTAAACTTTAAATTTTAAAATACGGATAAAAATTAATACGTTATTATGCTAGCTCATTTTCAGCACAATTTTTTTAATACAGCATAATCTATGCTATACACTGCATAATAACTATGTTACATAGCATAACTATTATGTTATACAGCATAATTATTTATGTTGTTCTAATGCTGTAATAGCATAAATGCAGCATAAATTACGAAATTTATTTTTTCCGTGTAAGATAATTTTGTATATTATTTCTTGTTTGAAATGGAGGTTATCGCTTTAGCGCGCGGTGAGACGCGGGGAAAGCTAAGGGTCCCGTAATTTATCATTGCGTTTATGGGATTTTTTTTTTTTTTTTTTTTTTTTTTTTGCGATTTTTGCGAAAACTACTCCACCGATTTCGGAGAAATTTAAATTAGAAATACTGAACATACGTTTACGTGTTTTAAGCCATAGAAAACATAGTTTCTAACATAGTTTTTAAACTGATAACCAGGGGCGGATACAGGAATTTATTTCGGAGGGGGCTAACCTTTGTGATCATGTATCCCCGACCCAAGGGGGGGGGGGGATAGCGCGCCGCAGGCGCGAAATTTTTTGGGCCACGCCCCTTTTTGGAAAAAAACGGATAATTAGTATATTTGGAGAATTAATTCTAGAATTTTTAAATGTTTGGAATTGCATTTTTTTCATTTTTACTTTTTTTTCTTTTCCCTATAAAATTAAAAAGTAATAGGAAAATTGTCTAAATAGAATAACCAATAAAATAAACTGATCTCTATTATTATTTTTTTCCCCCCCACCGAATTGTGAATAGTAAAATTGCATCTAATCTTGATGTAAAAAATTTCATGCACTGTTTTTTTTTTTTTAAAGTGCAGTAAATTATTTAAAAATTAATTGATTTAATTAGGTGTCCTTTAGAATGAATTTTTTATTGCAGGATTCTGAAAAGTCTTTTTATTTATTCTTTTACTTTTAATTTCATGAGAGGAAGGAGAAGGGACTTTTTGAAACCACTTTTTATGCCATTTTTGGATAGAGTATTGAAGATTTTGATGCTCTATTTTTTAAGACATTTGAAGCAAGGCAAATATTTTTATTTAATTTTTTAAATCTTAAATTACTGACCCTGACATCAGGAGGATGAATTTTTATCTTGAAAAGTATTCATCAGTTCAGCCCTATCAGTGGAATCCTTATGAGGAGCTGATTTCATTATAGAGGTTACTGAAAGTTTCTGCGATGAATAATTTCCAAGAAAAAGTCTGCGTCAATTATTTGTGATTTTCAAAAATTAATTAAAAATAATTTCCGTGCTCCAAACGTCTTAAAAAAATAGCACCGCAAATTTATTGATGCTCTTTCCAAAAATGGTTTTTAAAAAAAGTCTGTTCTCTATATGCTCAATTATAAAATTAAACAATAAAATAATAATAAAAAAAGCTTTCCAATACACGACTTTAGAAATAGAAAATTGCGCATTTCAACAATGTAAAATTTTACCTTAAAAATCTTGTGATCAATGCTTTTCTTATGAGAAGACCGTTTGATCACAACTTTTGCAACAATTAAAATTTAAAAAATTCGTGCGCAATTTTCTATTTCTAAAGTCGTGTTTTAAGGCTTTGAAATTTCTTTAAAAATTTTTGGGGAAAAAAAAAGTAATAAAAATCAATTGTATAAATGTAATGCGAATGTTGAATTAAATTTACTGATCCAGGATGGAACCCCCTTATTAAATAAAATGAAAAAAAAAAAATCATGTAGTAAATCTAAAGCGCAAGGAAAAACAATTAAAAGTTATAATATTAATATTGTAAAAAATATTACAAACAATACATAATTTTTAATATATATCAATCCTTTGCTTTCTTTTTCGATTTTTCTTTTTCGATTTTTGTTTTTCCTTTTGTTTTTCCTTTTTCCTTTTTTTTTTTTTTTTTTTTTTCTTCTTCCTTTCTTTCTCTCTCTTTTTTTTTTCTTGTCAGGCATTTCGGGGGGGGCTTCAGCCCCCTTAGCCCCCCCCCCTAAATCCGCCCCTGCTGATAACCTACATTTGATGTTTGTAAAACGTTAATGATTATCTTATAACTTACTTAGTTATCGATAATTCCATAAAAAAACAATTCAATAGCGTATTTTGTAGTTAAAAGAAAATAACTAAACATGTTCATATTAATGCTACCTCGTAACAGCGCTATAGATAATAATTTAATAATGATATTGATAATAATTTAATCAATTTTGCATTTTATATATACTATATTTTTATCAAAACAAATTTATACATTCATGGGTTGTAATATTAAACAACAAACACCGTTATATTTTTTTACTATGCCTTAATAGTTAATACTCACAGAGGTATTTTGAAAGTGCGTTGCTCAGATTTGTTCACAGTCGTAAACCTTTTTTTAACCTTTGTTCAATGTTATAATATAAAAATGAAAAAAAAATACTCGCCCAAAATTACAATATTTTATATAAAAAATAAGATCAGAAATAATTTGTGAAAATGTCAAATTTTGATGAAAATTTGGCCAAATAATAATTCTGGGAACATATGGATTAAAGTCATAGGCTTTAACTTTGACTTTAAGCCAAATATTCGCAGAATTATTTTTTGGCCAAATTTTCATCAAAATTTGACATTTTCACAAATTATTTCTGATCTTATTTTTGATATAAAATCTTGAAATTTTGGGAGAGTATTTTTTTCATTTTTATATTAATATAGTATATTATACAGTATAATATTTAAATCAATTTCTTCAAATACAATATGTAACTGTATGCACCTGCAATCGATATTACCGCCGTAAAGTGCTAGACAATCGCAAGAGCTTAAAAAAACCGGCTCACTAATTTGCATCACTGAATCCAGCTCGCAGCATTTTTTTTTTCTTGAAACACATGTGCTGAGGTAAGAAAAATTGAAAATACTAGAAACAATTACTTTGAGTGTGTATAGCAAAAAAAAAAAATATCACCGTTAAAAAAAAAAAAAAAAAAAAAATCTAACGCTCTTGAAGAAAATAATACATTGTATCGATAAGAAATTTTAATCTATCACTTCTTTTTTTTGGTAAAACTAATACAAAAAAAAATTAATTGCTCAAATTAATACAAAAAATTTGTATGTGATACAAAAAAAAAAAAAAAAAAAAGAAAAAAAGAAAAAAAAGAAACAGAATAGAAAACAGTTAATTTATCGATTTTGAACATGTTAGTTTTTAGGATTTATTATTATGTTTATTTTAGTTTTTCCTGCATTGAGTTTTTCCTCCACCTTGTTATGTAGTAGTCTGGGATATGGCTTGTATTGTAACCTTTATTATACATGATACCATACTTTAAAGACGATAAACAAGTAATATTTGATGAAGATATGAAAACATTGGACATTGGACTATTCTTTTCAATAATAATTTACTTATAAATAATTAAAAAAAAAAAAGTTGTAAGCTACTTATTACAAGAGAAAACCTAATTGAAACACAATTTTAAAGCACATAACATTAAAGAAAGAAAAGAAGAAAAAAAAAAAAAAAAAAAAACTACAATATATATGGCACAAAAAAGATACAGAAAAACAACAAAATAACACATACAGAATCCCCTAAGGCAAAAAAATGATAAAAATAAAAACTTTAACTGAATTTTGAAACTAAATATCAGCGATGTAGAAGTTAACATTACTTTAGGCGATTCAAGTTAATTTAATTTATTATCATCATAATTTTTCAACTGTAACTTAGTCCCCCTTGGCGATATATTGATTTATTTATATATTGATTTAATATGGCATTGTTTTGATAACAATATTATTAGGTTAAATAAAAAATACATAAATGTCAGCTGTTTTTTTGGTACGGTGACTTTTTAAGGTACTAGGGGACCGACTGATATTTCGCAAACTAGACCGCCACGAATTATAAAATTAACACAAAGTAAAGAGGAAATGGCACTTAAAAGTTTATTTACGTCAAACATGTAAAAACACGATCAAATATTTAAGTTATTTCACTTAAAGATTACATGCCAATGTGAAATTTAAATTTTAGCGGACAAATTTCAGTCAAATTAGAAAATTATTTTAATATTAAAAGGATTATTAAAACTTTTTTCGGAACAAAAAAATGAATTTCATCGAATTTCTCAGAAAATTATCGTGTTTGTTTAGCTGAAAATAAAAAATTTGCAAAGAATTATTGTGAAAATATAGTTCCTCTTTTAACGATTTCCGGTTCAAGTCCGTCACCCTCGTCGTTAACTAAATTTTAGAAGGTTTGCAATCATTAGTAAGTTTATTTACGTTCTTTGATAAATACTTTGTTTTAGGTTTTTTGAGCAATATTATAGTTTTATTATATAGTGTTTAAACCTGCGTGTATATAATGCCTTCTATTTTATATATATACATATATAAATACACACAAATATATAATAAATATATTATATCCACACGGACGAAAATCATTACGTAAAAATTATGCTAGCACATTTTTCAACACAATTTTTGTTCATTACCCTCTTCAGTCCCAGTATACAATAAAGTGGATATCAGATAATTCTATAAAAAATAGAAAATAAAATTGAGAAAATTGAGATAAAAAAGTGAAATTTTGACCAAAAATCGTCCTTTAATTTACGCGTTTTTTAAAGCTATTTTAAGCATTCTAGAGAAGGTAGGGGGTCCGTGAGAGTATGAAAACGTTTTTGACAAACGAGACATATTTTTGCTTTTCTGAGAGTTGCACAAAAACATGGTTAAAATTTAAGACATTTAATATATTTTTTTAAAATAGGGTCTAAACAGGAACTTACAAATTATGCAATATTTTATAATACTTATGTTATGTTCAAAAGCATAAATATTATATTTTACATCTTAATAATTATGTTGTTCTAATTTTACATCATTTATGCTATAATGATACGTAAATATAGCATAAATTACGATTACGTATTTATACATTCCGTATCTATAAGTTAATAAGTAAAAAATTTTTTTCAAAAAATAGAGCATTTTTTTTGTGGCTTTAAGATTAGGAAAGAGAGAGAAAACAAGTTAACCTGTGGTATTATGGTAAATTTCCAAAACATTCACTACTTCAAAATTAGGCATTGTAACTTTATTAAAAATTTACAAAGTTATTTCAATGCTCAATGTGCAAAAAAAAAAAAAAAAAAAAAAAAAAAAAAAAAAAAAAAAAAAAAAAAAAAAAAAAAAAAAAAACTCATATCTCCTAACATTTTGTCGATACAATTTTGATGTAAGTAAAGAAAATACCAGAACCCATGAGAATCTTATAAATTTCAATTCAGTTTGCATTTCTGTGTCACTCTTTCACGCAAAAAGTGAACAAAGCCTTCGAACGCAACTTGAAAAAAAAAAATGCATTTTTTATTTTTGGAGTGCTACAAATGGATTTTTTTTGTCATCTGCAGTAACTCTATATATTTTACCCCAAAAATTTGTTGCAATACTACAATAGCACAATCCAATACATTGTAATATGATATAAAGTTACCGCATACTAATATCATATCCATTATAGTATTTTTATGTTACAGTAATGGAGTATTTTTATTACTGATTCCACTTATGCTAACAAAATAACATTATTGAATTGTAGCAACTTTTTTTTTGTAACATAAAAGCTTTTTCTGATATGCGTTCTATATTGATTGACACTTTCTAAGTTGATGCGTGAGTTAAAGAGAGGGAGAGAGAGAGAGAGAGAGAGAGAGAGATGTGCAGGATAACTTAATATTATGTTTAAATGAAAATATGTGAAAATTCAAACACCACATTTTTACTTAAAGGCGTAGAACACCTTGAACAAAAAAAGTTTTGTTATATCCTAACAAACCTGAAAATCAACGTTGATTTGGCTGGAATCATTGATTTCAAATTTATTTTCCATTCACAAAATGACACTGGCGGTCACTGACGTCACAGCTTGCCTGGTCCACGCGCGCATAAAACAAGCTGTGACGTCAGTGACCGCCAGTGTCATTTTGTGAATGGAAAATAAATTAGAAATCAATGATTCCAGCCAAATCAATGTTGATTTTCTGGTTTTTTCTTAGGATATTACACAACTTTTTTGTTCAAGGTGTTCTACGCCTTTAAACAAATAATTTTTTTTCCGCACTGTAAGTTGCTTTTTATGCTTAAAGTATTATTAAGAATAAAAACAGTTATATTAATAAAAGTATAATTTTTCATTTTATATTTATGCACTTACTGTTAGTCCAAACATTACATATTGAATAATAAAATTGCACATTTATATTTTAAAAATTTTATATTAAAAAAATATTTTATAAATATTTTATATTCCGGCTGTTCTTAACCTACATCAAACTAATAGGTAAAGATTAATAAGATTATACGATGTATATTGATACATATCGGATTATATGAATATTTCTTTACATAATTTAAATTATAATGTTGACGTAATAAAATCGTCATAAATATTTTCGTTGTGAAACTTTGACAATTTTAAATAATTAAGCAAAAAAACAACTAAAAATTGAGTTTATTCACGCGCCCAACTAAATTTTAATAATTTTTCTCTTGTGTCTGTTCACCACTTGCATGTGGATCAGTGAAATTCGAGCTGGTTTGCCGTATGCCAGTGCGAATTCGTTTCTCATGGTGGCATATAATGCGCGTAATTTTTTAATAACCTTGGTATGCAGTACTGAATGCGCTCTCGTATTTTCCGCACGTTGATGTCCGTGCGTATGTCAGTTTGCCACAGGTAAAACTATATGTAGAGATGTTCAGGCTTGACAGCTAAGTGTATTCATGTCTCCGGCCATGCAGTCAGTCCTGGCAGTGCAATGTGGTAGTGGTCCACGTCAAGTCAGAGGTTCACCTCATCTCATTGCTATATGTAGAGATGTTTAGGCTTGACAATTAAGTGTATTGATGTCTCCGGCCATGCAGTCAGTCCTGGCAGTGCAAGGTGGTAGTGGTACGATTCACCAAAACCAACTTTTCTCTCATTTTCTCAAATTAAATGTTGTTGAGTTTAAACTATAGTGCGAGATATAGAATTTACTTTTATATTCCTAAAACTTTTATTTTAAGGCGGTAAATCAGCTAGTGCGGGATTTGACTAACACGTTGTAAGGAATGAAAAATCTGAAATATTGAAGCGATACATTAGGATGAGGTATATTGTATAAGTTCAAAATGTGTATATATATATATATATATATATATATATATATATATATATATATATATATATATATATATATATATATATATATATATATGTGTGTGTGTGTCACCATGCTAAATTTTAAATGATTATTTTTTTTAAAGTATTGGTCCTCTAACAAGTAAGTGCACACGTAAATTTCAATAAATTTCTCTCTTATCTGAAGGTCACGGGTACTATAAATTTTATCATATTTAGAAATGGCATTATAAAGTTTGAAAGTTTCCTTTTTATATTTTGAGATACAATGACTGCTTATGTTTACTCAAAATGCGGAAAAGGAAGTGGCTGGAAGAGGAAACCACGTGACGGTAAAAGTGGGAGAAAAGTTGGTGCCAGCAGCAAGCTAGCCTTGAGCTACCTCCCACTTTTACCGTCAGGTGGTTTCCTCTTCCGGCACTTCCTTTTCCGCATTTTGAGTAAACATAAGCAGTCAATAAACCATCTAAATACTACACTTCCACGAAAGTATGTGAAAATTCGCAAATTTTTACTTACAGATAAAATACATACAGTACATTTTTTTTGTTTCAAGTAGTTTAACTATATTGCTTATGTATATTTTTGCTATAAGTATTAAATTTTAAAAAACCTCCGTATAAAAATTATTAAATATTTTAATTTCAATAAATAAAAATATTATTTATATTAACTATAATTTTTATACATAATATTTTTTAACAAAAAGATTTTATTATTTATTAATAATTAGTTATATTAAAAATAAAATTTATATATTATTCTTTTAATACAACGTAATTTGCTTAATAATGAAGTATATATTTCAATATTATCATCGGATGGGTAAAGCCTGGGTAAAGCGATGTTTCAAATTAAACATTCATAATAAACGCATACATTTATAACTAATGGAAGTACAGTCGAAGACAAATAAAAGGTTACAATTTAAACGTGATCTATATTTGCGCGCTTCAAAACTTTATGTGAAAACGAGATTCTCGTGCCACTAGAGGCCACCACAATCGGTTACGTTTAGAGTTCTCTTTCAGGTGAGCTTCTTGGCTGCTTGGCTGGCAAGCTAGACAATCCTCGTGTTGCACGCTTACGCACTTTGCTCTCCAAACCTCCACATCATGCTCTCTCTCACTCTCTCTCTCTCTCTCTCTCTCTCTCTCTCTGCCGTTGTGACAGCAGACAATATTAAATATATTTTCTACTCAAGCAAATGCATAGAATAAAAAAATTTCTTGAAAAAAAAAAATAGAAAGAAAGTTATTTCAATGAATATTTAAAATCATAATGAAATATATTCCTATTATATGTTTTATTTATTCATTAAATTTAATTATTTGTGTGTATATATGTTTATTTATTTATACATTTGCTTGAAGTTTACAATATCAAGTTGATATTTAAGGTAAAGGCTATACCTAATAAATAGAAATTTATCCAGACTTATAAAATGTCCAAACATGTTCGTTATGAAATATGTAACTTGCTTGGCAGTGAGTTTGAGTTGGGTCTATATGTTTTATCTTTTTTTTTTTCGAATAGTAAAATAAAAATATATAATATATATATTAACGAATGTAACGTATAAATGAGATATATATTTCATGATTTCTTAGAAATGTTCAATTAAATAAAAGAAAAAATCTAGGAGATTTATTTATTTACTTTTTTTAAAAACTGATATTGCGCATTTGCTTGAGAAGAAAACGCGTGTTCAATATTGTCTGCTGTCACAACGGCAGAGAGAGAGAGAGAGAAAATGATGTGGAGGTGCGGAGAGCGACGTGCGTACACTGTTAATAATATCCAGGGTCGAAATACGGTCAAAATGCCGGTTATTTTTGGACGGTACGAATTGTTAGATTACGTACCGGTCCGTATTTTCAAAAACGGCAAAAGGAGGAACGCCAACTTTACGCCTCTTACCGTACAACAACGGCATCGCTCACAACGCTGCCTCTTGTAAATCTACGGGATTGGCATTTTTCCTCAGAACGGTGCGCAACGTAAATTTACGGGTTTAACCCGTTTTTTTAATAAATCTTTAAAATTTTAATGTATAAGTTGTTACTTATGCACAGAGTTTTTACTCTTGTTAAAAATACCGCTTCTTGTGAGATTCGAACTCATCAACATTGGATTCAAAGACCAGTGCCTTAGCCGTTGGGCCATAGAGAAGAAGTATTATTCTCAGGTGTAAAAGTTATTATAAAGAGAATATCACTTGAATTTCCCCCTCCCTTATTTTCCCGTTAGAATCGCGAACGATAAAATACACGGTAAAAATCCGTACAACATAATAACGGGGATGCACGTTTTATTTCGTTTCTAAAAACCCCGTTTTTTATCGTTTTTTAACATGCGATTTTTTTTATTTACGGCAAGTTTCGTAACTGGAAAGAACGGCATGTGCCGTTTAATGGCGTTCTGCAATTTCTACCGTTTTATTTGGCTTTTTTAGCGTAATTTTACGGATCGTTTTAACAGTGTATAAGCGTGCAACACGAGGATTGTCTAGCTTTCCAGCCAAGCAGCTCACCTGAAAGAGAATTCTCAACGTAACCGATTGTGGTGGCCTCTAGTGGCACGAGAATCTCGTTTTCACATAAAATTTTGAAGCGCGCAAATATAGATCACGTTTAAATTGTAACCTTTTATTTGTCTTCGACTGTACATTAAAATAAGTGATAGATAAACAATTAATGCATAAACTTTCATAGAGATTTCTAAGAGGAATAAAACTAATCTTAATTACAGAAAAAATATTTGTTGGTTCACATTAAAAATAAATTACGAAAGTGTAATAATTCAGTCTTATATAAGCACCAATCTAAATGAGGAAGGTAAATTGAAATTTTTTTGTTGAGTTTATGATATTTTTGGAAAGAGCTTTAAAAATTTTTAAGGCGATATTTTTTCTTAGGACGATTGGAGCATGCAAAGTATTTTTAATTAATTTTTGAAAATCGGCCTAGAAAGCCTGTGACGTCATCAGTCTACTTTTTTCTCGGCAAATACTAATTGTTCGAGGTTCAGTAACCAGTTTAATGA
Source organism: Ecdyonurus torrentis (assembly GCA_949318235.1). NCBI lineage: Eukaryota > Metazoa > Arthropoda > Insecta > Ephemeroptera > Heptageniidae > Ecdyonurus > Ecdyonurus torrentis. The sequence continues at coordinate 20,277,387 of OX439133.1, forward strand.
AATCAGCTTGTCCTGAGGATTTAAAAAAACTGGCTACCGAACCTTCTACGGTCAATACTTTCCGAAATAAATGCCCAATTGATGATGTCACAGGCTTTTTAACTCGATTTTCAAAAATTAATTAAAAATACTTCCCATGCTCCAATCGTTCTAAGAAAAAATAAAGCCTCAAAATTTTTTAATGCTCTTTTCAAAAATGTCATTAAAAGTGGGGTTTTAAAAAAAATTCCCCTTCCTCATTTCAATATTTTTTTTTCACCAATGCCATTGACACAGGTAATTCACAGTTACATTAATTTATAATAAAAAGCACAATTCAAACAGTATTAACGACGTGAACGAGCCCCAGTAAAAGGAACGAGGTAAAAAAATTTCTCAAAGTTGACTCCAAATGAGGGTCTGGGTACCGCTATTTAATTAAGGAGGTGTAAATGGCAGCACAGTGAAACTTTCATAAGAAAAAGTTGCCATATTGGATAACAGCTGATGCTTTCCTATCTAAATATACCGTGCTGCCATCTACGCTCTCCTACCTCCTTTTAGCTCACTCGTTGTTGAGATTACCATAGTGAACTGTAGAAACAATTCTAATTTTCTTTACAAAAATTAACTAGCGTTAAATGTTACTATTATCTTATAAATAACATCAAGAAAATAAGGGGTAAACATATGGAAATTTTAAATAAGTCCTTTCTATAACCTTTAATTTTAAACAAGTTACAGATTATCTAACGTATTTAATAAGATATATCTTTCAAAAAAAAAAAAAAAAAAAAAATACAGTAAGAACCTAAATTGTTTTTTTAACATTTTTTTTTTTTTTTTATTATAATTTTTTTCTTTTTTTTTTTTTTATATAGCATTAACCAGCAATCATTTTTATCTAAACTCGAAACTACTTAATAGAATTACTTACACTAAATTATTGTATTATTTTTGAGAAAATAGTAATAAGTAGTAATTATTATTTTTAACTCAAAGCTATTTAATATAATAATAACTTACTATGTACTAATTATTTATCACTTTAAAAGCCAAATTTGATCAATTAATTACATAATTATAGAGTGTGTTAATTATAATGGTAAATCTGTATTTCAATCTACTATTATAATGTGTGTCATAATCAGGGTCGTGAGCTCCTGTGTTATTGCCCTATACTAAAAACGAACCCTTGTTGATGTACTTCCAATTTTCACCGCAACAATCAACATGTAAAATGTAAGTGGCGCTGTAGTCTGTGTGTGAATTTTAAAATTCACACGCAGACTACAGCGCCACTTTTATACGTAATTTTGTATTCTTGCATTGTTGCGGCGAAAATTTGAATTATATCATTAAGGGATCGTTTTTTCAACAATAGCTTCCTATCCTGTTTATATATCCATGGTCATAATCATTATATTTTATACAATCATTAAATTTAAGAATCTCAATCAAATGTGGTTTTAATATTTGGATAGATAAAAAAGAAAAATTAATTTATTATAATATTTATTATTTACATTTTCTTATTTATTTATTTTTTGTTATTATTATTATTTTGTATTTATATTTTTCTAATGTTGACTTTTTTGTCTGTTTTATTTGTAATAATACTTTGTTACTTTTTAATATTATTTAATGTATAATTTAATAAATAATTAGTGTATGCTCAAATTTGTTTAGAATGAATCAAAACTTAATTTTTTTGCAGTTAAATACAAAGCATTGTAAAATAGGTATTATTATTTCGTGTAGATAAACATATAATAAGATAAATGGGTGATTTAAGAAGTTTAGTATTAATAGTAGAAAACTGATATCACGGTGGGTAACTTTTTCCAATGCACAAAAGTAATACTTTTAAAGTATAAAATAGTGAATGTACGTTATTTTTAAAAACATAAAAAAAAAATGAATTCAAAAATTAGATTTTCACGTATGAATCGATTCATGATAATGTTTTTTTTTTTTTTTTTTTTTTTTTTTTTTTTAAATTATTATGTAGTAAAATTAACCTTTTTATTTTTCTCAGCATCATTTTAATGAGGAAGTTCAGGGTTTACAACATAGCTTCTTCAATGTTAGATAATGAGAAGAACTGTTCAAACCCCCACATACCATTACCCAAAGCCCTTCCGTAGCACCTCAAACTCGTAATCATCCTGCAAGATAAGCAACCCTTCCCATATCTTTTACATCATACAGTAGATACGACTTTACTATAAACAAAGTTGTAGCGTGTTGCATATCTCGTAGAATGAGTGCATGTTTGCGGGGCTACGGAATGTCTTTGGGGCATCATATATGAGTCAATGAACAGTCCATCAAATAATGTAACATTGAGGAAGCCATGTTTTTCATCCTGAACTTTCTCTTTAAAGGATTAGGGTATAAATTTGGATTTACAATCATGTTGTTTGTAAAGCCTTCCTAACCATTTTTAAAAAATGTGCATTACATTTGAATAGCTATAGGTGATCGTTATTTTAGTGGCAGAAAACATCGTTTACGATCAGTATTAAATGTAAACCTCGCCTTTAAAAAAAAAAAAAATTGAATTTTCCTGCATGCTTTTTTTTTTTTAATTTTTTTTTAATAATAAAGACGATTATTTATTTATTTATTTATTTATTTATTTATTTATTTATTTATTTATTTATTTATTTATTTATTTATGATTGATTTATGTATATGTGTTTATTATTTATTTAATTGTTTAACAAACTTCAAATTTTTTTAATTATAATTATTACACTTCGAAAAATAAAAAAAAACTTGATGAAAACATATAAAAACACTTGAAAATGTAACTTCTTATATATATGTGATAAAATTTTCAATATATAATTTGAAACATAAACAAAACATACGAAAAAGTTTTATATTATATAATATTATAGTGAACAAAGTGGAATAACTTGTGAAAATAAATTGAATTTCAAACAGAAATCTGATATTATAATATAAAGAGACAGATGGAAATTTTCGTATAAATTGTAAAGTAGAAAAAAAAGAACAAGAAAAATATATATAGTCAGATTTAAATCACTTTGTAAAATATCAGGATGATGTAATTTTATTCCAAATACACTGAAAAAACATACTTCTGCCGAATTTAATAATATATTAAAGGCATAGAACAACTTTGAACAAAAACTTGTCTAATGACAGATAATATCCTAACATGCCTTTAAAATCAACGTTGATTTATCCGGAGTCATTGATTTCTAAATTATTATTTTGATTACTATACATATTGTGGATGCATATAATAAAGGAACACCTGTTTTCAGGCTGACTCTAAGCGTGTTCGTTCCATAGAGTTATAATAGATAGAGAGGTGAGGGCACAAAGCGCTGCGGTTCTAGCTCTTCGTTGCACTTACCGCCATCGTGTAGCTAAATCAGAATGTGTTCGCTAAATCACTCTTCAGCCACCTGCGCAAAAACGAGTTTCTCACCTTACTCTGCTTCTGCGCATATTATTTTTCGAACGGGCCAGCTGCTTACCACAAATGACCACTTGGAGCAGCACTGAAAAGAGCTCAACCTTTATGCGTGTCTTTGTGAGAACATCTTCTTTGGAGGCACAGAGCTCTTAATGTTAATACCATAGGGCTTACCTCTCTATCTATATAACCTCTTTGGTTCATTCACATCCGCTTTCGTTTTGACGTACTACGCATGTGTAGTAAGTCAAGACGGAAGTGGATGTGACAGAAATCGCTTAAAGCCAGCCTCAAAATAGTTGTTCCTTTATTAGTCAATGACGTCACAACAAGTCCGCACGCTTGGACAATGGAGGTTATCGGTTTAGCGCGCGGGGAGACGCGGGGAAAGCTAATGGTCCCCTAATTTAACATTCTACTTATGGGGAAAAACATGTTTTTTTGCGATTTTTGAGAAAACTACTCCACCGATTTCGGAGAAATTTAAATGAGAAATACTTTTACGTGTTTTAAGCTATAGTCATTTTAAGCATTTATTTTAAACCGATAACCTCCATTCTACACAATTCTACGATGACTTATTATTATTTTTTTTTTATTATAATTTTTTTTCATCAACAATTTTTTTTTATAATAAAAAAGTTTAAAAAAAAAAGTCCTCATATAGAGTATACTTAACTATACAGTTAACACAAAATTTTTGCTCTGTACGGTCTATTAGATATTGAAGTGGAAATCAAAGAGAAATAAAACAGAAAAAAAAAATAAAATAAAGTAGAAATTTGAACTATAGCTTGCTCCAATCTCAAAGCTAAACTGCTTATAAAATTTCAAGCACTGTGCTAAAAAATAAAAAATAAAAAAAAAATGGCAATGGAAATTCAATAATTTAAGGCTAAAAAAACTACGATAAAAATTTCAGCCTCTTTTGCGAGCGTTTTGTTACGTTTTCAATAGAAAATATTACGAGCCGTATGAATACTAAAGTTTCTTTAATCTGAGTATATAAATCTTGTATCGTTTGATTTTCTAACCGAGTGCTTCTGAATGTGTTTGACAAGCTAGGGTGATTTATGTCTAACATGTGTTTTATGTTGCGTTACCATTGCGTGTGTCATGTCATGATTATGTTATTAATATTTAGTTATTATGTTCTGTATTGATTATTTGATAAGAAATAATGATAATTATAGTAGAGCAAGTTATTTTGTATTGGTTATACACTAGTATAAATGAAAATACATTACACTAAAATCGATGAACTGTTAAGGGCAGGACAGCGGTCGTTTCTTATCGCAATTCTTATCCTACCCCTGCGATAGCGTCCATAAAGTTAGCATTGTCCAAGCTCTTATCGCTGCGCTAAGAAAAGGGGATAAGAATGACGGCTGTCCTAGGCTTTATAGATTTTTAGTGAAATTCTCAAGGTGAATTGTCTTAGGTATGTAATAATATTAGCAAAATTAAGAGAGAGAGAGAGAGAGAGAGAGAGAGTAAAGTAAAATGAATGAATGAATGAATGAATGAATGAATGAATGAATGAATGAATGAATGAATGAATGAATGAATGAATGAATGAATGAATGAATGAATGAATGAATGAATGAATGAATGAATGAATGAATGAATGAATGAATGAATGAATGAATGAATGAATGAATGAATGAATGAATGAATGAATGGAATAAACATAAAACGTGGCTAATAATGAACTACACTGTACTTGAAGAATTATTTTAAATATCTTTATATTTTACCACTAATTGAACTAAAAACAAACAAACATCAGATACAATATAGATTTAAAAAGGAAAGATTTTAAGAAAAATAATTGGTATTTCACAAGGTGAACTTAAGCAATTATTTTCTTATATGAGAATGTCTGGAATTGATTTTTCTTCTTCTTCTTCTTCTTCTTTTTTTTTTTTTTTTTTTTTTTAGATCAATTTTTCAATGTGAAACCCTTTTTCAACAAATAATCAGCTATCAATCAAAGTATACCGTAGACTCCGTAAAGTTGTTGTTTTTTTTTTTTTTTTAGTTTTAACAAAATGTAGTAATATCAATGCTATATTTTATTCTCAGACAAAACAAAATCAGATTTTTATTATTATTAATATTATTATTACCATTTTTTAAATAGCATGTATTAAGAGGCAATTTCATTGCTGTACATTTTAAATGCTTTTTTTTTTTTTAAATATTATTATTTATTTATTAAACACCAAGGTGTACTTATACATATTTATATACATTTTTATATAGGTCTACATTTTTGCATATTGACTTAATGATAGGGTCCGAGATGGACAATGAAGTAAGTGGTACCTAGTACATAGGCCACTACATAATACACATACACATTTATCATTACACTCGTGAAATTCTTTAATTTGACAGATTACATGGTGGAAACCATGCACCGCATAACGGGTAAAAACATGCCTGTCTGTACAGTTTGGGCCTTTCCACCCATTAATATTATTAATATTAAATGCAGGGGTATTATAGAAGGCCAGGCTGATATCTTCAGTTTTACTTAGTCTATCCTTAACAAATTCAATGTAATTATCTGTTTTTAACAATTTAAATTTCACTTGTAGTTCCGTTACAAATAACTCCTCCCCTGCTAGCTCGTAAACCAGCCTTGACGACGTAAATTTTGACAAGCAAAGTATCCGTTTTAAGTACCGAGACTTAACAGATTCTAGATTTTTGAAGTCTGTTATAGACATAAATGACCAGAAAATTTCAATGCAGTACGAAGCAACTGGAGAGATTTTCAGGTGAAACAGTTTAATAGCTGTTTCCAAAGATAACGAATTTAGATTTGAGATAGCGAATGAAGATGACTTTTTAAAAAGACTTTATAAATTAAGAGTTTATATTTAATTTGCTCGTATCTGAAAGTTAATAGTAACTTCTTTTTTTTTCCGAAACCGTGACAATCGTATAAAGCTAAAATATTAACATAGGCTCTTATGAGACTATAACTTCAAAAAATCTTAATTTAAAATCCAGCATGATAACACCCTAATTTTTTTTTTTTTTTTTTTTTTTTTAAGTTTTGAAGATACCTAATCCTAATGTATAACTGTTCAAGATTTCATATTTTTCTTTTTTAACCATTTTTTTTTGTCTTATCACGCAGTAGCTGATTTCCCGCCATATAACAAATTGTGTGAAATGGTTAACCACCCACGTAAAATTACAAGTGTTGCTCGTAAACTCTGTTTTCTTGCACAAAAAAAAAAAAAAAAAAAAAATGCGCATTCCATTTTAATAACCAAAGTTGATCGTCATTTTAGGAGCAGAAAACAGGGTTTACAAACAGTAATAATTATACTCATTATTCAATTTGAATTATAACCATATATTTGGGTTAGATGTAAGAACAGACCATACATTTGTAATGCATTCCAAAATTTCATTTTTATATATTATTTTTTTCTATTAAATATCTTTTGAATGAAAGACGAATATTTAACATCTCTACCACTTTCTGGCTTGACAGTTTAAAGAACTTTCTTAAATAATTTCCTTATTCCTTAATTGATTTATTTATTTTAAAAATAACAATTTATTAATAAAATGATTACGGATGCTCGCGCAATACTGAAGAATACAGAGGTTATTGAAAATAATGTTCTATTTTTACATAATAGTAAGGTGAAGCTTAAGTGAGTAGGGTACTGACCTTATATCTCAAAAACTATACGTGTTTTGGGTCTAAATTTGGTGTCATTGTGTAGCTAAGGGCCACACCTAGCCGTGATAAAAATTTCATGATGTTTTACTTTGCTGAAAAAAATGAATGAAATTAACATTGGGCCTTATGGGCTTAAAAATTTAAAAAAAATCATATAAAATTAATTTGCACGGTGAACTCCCATTTTTTTTTTTTTTTTATTTATTTGAAATTGTCTCTAGTTGAAGTATCATTGTGCAAAATTTCAGATTTATTTGACGATAAAAGTTTGAGTCTAATGGCCGACGTCGGTCCCTTACTCCCTTGTCATTTACGGAGGAATTCTCTGTTTCAACAGTATTATGATAAGGATGATCACTGATATTATATATTGATATTCTAATTCCATCATTCATTTGTATTCATTAGTAATCTTGTGTATTTTCACGACGTCTATAGTCCTACTACTTGATGAAGGTATAAGATTGCAATTTCTAACTACGCTGAAAGTGAAGTCAGATTAAATATAAAGGGTGTGCCAAAACGATATAAAGCCTATACCAATAACATTGCACCTTTATTCCATCATAACTTGGTAACTAATTACTCGATATTATTGAAATTTACACCAAAAGTTTAACAAAAAAATAAGCGATGCGACGAAAAAAAAATCAAATTTATTTTCCAAATATTTGAGCAAATTATTTTTAATAGAAGAACGCCTGTAAAGTAGGCAGCCAGAAATACAAGGCCAAGCAAAATATTTTTCTCCCTTCTCTCGCCACTTCCTGTCGCCCGAGCAGTGAGAGCCGTCGTCGACTCAGCATTATATTTTCTTGCAGAATATTGTATGTTTGGTTTTGTCACATTTTGTTCTTTCACAAAATTAAAATTTCATTCTTTCTCGCGTCGTTGTGCTGCTTTGTTGAATATGTAATTCTGAATTCAGTTATTACTGCTACTTTTTTTTTTACAAAATAAATAAATCTTATACTTGTAAATTTATTCTTGTAGAATAAAACACGGAAAATGTTTACCTATTGCATGCTGCATTTGTGTATCATAAATCATAATATATAATAATATATTATGTAATATGTATAGCATTTCATTCATAATAAAATAAATTCAGTAATTACTGATATTCTTTAATTTTTGACAAGATTTTTTTTTTTTTTACCTTTTCTTTACAAAGTTTTTTTTTTTTTTTTTTTTTTTGTATAAAACATGGAAAGTATATAAACTACGTTTGCGCGCATTACGTCATATTGTGCTGCATTTATGTCCGGATATACAGCAATAATAGAATATTCAACATTTAGATTTATATAAGTTTTATTTTGACATTTTGATTCATAAAATTTAAGTTTTCTCTCTCTCTCTCTCTCTCTCTCTCTCTCTCTCTCTCTCTCTCTCTCTCTCTCTCTCTCTCTCTCTCTCTCTCTCTCTCTCTCCCTCTCTCATGCGATTGCTTTACTAAATATATTATATTCTGAATTCAGTGATGACACTGAAACAGTTTATTTGGCTATAGTCGCTACAGGCAATAATGTGACTCAATTTTTTTTAGATTGATTGTTTGATTGTGAGAGAGAGAGAGAGAGAGTATTCTCCATTTATTATTTTATTTTGATACATTATTTTTCTGTTAGTTTTCGCTTTCTTATAATTGTTGCGATCATAAAACACGGAAAGTAAAAATTTTAATTTATACTTTCCGTATAAATATATTACGTAATATATTACGTTTCATAATTTCTCTCTCTCTCTCTCTCTCTCTCTCTCTCTCTCTCTCTCTCTCTCTCTCTCTCTCTCTCTCTCTCTCTCTCTCTCTTTTGAGTATAAAGATTGAAGAAGTCGACAAGAAGACGATACAGCGTGTAACATGTTCGCTGCGATAGTCGAGCGGAGGGTAGTAATATTTTATTATACGCTCGCCGTTCATTTCCTGGATAGAGGGACAGTCACAATAAAAGAGGCTTTGATTTGCAAAAATATTTTTATGTTTCTTATTTATTAGAATAACAGAAAAAAAAAACAAAAACAAAAAAACAGATGTTCTTCAAAGCTCAGGCCTGCTTATTAAATATATTATGTTCCCCCTTTTTATATATATATATAGAAAAAAAAATCGAGTCTTTTTATTTTCTTGTCAAAAAAATGTATTAGTTACTACAAATTGCAGTTATAGAATTACATATTTATATATAAAATCAAGTGCACGCATACTAAACGCGAGATAGAGAGAGAGAGAGAGAAATCGTAGTTTTATATGAAACAAAATTTACAACATAAAACTTGAATACAAATTATCTACATTTTGGATGTTATTATTTATTTCTTATGACATAAATAAATATCAGGTGATTTACACATTCCGTGATTCATTCAGCAAGGAAAAAATAGTAAACAGAAATGCAAATTATTAAAAATACATAATAATAAAAATAAATTAAAAATACCATGTATCTCTCTCTCTCTCTCTCTCGCAATGCATAAAAAAAATGAGAAATCAAATTTCTTGTCAAGTAACGTGTCCATATCAGTTATTATCACTGAATTAGAATTATATTTATTTATAATATAGGAGGTGCGTGCGATATGAGAGCTGAGAGAGACCGAGAGAGAGAAAGAGTGTGGAATAAAATTTTAACTTTATAAATCATGGAACAAATCTTGACAACATCAAACATACAAAATTCTGCAAGAAAATAATACTGAGTGAGACGGCCGGTTCTCACTGCACGTGCGACAGGAAGTGGCGACGGTTGGGGAAGAAATGGTTTTCCCGACTCTCTAGCTGTCACTTTGATTAGGAAAACAATCACTCGGACAACCAACATGACTAAATAATAATTATAATAATTTCGATTTTTTTTTCGGTGGGTAGATACGATTACGCTGATAAAAATGATGTAAAAATAAATTCAAAAAAGTTGGTACATGGACGACACTGTTGGAAAAACGAAACGCCATAAGGTATATAAGGAAGACAAGTAACGCCATCCATTGATTTAGTTATGCGGATTTCATTTATGTACATCGTTAAAATAATATAAATATATTTAAAAAAATAAATAAATGAAATATTATTATTATACGGTATAATTGTTTAAAAAAAATTTAATATTAAAATTTAAAAAACAAAATGAATGTTTTAAAATAATACGTACATAATTAAGAATATTTTCATATTTTGTTTTATTATTTACACATACTTTAAGTATAGGGTGTACCGTATATTCAGTCATACTGAATGCGCTCCGTCGCCATACTGAAGCAATGCATAACATAGTTCATCATAAGATAAACTTATGGGCTATTTTCTTTGGAATATTAATTTATTCTTTGTTAAAGACATTCTTTACAGAGAAGACAAGTGTTATTCCCATACCTTCTATAGTGTCTCTGAGGCATAAATTACCAAAAAAAAAATCTTTTTGGTCAAAAATGAATTTAATTGGGTTAATTAAATTAATATGTTTAAGAGCCAGAGCAGTTGCCATAGCGGTGTGTGGCAACATTGCCCAAAAAGAAATGTAGGGGGGTCATAAGTGTATGAGGGATATGTTAAAAGTGAAAAGATAGTTACACAATAAAGAAGGTGAGCTATTGTCATAAAACTCACTCAGGTAGAAAGGATTAAATTAGTGAGTTAAAATAAAATTAATTTTGTTCTCTGATCATTGTGCGAACAATTTATTTGTAATTGTCACAAAATTTGCATTGGAATTCATACCAAAATCAACTTCCTACCCCAATTAGAAGAAAAGATTTTAATATTGATTTATTAATCAATAATTGGTCTAATCAATTTTAAAACCCTTCTAATTGGGCTAAGAATTTGATTTTGGTATGAATTCCAATGCAAATTTTATAACAATTACAAATAAATAGTTTGCACAATGATCAGAGTAAAAAATTAATTTTATTTTAACTCACTAATTTAATCCTTTCTACCTGAGTGAGTTTTATGACAATAGCTCACCTTTTTCATTTTATAAGAAACTGAAATTCAAATGGCTCACCACTCATCACCTGTAAAATTTGACGTTGTGACATTTGCGTTTCATCTCTGACGTCAGAGAAGAAGAACTTACTAACAGTTATTATTTTTTTTCTCCCTTATGGTCCACTTGTCACGTGTGGCAAGGGTAAAATTAAGTCCAGTTTATAATGATTAAAAAAATAAAAAATACTTGTCGGAGTCCGATAGTGCCACTTTAATATTATTTTTCTCGCATACCTGAAAACATAATTCAACCTATTAATGCTCTCAAAAATATTGCTAAAAAAGCTCAAGACAGCGGTCCTTCTTATCCAATTTCTTGTCGCAGAGATAAGAGTTTGGCCTGTGTTAACTTTATGGACGCTATCCCAGGGGCGGAGCTTAAAGTACAATAAGAAACGACTGCTGTCCTAGGGTTAAGTATTTTTAAAAAGGTATAAATGTATAATTTCCCGTACCGGCACATGTTATTTAGTGCTCACATATGGCGTCAACTTTTATATGAATGCAAGCACCCTATTTACATAAATACTAGAATGTAACTAACAGACACGTAATACACTAAAAGTTAAAGACGTAGAACACCTTGAACAAAAAACTTGCCTAATATCCTAACATACCAAGAAATCAACATTATTTTGTCCGGAATCATTGATTTCTTATTTATTTTCCATTCACATAATGTCATTTGCGGGTTTATTACGTCACAGCTTGCCTGTTTCCGCGCGCGTAGACCAGGCGAGCTGTGACGTATAGTAAACCCGCAACTGACATTTTGTGAATGGAAAATAAATTAGAAATCAATGACTCCGGGCAAATTAAAGATGATATTTAGGTATGTTAGGATATTAGGCAAGTTTTTTGTTCAAGATGTTCTACGCCTTTAAGAAAGTTAGCATAAATTGCAGGGACGCATTTTAGCTTGAACCAATCAGATTCGAGAGATTGTTTGGGTAGCCAATAAGAGCGCTAGAAAATCTAGGAACTTTTCTTTAAGTGCGCCTTTCAATCTAATTTTCTGCCTAAAACGTGAGGTTGTTGCTTCTGTCTTAAGGGTTGTATCTCAAAATCTAAAAAGAAAACTTTGACACTTTATGATTTCATTTGAAAGTTTATAGTAACAGCTACCTACGAAAACGTTTTCAGAAACTGAGACCATCATATAAGAGAGAAAATAAATATTAAAATTAACATGGGCTCTTATGGGACTAAAACGTCAAAAAATTAATCATTTAAAATATAGCATAGTGACCCCACTTTTATTTTGAAAAAGTCCTATCCTAACATTATATTATCACTGTGCAAATTTTCAATTTTTTTTTTTTTTTTTAAATCTCTACAACCCTTAAGACAGAAGCAACAACCTCACGTTTTAGGCAGAAAATTAGATTGAAAGGCGCACTTAAAGAAAAGTTCCTAGATTTTCTAGCGCTCTTATTGGCTACCCAAACAATCTCTCGAATCTGATTGGTTCAAGCTAAAATGCGTCCCTGCAATTTATGCTAACTTTCTTAAAGGCGTAGAACATCTTGAACAAAAAACTTGCCTAATATCCTAACATTTTTAATGAAAAAAAAAATTGTATAAATTGATCCTAAAGTATCACTAAGCAAAATTTCAGTTTTTTTCTTTCTTTACAAATTTTTAGTCTAATTCAGCAGTACCTGGTTTCCAACCATAAAATAAAATGTATCAAATGGTTAACCTTCCACGTAAAAGCCCTTATACTAATTATACAATTTTGATTATAACCATGTTTGGGTTAGATGTAAGAAACAGCCCATACATATGTACAGTAAGACATTCCATAATTTGTTTTTTATATATTTTTATATTAAAGTAATAGACCAGAGTAAAACATAAACATTTATATCACAAAACACTTGATGGAACATATATAAATAACATTAGTTTGTCTCAAAACCCAACTGTAGCTCCGTAGCAATTATCAGTAATTTCGATTTATGCAACCCACACAACATTTTCATATTAATTTTTGTATATTTCTGACGTCATGAACACGAATAGTTATAACTATTCGTGTTTATGACGTCTATGACGTTTATACTTTACAGTATTTTCACGCTCTCTCGTGAGGTTACATTAACATTCTGGTAAAAATTGTTAACAGTTTTGAAGATCCCATTTCGTTTATATTCATTCAAAAGCACATGTTACTTTATGTGGTCTATGGCTTTAAATATCATTTGAATGAAAGAAGAATATGCTATTAATTTATATTACAATTTCTGGCTTAACAGTTAAAAATACTTTCTAAAAGAAAATAAATAATTTCTTTATTTTTTAGGTGATTTATTTGTTATTATTTTAATTAAAAATAGTATTTTAAAATGAATACAGAGGTCATTGACAATAATTTTTTTTTTTTTTTTTTAATTTGAACATAATAGGAATGTGAAGCTTTAATCATCGCATTGTTTAATGAAAATTTGTTCATTATTAATCTCCTGTATTGCAGGGGCGAATCCAGGGGGGGGGCGGTGGGGGCGACCGCCCCCCCCAAACGGCCCACGTGGGAGGAAAAAAATGAGCAAAAATTGAAAAAAAAATTAGTCCATAAAAAATTTTTTTTGCGCCTTCGGCGCAATTTTTATTGCTGGATAAGCGTTTGAATCCTGATTATATAACAAAAAAAAAATTTTTTTTACATCCCCTAGTTGTCATGTCATCAGGGTAATATAATATAAGAGATATAGTTCTGTTAATACTTGGACATCCACGAAATATTTTGCTTGCGAAAAGAACTAAAAAAAAAAAAAAAAAACTTTAATGTAAATTTGATAATTTTTATTTCAAAATATTTTTCCATCCAAATACAAGTTATGTTTTACAATATATCATAAAAAATTGTTTTGCACTTTTTAAAACAATTATGAATCATAATAGTTTTAAAAAGTGCAAATTTTTTTTTAGTAGATTGGTATATACCAAAAAAAAAAAAAAAAGATATAAAAAAATATATTAATAATAATATTACACAATATTTATATAGTAATTATTTTTTAAATTTTGCCCTTTTTTTCAATATTTTTTTTTTCATTGAAATAATAACATTAATAATAATTTAAATTTAACAGAGATCAAAATAGAAAATATATTTCAGAAAATATTTTGTATTCTTTTACTTTTTTTTTTTTTTTTTTTGCTTACATAAAAAAAAGGAAAAAAATACAAAATAAAAAATTTGGCAATTCAAGAATATTTTTTCAAAGGCATATTAATTTTGCATTTTTTTCCAAAAAGGGGCGTGGCCAAATAAAATTTTTCGCCTGCGGCGCGCTACCCCCCCCCCCCCCCGGTCATTCATGTTTATTTTCCTGGGAGATCGCCCCCCCCCAAACAAAATTCCTGGATCCGCCCCTGCTGTATTGTGATCAATGATCATTGTTATCACTCGGATTGCTCTTATAATTAACTATCATTCACAACAAAAACTTCTATTTTATCATGATAAGTTAAATTCTATTAAGGGAGTAGGGTACCGACGTCGGCCATTAGACTCAAAATTTTCTCGTCAAAAAGATCGAAAATTTTGCATAATGACATTTTCAGCTTTAGAATATTTTAAATATATAAAAGATTTGGGAGGTTACCGTGCAAATTGATTTTATATGATTTTTCAAAATTTTAAGCCCATAAGGTTTAATGTTAATTTCAATAATATTTATCTTTTTTTCGGGACAGTCAAACATTATGAAATTTTTATCACAACTAGGTGTGGCCCTTAGCTACACAATGACCCGATACACTTCTAGTTTTTGAGATTGTAATGTCGGTACCCTACACCCTTATCTATCTTCACAACAAAATCTTTTGTATTTTCATGTTTATATAATTTCAAATACCTTACAAATGAATTATGATTTAGATTCAGATATGAAATTAAAGAAATTGCATAATATTATATATTAAGTTTTTTTATTAAAATAATATAAATCTATTGATAAGAGTAAATCAATTTAAATTTATTTTTTAAATAATTATTTTTAAACTAACAAAAACATTTGATGCTAAAATTTTACAACTATAATAAATGTTTTAATAAGGTACTTTTATAATTAAAAATACTTTTATATGTTTGTATTATATATTTTACTTTAAGTATAGATTGTACAGTATACATGAAGTCATACTGAATGCTCTTCGTCGCCATACTGAAGCAATGAATAACGTATTTCATCAAAGAATAAACTTTTGTTTTTTAATTAGTTGATTTTTATTATTATTATTATGCATATTTGACATCCTTAATTCAACCTATTATTGCTTTCAAAAATAAAACTGCTAAGTATTAAAAAAAAAAAAAAAAAAAAAAAAAAAAAAAAAATGAAGCTACCTTGTTACTTGACGTTCATTAGTTACAGCTACCTATATATGATACAATTTTAAGAATCCGTGAACTTTAAATATGAGAGGAAATAATTATTGAAATTATCATGGGCTATTACGAGAGTAAAACTAATACTAAAAAGAAAAGAAAAAATCCTAATATAAAATCTTAAAATCTAGCTTGGTGTCTCCTCAAATTTGATAATTTTTTGAAAATTTCTTATCCTAATATATTATCACAAGTTATCACTGCGCAAAGTGGTTTAATTTTTTAGTCTAATTCCGCAGTAGCTGATGTTCCACACTAAAGTTTTTTTTATACACTCTTCGTTTCCTACAACACCTGTTATTAGTAACCGAATTAATACCTGATGATAAATTATATTTCCAATTTGCTAAGGCAAGGAAGCGTTAAAAGTGTCATTATTTTAGTAAACACAATTAAAAAAAATTAAATACAAACCACTTTATACTTGTTATATATCTAAAATACGATCAATCAAAGTCGAATAAAATTACATTGTTATAAAAACAATACAACTTGTAAACAATGTATCGATGCTGTTGCGGCTAAATAACATTTCTACTTTTAGCGAGTTTGCTTTCTTTCACGCGTCTACGTTTATCGCAATATTCATAAAAACACACATCTACAAGGTGTAGCAGTTTTTTTTTTTTTTTTTTTTTTTTTTTTTACCTGTTGTCGCGATAAATATAGATACGTCTTTTTATGGTTATCCTGATAAACGTAGAAAGAAAAGAAAGTAGAGATCTTTAACAGAGAAGTGACATCCCAATGTGTTAGGCAAACCCGCAACACTCATTTCTTTAAACTTGGCAACGCTGCAGACGAAATTACTATAGCGCTCTCTCTAATTGGTGCCTTGAATCGGCCACTTTTGGCCTCTGATTGGTACTTCAAAAAGCAACGTTGCCAAGTCAAAACTGTTGAGTGTTGCAGGTCTGCCTATAACATGGGGATGTCGCTTCTATGTTAAAGTTCTCTAATGAAAGTAAGCAAGCACGCTAAAATAGAAGTGTGACTTAGCCGCAACAGCATCGATATATTATAGAAAAAAACAAAACAATTATGTTCTTATTTTTTAAATTTTGACAAGTTGTTTCGAAAATACAGTATGTACATGAAAAAATTATGAACATATCAAAATTAAAATGAATGTATCTTATTCTTCTTTAATAAAACAATTTTTATTTTTTACATTATAATTTGAAATTTTAAAAAATAATGGATTATTTCTTTTAGCTTTAAGGGTACCACATTTTTAGTGTATTTTGAGAAAACTACGCTACTTAGGTCTGAATTTTTTTAATTAAGGGATCCAATGAGTGGATAACTTGTGGGTTCGCGCGGTAAAGTAAATAAAACAAAACAAAACAAAACTAGACTAATTTTTACTTAACAAAGATCGCGAACGACTTGATGTGGAAATAATCAAAAGAAGAACTTAAATTCCACAAAGTTTCTTTCTAGGTTATTTATTTATTTATATCTAGCAAAAACAAATACAATAATTTTCAAATAAAAAACAATAAAATTAAAAAAAAAAATCTATTGTTCCGATTTCCGAAACCAGTTTTACTAATAATTTTAATTAAAAAAAAATTAGGTTGACTTACAAATTGGCGCAAACATATTAATTTCAATAATTAAATGTTATCTTTTAAGTGGAATAACTTAAATATTTGCCCGTGTTTTCACATGTTTGACGTAACTAAACTTTTAAAGGGATAGTACACCGCTTTTTTTATTTTTGATAGCTAAAAGATATGTCCTATTCATGAACCCTTCCGCCAGGTTCATCTCGCTGCGCTAATTAGGGCGCGAGTTAATTGGAGAGAGACAGTCTTGGCCGTGCCAGTCGGGCAGCCATTTTTAAAAAACCTCCTCCCTGCTTGCTGATGGTGATATATTTTTTTCAGAGATGTACTTACCTTTGAATAGAGGTGAGAGAACAAAGAGGGCTGTATAAATTTGCGAGGGATTAACTTTTACTACCTGTATGACCCAATCATATTACGCATGATTGAATAATGATAACTCTAAATATGTATCAAAGTGACCCCAGGTCATCACAGTTCATATTGTTATTAAAAATTATGCAATTTACTTTTTTGATCGAGGTTGTAGAGTGTTTCTAACCCTTAAATCATGTTATCAAAAAAGTGGGATTGCAAAATCATTAAAGGGTTAGAAACACTCTACAACTTTGATCAAAAAAGTAAATTGCATAATTTTTAATAACAATATCAACTGTGATGACCTGGGGTCACTTTGATACATATTTAGAGTAATCATTATTCAATCACGCATAATATGATTGGGTCATGCAGGTAGTAAAAGTTAATCCCTTGCAAATTTATACAGCCCTCTTTGTTCTCTCACCTCTATTCAAAGGTAAGTACATCTCTGAAAAAAATATATCACCATCAGCAAGCAGGGAGGAGGTTTTTTAAAAATGGCTGCCCGACTGGCACGGCACCAGACTGTCTCCCTCCAATTAATTCGCGCCCTAATTAGCGCAGCAAGATGAACCTGGCGGAAGGGTTTATGAATAGGACATATCTTTTAGCTATCAAAAATAAAAAAAAGCGGTGTACTATCCCTTTAAGCGCGTTTAAGTCACATTTCGTCTTTTTTTTTTTTTTTTTTTTTTTTTTTTTTTTTTTTTTTTTTTTTTTTTTTTTTGCCATTTTAAGTTTATATATTGCGACCGTTCAATTTGTCAGTTATCAGCCATTCATCTACTATAGTAACTACAGTTAAAAGAAAAGATTTTTTCATAGCAATTAAAAATAGATTTAAAGTAAAAATAATAAAATATATCTTCACAAAAAAAAAAAAAAAAAAAAAAAAAAAAAATCCTATAAAACTTTTTTACCTTTTCGAACATATTAAAAAAGTTAAAGAAATATAGTATAGATTATTCTTATATAAAATCTTATTATAGATAATAAATGTACTTAAGAATATTATGGCGATAAGAAAAACTAATTTAAAAAATAAATTATATTTTATTTCTACTAATAAAAATTATATATAGTTATTTTAAAAAGTTATAAAAATACGTTGAGAGGAAATTAAAATGAAGTATAATTGAAGATAATAAGTTAAAATAAAATATATTAAAGCTTGCTGTATTGAAGAGGAAGATTCAGATAATTAGAGTTATCTACACGGGAAAAAATTAATACACTCTAAAAATTGGTGCATTACCTAAGGTGTTATCCTAGATGTAAATTACGCAAAAGTGGCCGTTATATCGCATTCAAAATTTCAGGGTAAGTTTAAATTGTATTTATTGTATCACATACAAAATTTCATAAGGATCTAAGGATCAGGAGCTGATTGAAAATAACATGGGTAGCATAGGAGATTCGAAAACTTTTATCTTATCTCATGTAAAATTAAATATTTTCCCACTATAAAATTTGATATGCGCATAATTTAAGCTAATTTAAACTGATCCTGAAATTTTGATTGCTTTCTCACGGACACTAGCACGGAGAGTGCAAAGTTCTTCATATCATGCAATGAGAGGAGAGTAATGGTGCCAGCCAATCACTAAGCTGGTGTGGCAGCCTCAGCCAGTCAGATTCAATTATGTTTTCGCGGTAGTCGAACATGAATGGAGGGAGACTTAACTCACCTGTCTAGTACCTGTGTGCACATCTGAGATATCACCTTAAGTTACGAATACTTATTTATTTAGAAAATCATAAATAATTAAGCCCCACAAAATAATATTTATGCTATACGTAACACAGTTATTATGCCAGTAGAATATGCTGTACTGAACAAATTGTGCTGAAAATGAGCTAGCATAATTATTAAGTACATTCTAAAAATTGTGCAGTACTTAAGTTACGAATACTAACTTATTGAAGATAATTACTTTTAAGTTATTATGAGTAGCTAAAATAATGCATTTTAGCAAGGTATCATCAATAGCTATTTTAACTTAAAATAGCTTTTTAAAAATTAAAACAACTTAAATTAGCTATTTTTAATAACTTGATTATGCATTATTTTAGCTTAACAATATTATATTAAAAGTGATTATCTTAAACAAATTAGTATTTGTAACTAAAAAAAAAAAAAAAAAAAAAAAAAAAAAAAAAAAAAAAAAAAAAGAATGCACCAATTTTTAGAGTGTATTTAATAATTATGCTAGCTCATTTTCAGCATAATTTGTTCAATACAACATTATCTACTGGCATAATAGCTGAGTTACGTATAGCATAAATATTATTTTGTAAAGCATAATAATTTATGATGTTTAAATTATAGTACAATCATAAATTACGTAATTTATTTCTCCGTGTATGTTATGACCTTATGACATTGGATCACAAAAAGTCATCATTCAATCTACCTGATATTTTGCAGGAAATTATAAATCCATCATCTTTCTATAATTATATAATTTGCATTTTTTTTTTCTTTTCAAAGAGCTTCATCCATTTATTTCATCATTTTTTTTTTTATATAATTTTAAATGCATTTTTTTTCTTTTTTCATTAATTCATTAATTTTTTATCTTATATATATATTTTTTTTTTGCACGTTTTAACTAGATTAAATTGATTAAAATCGCTTGCCAATGCCAATACTTACGTTGGTTTCATCATTTTATATTCTATCATATTTCATTATATATATATTTTTTTGTGATAAGTTTTCATTGATAATAACAATTTTTTAATAATATATTATGATCATTTCATACTGTAACCATTTTTTTTTCTCTCCGATAAATTTAATTGAATGCAATTAACATTAATGACTTTAGAATATTAAAGAATAAAATAAAAATAATTGTTATCGATTATAATAATTTATTTTCTATTAGCTTATGAAACGTAAAAGTTTCCTATTTGGAAAAAAATTACTGCCAATGGCAGGTATATGAACCTATATTTTGCAATAGTTACACTTTAATTTGGAACAGGTAGTTATAAACTACAATACCATTTAATCTATGTAAGTCACAACTTTATTGTAGCATATATTGCACCTGCATTAGCAGGTATTATTGTAGTATAATAATATCTATGTTCTAGGTTATATGTCTACCTATTGCATTTTTAGTTTTTTTTTTTTTTTTTTTTTTTTTTTTTTTGGATGAGTATCCTTCTTTAAAGGCATTATACATTTTTTGTTATTATTTATTGGAATAATAAATAACAAACCTTATTATCCATAAATGAGACATATGCACATTGATTTTGTATTTATTTTCATTGTGATGGTTGAGTTATCACTTATTTATCTGACGTCACACAATATTTTAAATTTTTAAGTTAACTTTGATTAGTTGATGAGGCAGGGAAGGGCGGGGGGAACGGTACAAAAACTCCACTGAAACTTTGGTCGTGTTATTCCCCATGCCATGCTTCGTCAACCAATCAGAGTCAAATTATAAATTTAAAATATCAGGCCGTAAATTATTTTTATTATTTAAGTGATAAAAAAAAGTGATTTACTAAAGCGTCACAATGAAAATAAATACAAAATCAACGTGTTCATGTATAATTGATGAATATAATAAAGTATTTTAATTATCATTCTAATATTTATAAATGATAAAAAGTAATTTTATTTTATGCTTTTAAATATTTCAAGTCTCACTTTGTCAGTTCAAAAACTTTCTCAAAAAAAAAATAATAATAATAAAAAAAAAGGGGGGGTATGCCAGGCTAAATATAATTCTTAAGCGCGTCACCGATTACGTCTATTAAACTTTCTACTTACAGTTAGTTAGAATGTTGTATTTTATCTTGAAAGCAAAATACTGGAAGTATTAAAGCCATAGACCAAATTTAATAACATGTACTTTTAAATGAATAAACACAAAATGGGATCTCCAAAACTAATGACAATTTTTACCAGAATATAAATATAGCACCACAAGAGAGCGTAATAAGTGAAAATACCGTAAATTATGTAATTTGCATGACAATTCCTGTTTCTGACGTCAGAAACAGGTAAAAATTAGTATGAAAATGTTGTGAAGGCTGCATAAATCGAAATTTTCTTATCACTACTACGGCGCTACAGTTGCATTTTGAGACAAACTAAAGTTCTTTATGCAAGTCCCATGAATTGTTTTCATGTAAATACTTATATTATTTTCTGGTCTATTGCTTTAATATGACAAATATTTAATATGCATCCAGCCCTAAAAAAGATAATTAATAATCACATTATCTCAGTTGTTATAAATTATTTAATTATTTTCCTTTAATTATATAAACATTTAATTAACATTATAAACAAAAGAAAAATATGAGATAAAAAATAGTTTTATAAAACTGATGTTATAATGTGCAGTCGTGTTTATATATTATACAAAGTAGAGAAAATTGTGATAGAAATTTTTGTGTATTGTATAAAATATTTGAAGCGTAATAACATATTAAAGTAATTCATGCATGCATATGTGAATAATAATAATATATACATACTATAATAGTGTATTCTATAGTATGTACACTACAATTGTTTGAAAATGGGACAAAAGGATTTTGCCGAATATGCCGCGCGAATGAAATCGCTAGAAAATAATTGTCACAACAGTAAGGTGTGTCTATTGCTACATTTCTCCGCCTTCTTATATCACTCGTATGTGTGAGCACCAAAATATTTATGCATGCTTGCTTGACCAGCCGTCTGGTGCACCTCTCTCTCTCTCTCTCTGCTACTGTCTCACTTCCTGTGTGAGTATCATGCAAAACCAAACTAGACAGCAAACTATCACCTTCATTTCTCTCTCTCTCTCTCTCTCTCTCTCTCTCTCTCTCTCTCTCTCTCTCTCTCTCTCTCTCTCTCATTTTATTATTACTGTTTATTTATGTTGAAATTGATTATATATTTTATGGTTGTCAAATTTTAGTATTTTTTTTCTTTCTCTCTCTCTCTCTCTCTTATCCTGTCTCGAGAAAAATATCATACAATGACAGCAGAGAGAGAGAGAGAGAGAGAGAGAGAGAGAGAGAGAGAGAGAGAGAGAGAGAGAGAGAGAGAACAAAGGTGTGCGCTAGCGTGCACCAGACGACTGGTCAAGTAGGCAAGCAAATTTTGGTGCTCACATAGTATAATAATTTTTATACCAATCATATAGGAAGGCGGAGAAATACAGCAGTAGACACACCTAACTGTTGTTGTGACAATTATTTTCTAGCGATTTCATTCGCGCGGCATATTCGGCAAAATCCTTTTGTCCCATTTTAAAAAAATTCTACTGTACACTACAATTGTTTGAAAATGGGACAAAAGGATTTTGCCGAATATGCCGCGCGAATGAAATCGCTAGAAAATAATTGTCACAACAGTAAGGTGTGTCTATTGCTACATTTATCCGCCTTCTTATATCACTCGTATGTGTGAGCACCAAAATATTTATGCATGCTTGCTTGACCAGCCGTCTGGTGCACTCTCTCTCTCTCTCTCTCTCTCTCTCTCTCTCTCTCTCTCTCTCTCTCTCTCTCTCTCTCTCTCTCTCTCTCTCTCTCTCTCTGCTACTGTCTCACTTCCTGTGTGAGTATCATGCAAAACCAAACTAGACAGCAAACTATCACCTTCATTTCTCTCTCTCTCTCCTTCTCTCTCTCTCTCTCTCTCTCTCTCTCTCTCTCTCTCTCTCTCTCTCTCTCTCTCTCTCTCTCTCTCTCTTCTCTCTCTGCTGTCATTGCATGATATTTTTCTCGAGACAGGATAAGAGAGAGAGAGAGAGCAAAGGTGTGTGCTAGTGTGCACCAGACGGCTGGTCAAGCAGGGAAGCAAATTTTGGTGCCCACATATACCAATGATATAGGAAGGTGGAGAAATGCAGCAGTAGACACACCTAACTGTAGTTGTGACAATTATTTTCTAGCGATTTCATTCGCACACGGCATATTCGGCAACATCCTTTTGTCCCATTTTATAAAAATTGTAGTGTAAATTGTAGATCTGGTAAAAACTACACATTAAAACTTCCCTCATATAACCTTTTGCCATTTAAAAATTCTTTCACTGTAACATCAGCTCGTCTATGGAATACTCTGCCATGTAGATTAAGAAACTCTAAGACAGTATCAATATTTAAAAGTGATTATAGGCGTACATATCTAAGTGCCAAACAGCTCCGCTTGTAGTATTTTTTTTTTATTATTTTTTTTTTTTCTCTTCAACACCTTTGTTATGCATCTTTTTCTATAAAGTGATATAAAACTTTTATTTTTTTTTTTCTAATATTTATATATTTTTTTCTTTCTATTATTAATTTTTTTTCTTATTACGTAGTATTAATATTTCCTCTGATCGAAATTTTGAATGTAATTAAATGATTTCATGAATGTTTTTCTGTTGGGGTTAGGTGTAAGAGTGGGCCAGACATATTGTCAGGCTTAAACCTCGCCCTTTCAAAAATTTGTAAATTTTTTTTCCTTGCATTTTTTTGAATAAAGACGATTATTTATTTATTTATTTATTTATTTATTATATTAAATAATATGTAAAGTAAATGTGTGAATTTTAATATATATATAGAGTGTAACTTAATTATTTGTTTAGTTAAATTTAATTATTATTATATAAAGTAGAGAAAAAATTACTCGAGTTGATATTTTCATTTTGTTGCATAATTTCTGAAGAGAGAAGCAGGAAAAAAAAATTCCCGTACTGTGAAATGAAAAAAAAAGAAAAAAAAAAGAAAAAAAAAAAGGAAGAAAAAGAAGAAAAAGAAGAAAAAAGGAAAACAAAAAACAAACAAACAAACAAACAAACAAACTCTGAAATGGAAAACAATAATAACGCATGACTTTTGTTCTCTCCTATTAAATGTATGCATTCATAATAAAGTCAAGGCCATGTTGGATCACTCAATAACAAAGACGGCATAGGTAAAATACTCATTTTGCTAGTTTAAAAATATTATGTAATATTTTTGAGAGTGTTAATGTTGTAAACTGGTTAAATTAGTTTCTTAAGAATGTGAGAAAAATAAGAACGAAAAATTACCGGAATTCCCAAAGACAATACCCAATTTGTCCTATGCTGAGGAATGTTATTCATTACTATAATATGGCGTCCAAGTGTAGTTAATATGACGTCATGCGGATACACCTTATAATATTGTTGCTGTAACGATTGAAAACACAAATAAAGGTTGTGATTTTGTGTTTTGCATTTTTTTTTATGTTTGTTTTTGAAATGAAAATTGGAATGTTATATGAAGTTGTTAGTTTTTTTAATATAATTTAAATATTAAATATATATTATTTTGGCGTTCATTACATACCAAATTTAATTTTATATAAAATTCAAGTAGCTTTTGAGTATTTAAAGCTACTATAATAAATTTTAACTGTCAGTTTTAATAAAATATATATATACGCACTACTCAGTATAATAAATACTTAAAATTTATTTGTTTTTTTTTTTTTGTTTTTTTTCTTTCTTCCTTGTATATCTAACTAATATAAACTGGAAAATTATAAGTCCATGTAATAAAATTAAAATTGTTATATTATGGTTTTCAAGACGAGGTATTTTACAGAATCCATGCCAAATTATTCTCTCTCTCTCTCTCTCTCTCTCTCTCTCTCTCTCTTTGTTTCTCTCTATGTGTTTTGTTATATAAGTAAATATTTATGACAATGTAATTGTCATGTTTTAAAATTTTGTTATGGTTTTGTAAAAAATATTTTCTGCATAAATTTCAAAATGTACAACATGTGGTAAAAAAAAAATAATAAATACAAAAAAAAAAAAAAAAAAAAAAAAACTACTGCACCGATTTCGGAGAAATTTAAATAGAAAATAATGCTAGACATACTTTTAAGTGTTTTAATCAATAAAAAAATCTAAGATTGAAAAAAAAAAAAAAAAAAAAAAAAAAAAAAAAAAAAAAAACGATAACCTATATTCGTTAGTACTATTAATTCTTAATTTTAGCAAAACAATTTATCTAGCATGGAATTATTGTTTATTTTCAAAACATATGAAATATAAAGTATCAATGTGCTGCGGCTAAACCACACTTCTACTTCTAGCGGGTGTGTGATCAAATACGTGATAGACATTTTGTTCACGTGACAAAATATGAAAATATAATATAGACATTCTGTTTGCAACAACGTCTATATGTATACAGTTAAATGTATTACACGACACTCTGTATGTATAATAATATCATGTAATACAATTTTAGAGAGTCTAAAGAGTTATTGAAGCAAATGTAAATCTTGGTTCTGAAAAAGAACATATGTTTAAGTTTACTATTATATTATAATACTGCAGTGAAGAATATCACAGATTTATCTTCTTATATTCACGAAACACTATATAAGTTATTTTTAAACGTAATATGTTTTTACTACAGTCAACCGGGGTGACTTTGAACACCCATTTATCTCTACTTTGGGCACTCATTTCAAAATTTTGAAACGTCAATAAAATTAAAAACGAATTGGAATATTAGTAATATTCTTCAATTTTCTAAAATAAGGCCCCAAGACAGAGATAATTGGGTGTTCAAAGTTACCCCAGTTGACTATATATTTATATTATTACTGAGATTTATTATGAATGATCGTAAAGTATTTTTTAATAGTAATAATATAGATTCATTGAGCAAGAAAGATTTTACAAACATAACAGTCAAAGTCACAAACAATGATGCAATGAGGAAGTCTACACGAAGTTAACCCCTATGCTTGGATACGTCATTAGAAAGAGAAAAAGTAGAAGATAAACTTAGCATAGGCAATTACCTGCAAAATTAACTTTTTATTTAATAAAAGAAGAAATAAAAAATGTCAGTTTTCAACTCTTTGCCGACTGTGACGTCATTTGTTTACATCCGAAGTTCGTTTGTCTTCTGGATTTCATTAGACCGTTACCGATTCAAAAATAAAAAAATAATAATAATAACCGGCCAACGGCTGCCTTTTAATTATCGGATTGTTTGAAATCCAAAAGACAATCGAAATTCAGATGTAAGCAAATGACTTCACAGTCGGCAAAGAGTTGAGAATTGTAATGTTTTATTTCTTCTTTTATTAATAAAACGTCAATTTTGCAGGTAATTGCCTATGCTAAGTTTATCTACCACTTTTTTTCTTTCTAATGACGTATTCAAACATAGGGGCTAAGTTCGTGTAGACTTCCTCAAAGGATAATTAAAAAGGTAAAGCCCATCGAGTTAATTATCCATAAATTGGAAAAAAAAATAAACAGAACATATAAATAAACAAGATTATACATCTCAGAACCGTTCACCAATCCACCTCATCTCATTAATTTCTATTAGATCACACGTTGTTTGGTTTATTATGAATTCATTTTCATTATTTTCAATTTTCAATTTCAAAAGCTATAAAATAAACATATATTTCAATTTTCAAATTTAATATTCTAAAATTACATGAATAAAATAAACATTATGAGAAAAGTAACAAAGAAAATTTTACGTAAAAAATAACATAACTATTTCTATTACCCTATCTTGTGTATTGTAGGCAAGAAAAAGGAAGCATGCTTAATATAATTTTGTCCAATATAATGTTAATATAATGTTAAAAATACACCAAGGGTAAATTATTAGATTAACTTTGTTTTTCAATTTATGCGTGGGTAAGCGAATTTCCATGTTTGAATATTCAACGATACAACCCCTCCTTATTTCTCATAGAAACTGTGGTATTATTATCATAAAAAACATCAAATTTAATATGGTTAAAATAAGACTTTATTTACGAAATTAAAATGACAGTCAAGGGAAAAAAATATAGGAATAATACGTTAAAGAGATGAATGAATGAATGAATGAATGAATGAATGAATGAATGAATGAATGAATGAATGAATGAATGAATGAATGAATGAATGAATGAATGAATGAATGAATGAATGAATGAATGAATGAATGAATGAATGAATGAATGAATGAATGAATGAATGAATGAATGAATGAATGAATGAATGAATGAATGAATGAATGAATGAATGAATGAATGAATGAATGAATGAATGAATGAATGAATGAATGAATGAATGAATGAATGAATGAATGAATGAATGAATGAATGAATGAATGAATGAATGAATGAATGAATGAATGAATGAATGAATGAATGAATGAATGAATGAATGATTAAATTAATATAAATATAATTTGA
The DNA here is from genome assembly GCA_949318235.1 of Ecdyonurus torrentis. Lineage (NCBI taxonomy): Eukaryota > Metazoa > Arthropoda > Insecta > Ephemeroptera > Heptageniidae > Ecdyonurus > Ecdyonurus torrentis. The sequence goes on from OX439133.1 coordinate 20,305,050, forward strand.
ATGACAGAAAATAATCCTAATGATAAATATATAAATTTAAAATAAATATAATGATAAATAAATAAAATCTAAAAATTGCCTTAGCCCCTGTAAACGCTACCAGTCTACAACCCGCACAACATATGTAACACACTTGTGGCCTACATGCTAGGATACTTTTTTTTTTTTTTAATATTTTAATTATAAGTATTTAAAATTTAATCATAAATATTTGTTAATACATATTTATATTTTGCTGGGACAAAAAACAACAACATACAATTAGGGTTGCAATTTAAAGAAATGCATAAAAAAAAAACTTAAACTGAACAGATACTAATCGAATGACATTACAATGTTTTTGATTTTTTGCTTTTTTTATTGTTGTTTTTTATATCGTACAATATGTTACAAAACTTAGTATTTATATGTTATAATATAAGAGATTAACCCATATAAATAGAAAGATATCAGATATCTAAAGCTATGAAATCAATAACAATACGTGTTGCTTTAAAAAAAATTGATTTATTAATGAATTATGTATGAATAAAAAAAATGCTGAGTTGAATTATTTTACAATTATTGAAAATCCATTTTTTATCATAATGGTAAAACAATCCAATATATATAAAATGTTAATCCTCATTCTTTTATCGTTTTCTCTCTCTCTCTCTCTCTCTCTCTCTCTCTCTCTCTCTCTCTCTCTCTCTCTAACTCAAATCTTTTAAACCCCAAGCACGCAATCAGAAAAGTTGATTTTTTTATTCAAAATTTTTTACGTAATACATTATTTCTTATTCATTTTTCAATAAATGAGTTAAATGACATAGAACGAATTTTACTTAGGTTTTATGGTTTAACTATTTTATTTATGGCTACAGTGTAGTTAACATAGCAGAATTATAATTTATTATGTACCAGAAACATTTGAATTACACTTGTTAGATTTTCGTTAACCCAGAAACCCCTCCCATACCTTCAACTTCTTTTAAGTGATATACGATAATAATATTAATAAATGGTTTTTATTTAGAGGCCACAAAATGTCATCTTACATGGTCCTCTGACATTATATTAAACATACTTCTCATGCTAGAGTTTTAAAATATGCAATACAACATACATGAGTAGTTATTATCGTTTTTTTTTTTTTTACACTGTAGAAATTTTTCACAAGTTTAATGTATTTATACTTTCATGTATATTTAAGTTATAAAATGACCTTTTTTTTTGTTTAACTTTTTTTTTTTTTTTTTTTTTAAATCATCTTATATGAAGTCTAATTTTACGGTTGTGTGGAGAAAAAGTGATTTTTAATCGTTTTAAAATCAAATACTTTAAAATTGCTATAAATATATCCTGTACCTTTAACAGGAAAGAGAAATTTAAAAAAAATCCATTAACTAATCTTAGTTTAGAGTAATAAGTAGAGATGGCAGGATTATACTTTTTCAAACATAATTTTAACGAGGTATATATACGATGATATATATAAAAAATATGAGAATAATAAATCACTTTTAAAGAAGCGAGGATGCGTGAGAGAGTGAGTGAGTAGAGAGAGAGAGAGAGAGAGAGAGAGAGAGAGAGAGAGAGAGAGAGAGAGATTATTTAACCTCTGCCTCAGGTAATAATAAATCTTCATTTTAAGAGAGATTTTTTGTGTCCTTCTTTTTTGTGGGTTATTTTGTAAATTCAATTTTTAGACACGTCATTTTATCATTATCTATTCTTTCAAGGAGTTTTTATCATTCTTTTTATTATTTATATATACATAATATAAAAAAAACTATAGAAATTTGTTAACGTTGTTTATACGTGCTTAATGTTTGGTACTTTTTTGTATACTTAAAGGGTTAAGATAGTATATATAATAGTTAATGTACGTGGAACGTTTATATAAATTATGTAATTTATGCTGTATTTATGTCATTATACCATAAATGATGCTAAATTACAAGATAAAAACTGTAAAACATTATATTTATGCTTTGTAATACAGTTGTTACTTGTTATGAAGTATAGCATAGATTATGCTGTATTAAAAACATTTTGCTGAAAATTAAATAGAATTAATACGTAGTTATTTTAGTCCGTTTATTTTATTTTTAGTTTCATATTATTAATACTATTATTATTATTATTTTTTAAATTTTGAATAAAGCTTCAAATTTTTTATTAATGCAATACATTTTTGCTTTTGAAAGTAGCTTCACTAATTTTAATATAATTTTGAAAGTAATGTTTGCACATCCTATTTATTTATGTATTGCTGGGATTACCGTGCAAACTTTTAAGATGTGTTGTTGTTTGTTTAATTGTAAATTGAAACGGATTTTTCTTTCCTTGTCTAATAATCAATGATACTAGGGGCTGTAAGCTGCAACTTCTAGTTAAACCTTAGTTATCTTTTTTTAATTGTTACAACAATCAAAATAACAACTACGGTTTAAATAGTTAGTTAGCGTCGCAGCTTACGGGGGTAGGTATCACAGGTAGTTATAGATATTAATTTGTGGACGACATTGAAAAATTCAACTTTTTTTCTTCTTCTTCTTCTTCTTCTTCTTCTTCTTCTTCTTCTTCTTCTTCTTCTTCTTCTTCTTCTTCTTCTTCTTCTTCTTCTTCTTCTTCTTCTTCTTCTTCTTCTTCTTCTTCTTCCGATTTTAATGTCATTGGCATTAAAATTCCTGTCATGTTTAAACATTCAAGTTTTTTGCACTGCAAATGAAATTTTGATTTCTACAAAATGCAATTTTAACCAAAAAATTTTAGAAAATGATTTTCTAAGGCAAAAATAATGTGCACAGGGTGCAAGTATGGCAGTATTAGAACTATAAAAAAAATTGAAGAATAATTTTGGATATTGGGTATCTTACGAGGAGACCATTTTTTTTTTTTTTTTTTTTTTTAATTTTTTTTTTTTTTTTTTTTTTAAGGCTGTAAATTAAGTTATGTGAGATTTGACTAAAACGTTTTAATGTAGAAAGAAAATTTTGAAATTTAACGCAGTGATATATTAAGATAAGGTATCTTCAAATATGCAAAAAAAAAAAAAAATAAAAAAAATAAAAAAAAATGCGGGGGTTGCAATACCAGAATTTATTTATTTATTATTATTTTTAGAAGTTTTAGTCCCATAATAGCCCATATATATGTTAATATTAATAATTATTTTCTATTTATCTGATAGGCATAGGATCTAAAAATTTCATCATAGGTAGCTGTAAATATCACATTTCAAACGACATCATAAAGTTTCCAAGTTTTCTTTTTTTAGATTTTGAGATACAAACCCGTAACGTACGACCTGATTTCTTATGTTATAATGTTTTTTCTTTCATTATTATTATTTTAGCACACAACTTTCCAACTGCCATCTCATTGGAAATAAAATAAACACATTTTTCTCTACATTTCTATATTTTATTTGACAATATAGAAAAATATTATTATATAAAAAAGAAACTCAATACTGAGTATTTTTATAGTAAACATAATATCCGACGTCATATTCTCTTTTTTCTAAAAATGTACAGAAGATGAAAATCTATTTAAGATGAAAGGAAAGAACTATGTAAAAAATATATAAAATGTAAGAACTACATACATTCACTCTACATTGGATTTACAAATAAAGAATAATATACAGGATGTTTAAAAAAAAAAACTTTTAAATTTAATTTAAGAAAGTACCAAACAAGATAGAAAATATTCAATCACAAGAATTCAATTTTTTTCATAACTACATATTTTCTGTAAACTTAATCTTAAGAAAGAAAGGGAGAGAGAGAGAGAGAGAGAGAGAGAGAGAGAGAGAGAGACGTCACAAAAGAAAAAAGTTCATTTCATATAAAGTATAAATAAAGTAAAGTTATAAATAAGTATTTGCACAAATAATTAAATTTATAAATTGTTAATTAAAATAATTATACATCGTTTAAAAACGCTGTTAACGTTATAGTTAACGCAAGTAAACATTAAAGTAGGGAAAAATGAACCATTTGCAATGAATGTTTTTAATTGTTGTAACGTGTAAGTGAAAACGATTTGGAGTTTTCCTTAAGAAATGCATGAAGAATATTTCAAATAATTTTAAAAAATTCGTTAATTGAAAGTGGTCCATTAGAGTTCAAGTTATGGTTAATGTTATAGTTTTAAATGAAATTAACTTACGTGAACGTTGTAGAAAATTAAGATAACAACCACAATACTGATTCTAGTTTCAAGACAGGAAAATTTTACTTTTAAAATTCTTTGATTTATTTAAAGAGATATTGGTTTGAAAACTCTTATTGATTTAATTTAATTCATATTGTTTTTTATAAAAGTTTCTTTAATCAAATAACATTGAAATTCAAAAAGAGAAAGGAAAAATTATGATAATAATGTTACATTATGTTTCATTCAGCACCTAAAAGAGTATTTTATTAATGGTTTATTGAGGCAAATTTGCATATATTGAAAAGCAAATATAAAGCTTAAAATTTTGAATATAACTGTTATTAAACTAATTAATATTGGATAAATTTAGTTTTAAAATTATAGATACTCTGTATAATAATAATGTGTTTTTTTTCTTGGTAAAGGATGAGTAATACTTTTATATATCGTGGAAATAAGAAAAAACATTCGATATTTTGTTGACTTTTCCTTGTGTAAATTTTTAATGTTTGTTGTTTTAGTTTAGAGTACAGCAATGTAACCTTTCTTTCTACATGTCACTAGAGAGCTGTTGTTTTTATTTATTTTTCTCTAAATAGTTTGTGTGGATAAGCAATATTTTCTTATCTGGAAGAAGATTTTGTATAGTTTGCAACTATTTTATTGTATCTTGTTGTAGATTTTCTAATTCAATTATTACGTTATATACAGACAATAATATAAGTTCAATCTTTAGTAGTATTGATATAGGAAGAGAAAACTATAACAAAGTAAATGTACTAGTAAAAAATAAAATATCAGTGGGAAAAAACAAGAGTTGACTTTCACGTTGTTATCAGTTTTCTCAAGAAAGTTTTGTCTCTGCGGTACTGGTTGATTGTTTGGTTGGTTCATTCATTCATTCATTCATTCATTCATTCATTCATTCATTCATTCATTCATTCATTCATTCATTCATTCATTCATTCATTCATTCATTCATTCATTCATTCATTCATTCATTCATTCATTCATTCATTCATTCATTCATTCATTCATTCATTCATTCATTCATTCATTCATTCATTCATTCATTCATTCATTCATTCATTCATTCATTCATTCATTCATTCATTCATTCATTCATTCATTCATTCATTCATTCATTCATTCATTCATTCATTCATTCATTCATATATAAATAAATAACCAAATAACCAAATAAATAAATAAATTATTCATATTATTCATTCATAAACTGACCAACTAAGATCAAAAACTACATAATTATAATTAACTATAGAGCTTAACTAACCAAAATAATAGTAAAAATGAATGGATAGTCATTATTAATAACAATGAATTTTAAATTCTATACCGAAGTCATAGAAAATTGTGCACGGTCTGCAAAGTTGTAGCAATTTTATTGAAGTAATGTCATACGTTTTGTATTTAATGTACCGCGGAGGAATTTCAATTGTTTTACTTTAAGTCTAGGCTTGTATGCGTGGACAAAACCTTTTCACATAATATCAGAGTTTAATAACTTTGTAAATCTGAACATTAGAAGATGGACTGGAGCCTATGGTGGTGCAGTGGTATGCGTGCTGGTCTGATGTGTGAGAGGTCGTGCGTTCGTTGCTTGGTGAGTACCATGTCGGCTTTTTCAGAGGCCGTGCATATGGTATGCACCGAGTGCGCACTCAAGTTCACTGCACATTCATGCCTGAGCGTACGTCAGTGAATCACAGGTAAATCAGTAGGAGAGATGTTTATGCTTGGCAGGTGTATTCATGTCTCCGGTCAGTCCTGGCAGTGCCAGGTGGTAGTGGCCCACGATGCCAGAAGTATTTCGGGACGGTTCACCAATCCATCTCATCTCACTCATTTTTATTAAATTATGCATTGTTGGGTATAGCCTGTTGTGTGGTATACAACTCATTTTCATTTTCGATGGTTTCTAATTTAATATGGGAAATCAGCTACAGCGAGATTTGGCTTAAAAGATGTAAAGAAAGATAAATTTGAAATTTTGCATAGTAATACATTAGAATGAGGTATCTTCAAAAAATTTAAAAAATAGGGGGGGGGGGATGTCACCGCGCTTGATTTTAAATTATAAGTTTTTGAAGTTTTAAAAAGGCCCATGTTAATTTCAGTAATTATTATCCTTCTTAACACGGGTCTGAAAATTTCATCAAATAAGGTATAGCTGTTACTATTAACTTTCAAATGACATCATAAAGTTTGAAAGTTTTATGTACAGATTTCAAGATTTAAGCCATCTAAATACAATTCTCAAAAAGTTAAAAAAGTGTATATTTATATTTATGTCAAATTTATATAAAAAGTTACGCTTTTAGTGTAAAACCATCTACAGTATTCACCTTTGCAACTAAAAATGCTAACATGAAAGAAAGCACACATTGTTTTAAAAATCATCTGAGTAGATAGATATCTTTATTCAATCACCATTAGAAACCATTAAACTTTCATGCTATAAATTATATTGCTGTGTAAAAAAAGTGATTAATAACAAATGACCTATATAAATGCAATAACTTTTATTGCATGAAAATTTTATGATTAAAAATTGCATGTGTACACGGAAAGTATAAATTACGTAATTTATGCTATATTTATGTCATTATAGCATAAATTAGAGCAACATAAATAATTGTAATGTACAACATAATATTTATGCTTTTTAACATTATTATTATGAATTATATAGCATAGATTATGCTGCACTGAACAATTTTTGCAGATTTTTTTTTCTTGCAATAAAATTTATTGCATGTTGAAATTATAACTCTATTTAATACAAAAGATTTAAAGGTGTAAAACACTTTGAACAAAAAAACTTGTCTGATATCCTTCCATACCTTCAAATCAACGTTGATTTGGCCGGAGTCATGAATTTCTAATTTATTTTCCATTCACAATATGGTGCATGCGGGCTGTGACGTCACAGCTTACCTGGTCTACGCGCTCATAAAACAAGTGAACTGTGACGTCACAAACCCGCACGCATCATTTTGTGAATGAAAAATAAATTAGAAATCACTGACTTATGTCAAATCAACGTTGATATTCAGGTATGTTAGGATATTAGACATGTTTTTTTGTTCAAAATGTTCTACGCCTTTAACATAAATATTATGAACTATGTAGCATAGATTATGTTGCATGGTTTTTTTTGTGCAGATTTATGACAGTAATTATAACAATAATTGAGCATAATAATAATTAAAAAAAAAAATCTAGCACTAAATTTTATTTTACATTCACAATATTACTCTATTTAAAATACAAGACTTCATATGTGTTAGTTTTCAAAACTATTTCCTAATATATCAATTACCTGTTCTGTTCTTATGATGTTAAAATACTCTATTACTCAGACAGATATATTATTATTATTATACCTAAGGCTAGAAAGTTACAAACTCATTTCAACTCAACTCACCACGAAAATATATTATAGTTTCAACTACTGTGTGGTAAAACTTATATTTGTGGCCAACTTAACAAATACCTCTCACAAATTTTAAAACTATATCAAAAAGTATATTGGTAAAAAAATTTGTATATTATAGATTATAGTGGAAATTCTTGCAAAGTTTAAATTTATTATTCTATAATATATTATGTAAATAAATAATATAATAAAATTTGTTATTCATATTATAAAATTTCTTGTCTGGTCCTTTTTTTTTTTCTTTTTTTTTTCTTCTTCTTTTGCTAAGTTTAATAGCTAAAGAAAATAAGAGGTTTTAAGTTAAGAGGATAAGCTTAACTATGATGCCAAGATAGTCACTTTTACCATTAAAAAAGTCACTACAAGGTCGCTCTCTGCAATAATAAAGTAATGCAATTAAAAGTGAAGTATATAAATAAGTTTTTAGTTACTAATTATTTCAAAGTTTCAATAAAAAATATTAAAAATACATTTTAAATTTGAAATACTGAGAAAATACGTTAAAAATTGTGAATGAATGAATGAATGAATGAATGAATGAATGAATGAATGAATGAATGAATGAATGAATGAATGAATGAATGAATGAATGAATGAATGAATGAATGAATGAATGAATGAATGAATGAATGAATGAATGAATGAATGAATGAATGAATGAATGAATGAATGAATGAATGAATGAATGAATGAATGAATGAATGAATGAATGAATGAATGAATGAATGAATGAATGAATGAATTGAAACAAAATAATACTACAGTATATTAATTCAATAACACACAAATTTGCGTGTCAATTGCTTATACTTGTGACAAACAATAAAGATAACAAAACACAAATAATATTATTTAACAACACAAAAAAGATAAGTTTAAAATTACTTTCTTTTATATAACAAGACTTCATTAATCATTTTTACAAATGTCAACGATAAGACTACAGCGTTTCTTTTGTTTTTTGACTCATGCGACATTTTCTTATCTTTTAATAGTATATATATATAATATATATATATATATATATATATATATATATATATATATATATATATATATATATATATATATATATATATATATATAATAAATTTTTCCCTTTGTTGTAATGTAAGGAACAGTTATTGTTTTTGTAATAATTAGGAATTCGTCAAACATGTTAGAACAAAAAAATTCTCGTTAGAATTAGGATAGGAGTTATTATGCAATTTTCCATTTTGAGATATATGTAGATAGGATATTACATGGTCTAATATTTTATTAGTAAAATTATTGACTTTTTTTTAACGTAAATTTAGAAAATGGATGTTAAGGGATGGAATTACCATGCTATAAGTATTGGCAGGTGAGTTTTATCGGATCTTTTCATAATATTTCTTTTGTATTAAAAAAAATTAATGCTCCCTTTTTTTTTTTTTTTTCCGCACAATACAGCATAAAAGAATAAAATATTTGATTCAGTTACATGTCATCATACTGCAATTTTGAGTTGCAAAATCTTAAAATTTCACACTTTTAAGAGTCTAGGTGTTAAATGACACATTTTCATATTTTTGAAAAACATTGCTCATCATAGGACAAACTTGGTTTTTGGCTATTTTCTTTGAGAAATTGGTTAATTTTTTGTTATTATTATTCTCTCACATACTTGAGATACTAATTTAATGCTCTCAATAATATTTCGTTTTAGTATTTTTAAAATGGCAAAATGAGTATTTTTCTTATGCAGCCCATTTTATTGAGTGTTCCAACATAGCGTTGACTTTAATATGAATGCATACACCCAATTATAAAAGTCAATAACATTAACAAGTTAAAAAATTATTTAAAGTAAATAATTAAAAATTTGTATTGTTTTTAAAAGGTATATATACAAACAATAGTATATTATACTGTAGAAACATGAAAAGTAGCTTGAAATTTATAAAACCTTTTTAGTTTGTTATACATATATTTAACAAAGGTTAATTGTTATGTAAGCCCTAATTAGTGTAATTAACTCACGTTTCAATTGTGTACAATGTACAACTTATTACAATGCTATGTACTAAAAGTTACTAATTATAAATCACCCTTACTTTACGTATATATATATGAAAGTTTAGTTTTTAATTTAATTCTAACTTAGTAAACCATATAATTTTGTTTTATTTAATTTTATCATTGTTTAAATAGAAATTTACATAAGTATAGTAAATTATACCAGACTACTTTTACAATTAAAATATTGTAATATATAATTTTAATTTATATAACTCTTATTATATCACTATAGCTTTGATTTAACTTTGTTGAAAAAAAAGAAGGGGAAAAAAAAGTGAAAATGGAACTTTTTTTTTTTTTATTCCATATCAATTACAAAGTAGAACAAGTTTAATACACAACACAATAAATGTACAATAGACCCCTTGCACATCCTTGCGCTTTGTCGCCATGCTTGTGGTGAGTAATGCATTGTCCAGCATAGGGGAAACATCATTTCTCCTAATTTTTCACATATAAATTCAACTGAACGAAATTTTTCTCATTTTCTTCAAGCTTATTAAGATCAAGCTTATTAAGAGCTAGAAATAAAATAAGTCTCTAATTGAGGTTTGAAGCTTCGTTTGCTATTAAAAACAAATACAAATGACGTTTTTCCAATGCTGGCCTATGTATTTCTGACCAACAAAATGGTGACTCTTAAATATGAGTGCAACTGGTCTATAAACACAAAGTAATTAAAATAATTTTGATATAAAAAAGAATACAACAAGACTTATTGTTTGATGCAGTTTTTAATCTATTGTACTGCATTATTTAATACCAAATAATCTAATACACTATATAAAATATTTTCTCAAGAAAAAACGCCTGTACCATATTTTTTGTATCACATATATGCCGGTTGCACATCCTAGTGCTTTGTTGCCATGTTTGTGGTGCCTAATGCATTATACAGCATAGTGGAAACATTAGTTTCCCTCATTTGTCGTAAAAGAAATTAAGATTTTATTTCGACTATATAAGCATTTTTTCATATTTTTCCAGCTTATTAGGACCTAGAGCTTAAATTAAAGTTTGAAGTTTAGTTTCCTATTAAAAAAAAATAATTAAATAAATAAAAAAATAAATAGATAAAAATAACTTCTTTAATGAAAAAAAAAAAAGAAGAAAAAAATGCTTGCTGCGTATTTCTGACCAAAAAACGGCGTCTCTTAAATATGAGTAGAACCTGTCTATACAAGTTTCACACTGTTTTATGTATAAAGGAATTGCATTTTGTACATACATGTAATATCATGTTTCATTGGATCATATACCTAATTTATAACACGTACATAATTAATACTATGATACAAGCATAATAAGATTATCGTACGCAGTATATAATAATTTTCTATATACTTTATATTGAAAACTAAAAACAAGTTATTTACACTTTATACATATAGGAGAACTTTTTCAAAACACACACACACACACACATGTTTATAATTAAATTATTTAAAGACCCTTTTTAATTACTTTGATGTTTAGTAAACGATAATTTAATTTATTCTGTGTAAGTTTTAGTAGAGAATGATGTCACAACATAGATAATTAGGGTCTCTCTCTCTCTCTCTCTCTCTCTCTCTCTCTATCCGTACGTGTTAGGTTACGTTTATTAGATTTTAAAACTTTGTTTCTTTTTTTTTTTTTTTTTTTTTTGCTTTAGTAAAAGGGTTAAGAAAAGTGATAGGGAGAAATGGGAAGAGATTTTGTTGTTGATGTTTTATAGATTGATGGGTTTTAGTCTGAGTTGTACAGAACTTGTTATATTTTAGTTTTTTTTTTTTTTTTTTTTTTTTTTTTTTTTTTTTTTTTTTTTTTGTAAATATTTATATAATACAGACAAGTGAGTATTAAGAAATTAACCCCCGTAAGCTGCAACGCTAACTTACTATATAGTTAAATCGTAGTTACGGTGGAAAGTCAGCTACTGTGGGATTTGACTAAAAAGTTGTAAAGTTAAAAAATAATGAAATTTTGCACGGTGATATATACATTCTAGGATTGGAGATCTTAGAAAAAAAAAATACAATAAAATTTTTAAATTATGATATTTTGAAATTCTAGTCCTATAAGAGCCTATGTTAATTTCAATAATTATTTTCTCTCTTATCTGATGGTCACGTGTTCTGAAAATTTATCATAGGTAGCTGTTAAGTGTTAAAATTAACTTTCAAATGTCATCATAAAGTTTTTCAAGTTTTCTTTTTAGAAATTTTAAGATGCAAGCCATCTAAATACAACCCTTAATTTTGTTTTCTTCCAACAAATTAAAAACGATAAATAAGGGTGAACTAGAGGCTTTGTAACTTACGGCCTATAGCTATTTATGCTGCATTTATATCATATCACATGGCATAAAGTAGGAAATGGAATAATAACTATGCTGTATAACATAATATAGCCTTGGCCATAAATTATTTTGCAATAAAAAATATTGGCTGAAAAAGAGCAACAACAATACATAATTTCTTTATCCGTAAAGTGAAGTGCCATTTTCATTATTATTATTTTTTAAATTATTTTAGAACTGCTGATAATGTATTTTTAATCAACGTTAAAAATCACACTGGATAAAAAAATTCAGTTCTAAAAAAATTGTTACAATAAAAAAAAAAAATTGAACTATATAATTAAAATAAAATCAATAAATATAATTAAAAATTACAGCTCATTTAGAGTATAACATTTTTAATATCATATACATATAGTTAAACTTGTATTTTTTTGTTAATTTAGTGTGTTAAAATTACAAAGCATATATTATCACTTCAAAAAACAAAATTGAATTATTTACGTTTGTTAATTCAGATAATTTACACATTTTGGTTTAATTTAAAAGCAATTAACATAGTATTAAAATAATGTTTAATTAATACCTAACATATAATTACAACAAATACATTAACTTTTTTTTTTAGTCAATATGTTAATATGTATAATATATACGATCGTTTCGCGTCAATATGAAGTTTCTACAATTTACAAAATTTCAAAAAATGAACCATCTATCTACACATTACTAAGTCACGGCTACCTGAAGCTTTTGCTATATAAGGTGGCGTAATTCATGTTAAAGTTGACGTCATAAGTGAGTACTAAATAGCATTGGCCGGTATAGGAAAATAACACATTTTGCCAGTTAAAAAATACTTCGCAGTTTTTTTTTTTGAGAGCATTGATGCTGTTAACAGGTTGAATTAGTACCTCAGTATGCAAGAAAAATAATGACCAAAAAATAGCTAATTTTCCAAAAAATAATAGCCAAAAACTACGTTTGTGCCATGCTGAGCAATGTTATTCATTGCTCAAGAAGAGCATCGAAAAGCACTCAGAATGACGTCATGCGTACACACCCTATATAAAACAGGAGTGTGATACTCAAAACAGATATAAAAATAAGTACAGTATAATTATACAAGTTCATTTTCAGCACAATTTCTTCAATACAGCACAATTTATGCTACATTGCATAATAACTATGATATATAAATAATAATGTTGTACAGTATAGCAAAATTATTATGCTGTTCTAACTTATCATCATTTATGCTATAATGACATAAATACAGCATAAAACACGTAATTTATTTTTTCTATGCAGGTAGCTGCAACTTTTTTAAGTCCTTAATTTTTTTTTTTTTTTTTGTATTTTTTGTAAATTAGTAAAAATGTACAAGCTTATAGATGATACATTATACATTATATCATACAAAAAATTCAAATTAAAATAATCAGCCTGGAAAAAAAAGTCAGGGAAAAAAATGCTACAAGCGATGCTGTTTAGCATTGAGATATGTACGCTTATAATTGTATTAGGTATGTATTAGCATAGGAAATTGAACAAATATTAATGAATAATGAGTGACATTGGTGCACATTAAAGGAATAGACCAGAGAAAAACATAAGCATTTATATCACAAAACACTTGATGGGATTTACATAAATAAGTTAAGTTTGTCTCAAAACCCAATAGTAGCCCCGTAGCAGTGATCAGAAAATTCAATTTATGCAACCCGCACAAATTTTCATATTAATTGTTACATATTTCTGACGTCATAAACATGAATAGCCACTTAAATTGCACACTTTACAGTATTTTTACGCTCTCTCGTGGGGCTACATTAACATTCTGCATGGTAAAAATTGTCATCAGTTTTGAAGATCCCATTTCGTGTTTATTCATTAAAAAGAACATGTTGTTTTATGTGGTCTATGGCTTTAATGTAAGTTACGTTCAAAATTGAAACGATCGCTACATTTTATTCCCCCTTCTAATATACCATCACTTGACATCCGCTTCCGGCAGTTGATATAAATTTCTAATATCACAAATGATTTTCAACTGTAGTAAGAAAGGGAGAAGAAAGGCTCATCTTAATATTTTATACTATTTACTTGTAGCTTATTAGCATAAGTTACTCTCACTTTTACTATCATGTGGATGTCGCTTCCGGCACTTTCATTTTCAAGTTTCGTTAGTTTACATAATATTCCTTTCTTTACGTAACCTTCTACATGATTATCTTTATGTTTGGAACAATCTGCTAATTATAAAGTAATTAGCAAATACTTTTTTTTTTTTTTTTTTTTTTTTGCTTTAAGCTTATTAAAAATTATTATGAAATTTTAAAAATTAACAATAAAGCATTACGCCGCTCCAATGCAGCCACTGCACGATAATTGCATTTCTCCACCTTCTTACAGCTTCCTGTGCGTAACAAATAACAACCAAAATGCATGTGTGTGTTGTAAAGGTGAGGGTCCACCTTTACTCCTTATTTCCTTTCTTTATACTCGTGTCACATGCACCTCTCGTCTCTCGTCTCTCGTCTCTCGTCTCTCGTCTCTCGTCTCTCGTCTCTCGTCTCTCGTCTCTCGTCTCTCGTCTCTCGTCTCTCGTCTCTCTCTCTCTTTCTCTCTCTCTGTTATCGTTTCCATTCCAGCAAACACATATCATAGCAAGTTCAAGAGCAGAGCAGAGCAGAGCAGAGCAGAGCAGAGCAGAGCAGAGCAGAGCAGAGCAGAGCAGAGCAGAGCAGAGCAGAGCAGAGCAGAGCAGAGCAGAGCAGAGCAGAGCAGAGCAGAGCAGAGCAGAGCAGAGCAGAGCAGAGCAGAGCAGAGCAGAGCAGAGCAGAGCAGAGCAGAGCAGAGCAGAGCAGAGCAGAGCAGAGCAGAGCAGAGCAGAGCAGAGCAGAGCAGAGCAGAGCAGAGCAGAGCAGAGCAGAGCAGAGCAGAGCAGAGCAGAGCAGAGCAGAGCAGAGCAGAGCAGAGCAGAGCAGAGCAGAGCAGAGCAGAGCAGAGCAGAGCAGAGCAGAGCAGAGCAGAGCAGAGCAGAGCAGAGCAGAGCAGAGCAGAGCAGAGCAGAGCAGAGCAGAGCAGAGCAGAGCAGAGCAGAGCAGAGCAGAGAGAGAGAGAGAGAGAGAGAGAGAGAGAGAGAGAGAGAGAGAGAGAGAGAGAGAGAAATAAGTAGCAAAGGTGGAGGGGTGGAGGTTTCTAGTCAGTGAACACACTCGCACTGCATTTTGGTTGTTACTCAAAGTAAGCTATGAGAAGACGGAGAAATGCAATTATCGTCCAGCCACTTTATTGGAGCGTCGTATTGCTTTATTGCCAATTTTTAAATTTTCAACAGTTTATGTATACACACATATTAATAATATCATATTTTTAAAATTATTACCAAAATATTATATTATAAATTATAATATAATAAATCATAATCATAATTTGTATCATTATCATAATAATTTATCATCATAATCATAATAATATTATGATAAAAATCTCTGAAAGTAAAAATATATCAGATGAATCTCCCCCTCCTAACGAAAAAATTAATAATATTATTTGTAATTTAAAAAAAAAAAAAAAAAAAAAAGGTTCTAATGTTACTAATATTTGACAATAAACTTGGGCTTTCACATTTACAAGTTATTTTCAAAGTAGAATAACTCAAATATTTGATCGTTTTTTCATGTTTTTGACATATCTAAACTTTTAAGTCACATTTCATCTTTACTTCATGTTAAGGGAGTAGGGGACCGACGTTCGACGTCGGCCATTAGTTTCAAACTTTTCTCGTCATTAAAGATCTGAAAAATTTCACGATGATACTTCAGATTGAGACAATTTCAAATATATAAAAATTTTGAGGGGGTCACCCTGCAAATTAATTTTATATGATTTTTTGACATTTTAAGACCATATGACCCAATGTTAATTTCAATTTCTTTTTTTTTTTTTTTTTTTGGGACTGTCAAACATTATGAAATTTTTATCACGGCTAGGTGTGACCCATAGCTACAAAATGAAACTAAATTTAGACCCCAAACACTTCTAGTTTTTTTAGATATAAGGTCGGTACCCTACTTCCTTAATTTTATATTTCACGACCGTTCTGTTTGTCAGATATCAGCGAGACAACCGATCTAGTTTTTACCGTGTGCCGCAACTTTAACTTCCATATATAGACGATAAAAAACTGAAGTTATTGAACTTTCTTTATAAATTAGAACAAGCATTTAATAATAATAACATTTATACAATTATAATTATAGCAGTAAATAATAATTTTATAAAAAATACATAAAGAATTTTTTTATTATTATTTAAGTGCTGAAAAAAAATCAACTCGCTTACTAACTTGTAATTGTAAAGCTAACATTTATCATAGTTTGTTCAAGTAGCAAAAAAAAAAAAAAAAAAAAAAAAAAAAAAAAAAAAAAAAAAAAAAATCGCAATAAAACATAAACAAGTAAAAGCAGTAGAAGAAACTGTACATTTTTTTCCCCCTATCCGATTGAGCAATTTATTTTTATTTACTCGCAGCAAAAGCAAAACATATAAATTTTAACTTAAGTGTTTACCACAAAAAAAAAAAAAAAAAAAAAAAAAAAAGTTGCTACTGGGATTTGAACCTGTAACCTCGTTTTCCAAATCAAATAAATTGTGTTTGATTGCATTTTACACTACGATATATATTTATATATATAGTAAATAGTATATATATATAGTCACCTTGCACATTCTTCCAATCATTAGCTAAAACTGTGGTGATAAAATACGTTGTATCATACTGTAGAATACAAGAAACTTTTTTTGTTTTTAGCCATATTTATATCAGTATAATAGGAGGAAAAAAGCTCTTTTTTGGTTATTTTTTTTTTTATAAGTTCTACATAAAAAGTAAGTCTTTATTTTTTTATTTAATCTTGTGTTTTTTTTCTATTGTGATCATATAAAGTTATAGTTTAATAAACAACTTGCATTATTGATTAAAGTTAACAAATTCAATTTATTATGTGTTTATATATTGTATAAGAATAATGTGTATAATAAATATAATAATAAAGAGAAAACAAGAAATTTTTTGTTTATAGTTATTTTATTTAATTATTATTATTTTTTTAAATTTAATTCCATCGCAGTATTATAATTACTGCTTCAGCAAAATTTTTATTTGATATGTTCAGTTTCTAACTAGACACGGCACATCGATATTATTTTCGTTTTAACATTTTTTATGAATAGTAGATTTTTAAGTACTGAAATTTAAATAGAAGAGATAGATAACCTTTTGTAATCATTATATTAGTAATAAGTGATATTGAATTATAGAAATTTTATTGGTGTAAAAAAAAAAAGAAAAAAAAAGATCAAACATAATAATTGACATTCATCTAGACAAAATATAATTATACTGTAATATTATGATTTGATTTAAAAAATACTGCTATATGTCATAAAACCACGAAAAATAAATCACTAAAGCAATACTTAGGTGGAGAGAGAGAGAGAGAATCTTCAAAATTTTATACTTTTCATGTTTGCAGTGTTAAACTTTTTCTTTCTTTTATTTTTCTTTTTTTTTTCTCTATCTCAGGTCATTAAAAAAAAAGTTTTCTTCGACAAAATTACTTAATCTAAATTATAAATCTCACCTTTTGAAAATAATATTTTTCTTAAAATTTTGTTAAACAGAAAAGAAAAAAAAAATGATGAAAAAAAAAATTCCAAATTGATAAAGTTTTTGCAAATTGAGTCATTATACAAAACTCGCAAAGTTAGGCTATTTTGTAAAATTGTTAGTTTTGATCAATATATTCACTAAAACTTTTTAAGGGTAAAAATTTATATTATATTATGTTATTACTTTATTTTGAATCGGTATTTACCCATATAGACATATTTTTTTCTCATAGATATTTTAGTAAAGGGGCTTGAAAAATTTAATGGATTATGTAAATGTAATGATTTCTGCTTATACAAGCAGTACTTGGACAAATTTTCAATCATTATGCTCGATCAATTTCACTTTTTTTTTTTTTTTTTTTTTTTTTGGGCGTAAAATGTAAAAGTATACGTAGTAGTAATATGTAATAGTATTTTATGTATTTTCTTTAGGATTTCATGAATGTTCGATTATTATTAAAGGCATAGAACACGCTTGTCTAACTTGCCTAATATCTTTTTAAACATACCTCGTAACTTTGATTTGGCGGGAGTCATTGATTTCTAGTTTATTTTCCATTCACTAAATGTCAGATGCAGGTTTATGACGTCACAGCTCACCTGGTCTACGCGCAAAAACAAGCAAGCTGTGACGTCATAAACCCGCATGTGAAATTTAGTAAATGGAAAATAAATGATAAATCAATGACTCCAGCCAAATCAACGTTGATATTTAGGTATGTTAGGATATTAGACAAGTTTTTTGTTCAAAAGTGTTCTACGCCTTTAAGTATTCATTCATATAACCAAGAATTATTATAATAATAATAAAGATTTTATTGAGCAAATATAATACAATACAAACATTGCACGTAGTCAAAAGAGTTGCTCAACAGGAGATCAAAAAAGGCAAAGCCATCGAAAAATAGACATCGAAAAATAGAAAAGAGTAAGAGATATAATATAATGCAAAGATATAAACTAGATACTAGTTTTAAATTTAGATGAAGACAAATTCTGATACTATTCTCCAACTTATTGAAAAATTCACACTGCGGGGGAAAAAAGAAGTTTTGTATTATGCTGCTGAGACACGGGGAACAACATATTTAATACTATCTCCTCAGCGCAACCTACTATGCCTCATACGTATGGAGACTCTAGCGTCATATAATATATATCATTATATATTATAATATATTATAATATATATATATAATATAATATCATTGGGTGATATTGCAAATTAAAATCTTTCTTCTTTTCAAAAGACAAAATTTTATGTATGTAGTGATTCAGAGAATTACTTTATCCTTACTTTAGTTACGAACAAATACTATAATTCTGAGTATAATATAAAATGTTATTATTATTGTTTCATAGTGTTATGGTTTTACCATACATTCTTATGGAGATTAAAATTAATGTAGTGATACATACATCAATACATTATCAATGAAATACTATTTTTATACGACAACAAAATAAAATTTTACATCAACGTTTGTACATTGTTTTTATGTACTTAAAGGCATAGACCACATAAAACAACATGTGCTTTTTAATGAATAAATACGAAATGGGATCTTCAAAACTGATGACAATTTTTACCAGAATGTTAATGTAACACTATGGGAGAGCGTAAAAAACTGTAAAGTAAGCAAATTTTCGTGAATATTCATGTTTCTGACGTCAGAAACATGCAAAAACTAGTACAAAATGTTGTGCGAGTTGCATGAATTAAAATTTTCTGATCACGGCGACAGAGCTACAGTTGGGTTTTAAGTCAAACTAAAGTTGTTTATGTAAGTCCCATCAAGTGTTATGTGATATAAATGCTTATGTTTTCTTCTAGTCTATTTCTTTAAGTTTAATAGCTAAATTTATTTTGATATAAAAATATATCTTATAATTTAAAGAATTAAATCTAAGGAGAAATTTGGAAAAGTTCTCTTGTTAATGCATTGTAAAAAAAAAAAAAAAAAAAAAAAAAAATAAAAAATCTAAATTTGAATTTCTTGATCATTTAACTTAAATTTAATATATTCTTATCAACGTTTATTCATTCAGTAGAGTATTCTAGAATATCGTCATATTATTGTTCGTAAACCCTGTATTCTTGCACCAAAACAATGCGCATTACATTTAAATAACCAATGTCGATCGGCATTTAAGTATCAGAAAACAGAGCTTACGAACAGATTTGTTTGTGTTCTGAAAACGCTCTAATCGATGCTTACCCGTGGAAATGAATGTAGTATACTTTACAAATTTTGTTCAAAACGACCGATTTACACAGTTTACAAATTTCAAGTTCATCCTTCTAGTTTTCCAGTTAGAACGCGTTGAAGCGCTAATAGTAGATCGTTCATTTTGAGTCAAATTTGTGAAGTGTAGTTCGTTTACTTATTTGACGGGTAAAATCGTTTTTTTTTTTTTTTTTTTTTTTTTTTTTTGTCATATGATTTTGAATTTATAAAATATTTTTGAAAATAGTACATTATAGCTTGTTCTGTAAAGTAAAGTGAATCTCAACAACAGTGATTGGCTGACCAACAAAATACGACACATTCATTGGTTGATTTTGTTTTTTGAGCTAACAAAATTGACAAAAATTGAGTCACATGAAGAGCATGGAACTTTTTTGTGTGGAGTTTCTTTCATTCTTATCAAGTTCAAAGTTCTAAACGAAGAAATAACAATGATCGACCATATGTATAAACGTAGTAAACAGGTAACGAAGTCATAATCAGCTGTTATAACAAAGGAACATATCGACACAAAAGTTGCGCCGGAAGTCTGACTTTGCAGAACGAGCTAATATGAAGAAAAAAAAAAAAAGCGAGACAATAATAAGCTTGTTAATAACTTGATACCTTGCCCCCAAAAGTTAAGCAAACTTTTTTTAAAAACATTTGACTGTCTTACCTTTTTTTTTTTTTTTTTTTTTTACTGTGTTCCGGAACAGGGTTTACCAACAAGCTTCATTCATACATTTATTTATTTGTTGTAACTTAGTGAAGCAGAATGAAACGCAAGTACTAATTTCCTATCTTTTTAGCATCATTGCTAGCCCATGTTAGTTAGTTTTTCTATTATTTTTTTTTGTTGAAAATTGCTACATTAAGGCCGGAAATACTGAAGCAAAAAATACTAGACGTTTTTATGTGTTTTAAGCTATGAAAAAAAGTTAAAAATTAAATTGTATCCTCGATATATTCCATTGAAAAAAAAAAATGCCTTTATACTACCCAGAAAATAAAAGAAAGAAAAAAATAGAAAATAAAAATTTAATAATAATAAAGAAATAAAACTATGAGGAAAAGAAGATTTTGGTCACGAAATATTGTTTGAAATTCACATTGTAACCTATAATAATATTTTATATCTAGCCCTTGAGGGGAAAAAAAAAAAAAAAAAAAAAAAAAAGAATTCATTTTTCAAAAAATAAAGTATAAGTTTTAGAGTCATCTGTCATGAAAATAAATGTGATTTTGTATCGTGCGTGCAAGATAACAAAAGATGAAAATGTCGAGATGGTAGCTCGTCTCTTTATTTCTTTCATGATTCAAAGCATTCTACTATAATACGTTATACGATTTTTTTTTTTCGAATAGTCAGAAAATGCAATCGTAAAATAAAGCATTAATAAGCATTTTTATCTATTAATTTGTAAGGTTTAAGTGTAACTTATTTGATGCTACTGAACAAATATTTGTGTTTAATTAAAATAATAAATAAATAAATAAATAAATAAATAAATAAATAAATAATGGTGCTTATGGATAACTCTCAAAAAAATTTAAGGGTCACCTAATTTAACATTACGAGAGAAACATTTTCTTTTTCTTTTTCTTCTTCTTCTTCTTCTTCTTCTTCTTCTTCTTCTTCTTCTTCTTCTTCTTCTTCTTCTTCTTCTTCTTCTTCTTCTTCTTCTTCTTTTTTTTTTTTGCGATTTTTGAGAAAACTGTTCCATCAATTTCATTAATATTTAAATGAAGAATACTAGACAGTCTTACTTTTACGCTTTTTATATCATAGAAAATTTAAATGACTAATAAAGGTACCGCACGGAAATAAAAAAACTTGCAGAGCAATAAACTGGATTTGGATTACAACACTGCATGTCCGTTCTCCTCTTAATTTTTTAGTTGAGCGCTATGTTTTCCTCTTACCTATTGTCTGTTACCTTTTTTAGTAGTGTTGCCAGGTTTTCTGTTTTCCCATAAGGATAATGTATTGCAAGTTATTCGTTTCGTTACAACTGTTTTGAGGCTGACCGCTGACTTTAAGCAATTATGGTCACATCCGCTTTCGTTTCTACTTACTACGCATGCGCAGTACATTAAAACGGAAGCAGATGTGACCAAAACTACTTATAGTCATACACAGCTCAATAAAGGGTCTATGCATTCATGTTAAAGTCGCCGCCATGTTGGATAACTCAATAACATGGGTGACATAGGAAAAAAATCCTTTTGCTAGTTTAAAAACACTATGCAATATTTTTGAGAGCTTGGATGCTTGGATGTTGTAAATATGTAGAATTAGTATCTCAAGTATGTGAGAAAAATAACAATAACAAAAAATTAAACGATTTCTCAAAGAAAATTGGCTTAAACGAAGTTTGTCCTAAGTGTTTCTTCATTCGTTATACATTTATCACGATGTATTATTGAATGTGAGTTCATTTAATGTAGAATATTTGTGAACTGAAATTATTTATTACAATTATTTTTAAAAATATATATAAAAAATATATAACAGCAATAAATCCATGTTTACTTTAAATAAATATTTCGTTATTTTATTAAATAAACATAAATAATTTTTACTTATTTAAAATTTTATAAAATGAAATTATAAAATGTGAATGCTATAATTATTATTACTATTAATTATATATCATAACATTAAAGCTTACTATTTATTAACATTATTAAAATACGTTCAAAAATATCTTGCTTAGAAGTTAAATCCATTGCAGGCTCTCTAAAAAAAATGTTGTACAAAAGTGATGTTTTATTTTCCATGTTAAACAGGGTAACATTGAATAGATAAAGCTAAAGTAATTTAGACATCGAAGTTTAAAATATGATGATAGTTATTGAAAGTCAATTTAAAATGACATAATTTATCATAGGGTTTATGCGTATAATGTCATATTTAATGCGCTTACTTAGATACCATTCTGGAGTAATGCATCGACATTGCTCAGCATAGGACAGACTTCGTTTTTGTCTATTTTCTTTGAGAAATCGGTTTTTTTTTTTTGTTACTGTTATTTTTCTCACATATACTTGACTGGGATTGGAGTTAGTGTAGCACGATAACACAATAAGGCAAAAAAAAAAAAAAAAAAGCATAGGAAACCCTTAAAACTAAAAAAATAAAAGTAATAATACATAAAAAAAATATATCAGTATTAAATACTAATAATTTATATTTTTCCCCTTTTTAATAATAATAATAATAAAGATTTTATTGAGCAAATATATTACAATACAAACATTGCACAGTAGACTTTTAATCTACTGATCACAGTGAGTGATATCTAGTATCTGGAAACAACATGGAAATTTTGACCTAAAAAAAATAAAAGATTTAAAATTTTGAAAAACATATAAAAACGTAATCCCTTTAATATATAAATCTTCAATCATAAAAAAGTAATAGAAATGAAAAACAAATTTTTATTTCCTATAATTTAAAATCTTTATTACATTATATTCAATACATTATTTAAATTCAAATATATTTTATATTCACTTTTTGAAAAAAAAAAAAAAAAAAAAAAAATACCACAAATTCTTTACATAAAAGAGCATATATTTTATTATGCTTTTATCTATAATACATAAAAATAAACTTCTTTAAACGAAAAAAAAACAAAAAAAAAATTGTTTGGATAAAAGATAAAAAAACATATCCAAAAGAAAGTTTTCTTCAATATTTTTAAGGCTGTAAGCTATCATCAAAACAAAATCAAGTTATGATGGAATATTGGAAATATGTATATTTTACCTTCTTCTTCTTCTTTTTTTTTTTTTTCTGTAGGGTCAATAATATTTTTATTTTTTATATGTATTAGTGTATTATTTTATACTAAAATTTATTTTTTCAAAACTTATACAATCATAAAAGCAATAAAAACGATGCAAATATATCAAATAAACATTTGTGCCCTTTTTCTATTTTGAAAAAGGAATAAAATATTTTAAAAGTGACTAGAATGGAAACATGTTTTTGTTCTCTCTCTCTCTCTCTCTCTCTCTCTCTCTCTCTCTCTCTCTCTCTCTCTCTCTCTCTCTGTATCTGTTATTCTTGATCTGGCTTGTTCTGTCTGTCTGTAGAGAGAGAGAGAGCCTAAGTATATTTTTCACATAAAAAATAAAACATTTTTTTACAAGCTATTTGAAAGACCATGTTTACAAAAAAAGACTACAAAATTAAGTTATCTCAAAATAACTCATGTTGAAGCAGTCCAGTAGTGTTTATGTGTGTTTTCCCATAGTCTGCACCAAAGAATGCAATTGTCTTTATTGCTTTGTGGCATGCAAGGAATGTACGAGTCGGACCCTAAGTTTTTGAGAATATTGCATTTTTTTTACTACATTTAAAAAAAACTTAGAAATGTTTGTGTATACAAATATATTTTTACTAATAATAAAATCAATGTCAAAAGAAAAAAAAGTTTATGGTATTAGTTTAAAAAAATGTGCAAGAGATAGCGAGATTGATTCTAAAGAAGCTTACATCATGGTTGAGACATCCCAAATGTTTCAAAAAAGCAGCAGGTTGATCAGATGTAGCAAAAAAAAAAAAAAAAAAAAAAAAAAAAAAAAATCAACGATGACAATTTTGGTTTGTTGAATCGAAATTAGTATGTGTTAATATTATCACACTAGTATGAATCAAGATATGAGTCTGAAGAAAGCAAGAGAAATGTGTCAGGATAGAAAGATGTGGAGGTCTATCACTAGGTCAGACTAAAAATCATCTATGTTGTTGGCTTACCCCGAAAGGGACTATATAGCGTCATGATATGTATGTCTATTTTGTCTATATTATTATCATATATAGCAAAATAATTTAATGTATATATAATGGAGGTTATCGGTTTAGCGCGCGGGGAGACGCGGGGAAAGCTAAGGGTCCCCTAATTTAACATTACGCTTATGGAGAAAAACATGTTTGTTTTTTTTGCGATTTTTGAGAAAACTACTCTACCGATTTCGAAGAAATTTAAATGAGAAATTCTGTGTTTTAAGCCATAGTCATTTTTAAGCATACTTTTAAACCGATAACCTCCATTGCTTAACTTTCTGCACACAAATATGCGTTTAATAAATATCTCACTCTTTTACCGACATGTGAACTATACAGCTAAATTAAACTAGAAATTACCAAGTACTCGAGCTCCATACAAAATTTCTATAATTTTGTTCATTGTTTGGAGGTCATGACTCATGATTAACAATTAAATGCATGCTATTTTAGAGTTTTCAAAAAATACAGAAATAATTTGGTTACAGAATACTTGGTATCTAAGGACTTTATATACAGCTGTAAAATACAGTTGATACATGGGAAAGAAGGGCTTGACTCATATCGAAAAAATATGAAACAGACCAATGAGAATCACGGTATTTGTACCACGTGTCCAAATTAGCCAAGCGTGTACTTATCTTGTATGTAGTATTTTGGTTGTGAAAGAAGTTTTTAAATTTAAGAATTTCATGGAACCCAATTACTAATTAATTAATTTGAATTCTAAAATTTTCACCGTGGAGAACAAGCAACGTTATACCAGTAAATTGCCGATAGTCCAGTCAACTTAGCGGAAAGTCTATGGGTTCTCCAATAAGAGCAAAACTGGAAATTAAAGATGCTCTCAATTTTTGCGAAGAAATCAATTTATTACATTTAAAAAATATTGCATCTTGTAAACAAGTCTTTAATAATAATAATAATAATTATAAATTTTATTTTCAATAAAACTGAAATTTTATTGTAACTATCTATAAAAAAAGAGAAAAAGAGAGAGAAAGAGAGAGAGAGAGAGAGAAAAGTGGAACTTTTGAAAAGCAATATAGTGGTTTGTAAGAAGTTGAAAATGATGAATAAAACATTAAAATTATGCAAACACCTGTGCATTGCGTCTACACTACGTAATATAATCTTAAACCTAGATATATAATATATATTATATACACAAATGGTATATAATACTACGTATTATATGTATATAGAATAGAGTCTTATATTATTCACACCTAAGTCTATGTAATGTTTACATACGCACCTTTCTTGTGCATTGGGAGAGTGAATAAATTTAACACTGTCACATAGAGGGTTATATATAGGATGCGTAAGAGAGAGAGAGAGAGAGAGAGAGAATAGACAATATTTTCAAGAGGATATCCTAGTATATTTTCACACACACAGAGAAATATGAGGAAAACGTAAAGCGATACTTAAACATAAATATTTTTTTTGTTCTCCTACAAAACAATTAAATAGAAATTAGTCATTTATTTGACTTTTCAAGTCGACGCTATGTTGGATCACTAAATAACATGGACAGTATAAGAAAATGACCCATTTTGCTAGTTTTAATACTACTAAGCAATATTTTTTAGAACATTAATGTTATTGATAGGTTATTGGTATCTCAAGTATAAAAAATAATATTAGCAAATATAATATCTGATTCCCAAAGAAAATAGTTTATCTCGACTTTTGTCCTATATGCTGAGCTATTTTATATTCATTACTCCAATAATGCATCAAATTGCAAAAAAATATGACGTCGTGCGCATACATCTTATATACAACTAATTTTATTACTTTCAGTATTTAATATTATTCTATATAACTTGATTTTATATTGGAGCAACTTTTATGTATATGAAGTTAACACTAGTAATCTTTCTGTCATTATGAGGCAATCCAAAATATAACAAGATTGTAGATTACGTCTATTCTTTTTAATATTAGGTAAATATATATATATATTTACCTAATATTAAAAAGAATAGACGTAATCTACAATCTTGTTATATTTTGGATTGCCTCATAATGACAGAAAGATTACTAGTGTTAACTTCATATACATAAAAGTTGCTCCAATATAAAATCAAGTTATATATAAAAGATTTTCTTATTAAAAGTATAAAAATTAAATATATAAATAAAATATTTGACTGCAAAAAGCTACATCAACAAAAAAATTGGTTAATAGCAACTCTTTCAAAATTAATAATAATAATAAAAAATAGTAATAATAAAAACTAATAATAACAATATTTAAATTTAAGTTTATTAATTTTTAAAACAAATCTTTAGACTAAATTTTTAAAAAAAATTTGCAGTCGATTGTAATTACAAATATAATCTTTAATTTAAAGAAAAATAAAAATATCTAGAAATGAAGTAGAAATTCATCAAAAACACTTATAGGGTGTATTCTAATGTTGTCATATTTATTGCTCTTTGATGCCATAAATGAATATACTATACTGGAATAATGAATAACATTGATTAGTCTAGGACAAACTTCGTTTTTAAAATTTTTTTTTATATATATTGTTTTATTAGCAAATTGAATAAATTCTTTATTATTATTATTTGCCTCACGTACTTGAGGTACTAATTCAACCTATAACCAGCATCAATGCTCACATACATGCATTTTTAAATATTACTTAGTACTTTGTTAGTATTTACAAACTGGCACAATGAGTTATTTTCCTATGCAGCCCATGTTATTGAGTGATCCAACCTGGCGTCGACTTTATCATGAATACATCACGTAGCACAAAATATTGAGCTATTACATAATATTACAGAAATGTCAACACACTAGATATCAGTTTTCTCAGTGTACAAAACTTACCTGGCATGACGAAGGTTACATAATTGACACTGCAATCAAAGTCATCAATAATTATGTTGTAAAGTACAACATTATATTTATGTTATGTAACATTAAGTAGCATCAATTATGTTGTATATATTTATTTATTGACATTTAATAACAAATTATTATTATTTTATCAAGCTTGGTAATTTTGATATATGAGTAATAATCAAACTGCTATTATATGTTACGTTTATACGTAAGGGTGTGTGCATTCATGTTAAAGTCGACGACATGTTGGATCACTCAATAACATGGGCTGTATAGGAAAATAACGAATTTTGCCAGTTTAAAAATACTAAGCAATATTTTTGAGAGCTTTGATGCTGTTTTTAGGTTAAATGTATGTATGAGAAAAATAATATCCAAAAAATTAACCCATTTTGAAAAGAAAATTTACAGACTGACGTTTGTCTTTTGTTGAGCGATTCTATTCTTTATTCATTACTCCAGTATGGCCTCCAGGCGCATTGTATGTGACGTCATGTGCATTTTGCATACATTCTATATTCCTATAGCTTCCCCTTATACAGTTCAAAATATAGTTTCTTGTAATATTAATAATAAAATGTAGAATTATCCCTTTATTTTTATACTTAGAAAGTGAAAATTAAACTTTAAATTTTTACTATTTGGGTAAGATGAAGGTAGATGAAGAACAAATAATTAATCAACGATTATTATTATAAAAGTCGCAATTTTAAAGAATTTATAATTTATTTTTTTAAATATCAAAAATTATTTAAATAAATTATTCAATTTATCTATTAATTAATTTTGAAATAAAAATAATTTTAATTTAATTAAAACAAAATTAAACAAATTTGTTAAAATTGGGTGATTAAGTACTATTAAAAAGACGTCACAAATAGTATATTTTTTTTATGTTTATATATAGATAATAAGAAATATTAAGTATAAGCTTAGTTTTGTTGAATACATACAAAAACGATCAAATAATTAACATAGTTATTACTATGAACTTTAAGGAATGTATTTACATGGCTTGTAACTTAAAATCTAAAACGAAAAATCTCCAATCTTTAGCTACCTATGATAAAATTGTCAGACCCCGTGAGCATCAGATTTAAGAGAGAAAATTATTATTGAAATTAATATGGGCTCTTATGAAACTAAAACTTAAAAAAAAAAAAAAAAAAAATCATAATTTAACTTCTAGCTCTTCCATTTTTTTTTTTTTTTTTTTTTTTTTTTTACATTTTTGAAGATACCTTAACCTAATGTATCACTATGTTAAATTTCAGATTTGCTTTCTTTACACCCTTTTAATCAAATCCTTTAGTAACTTATCCCTGCTGGAAATGTCCTCAGAAATGTCTATAGAAATCAGTATTTTTCTATGGAAAGTCGATGAATTCTATAGAATTTTTTAAAAGTTCCATAAAAATATAAAAAGTCAATGGAGATTCGTATTTTCTCCATAGAGTTATTTGAAAGGAGCAGATTTCTCCTTAGAAGTAACTTAAGTTCCATAGAGATTCTTACAAGCTCCATAAAAAATGTCTATAGAAAGAATAGAGGTCAATGGAATATAAATCTCCTTACAAATTTTGAATGGTGAATAAATGTCTATAGAAGTTTTGTAAGGAGAAATATATCGACAGCACACTAAAAAATTCTAGTAATCAACGGAATAAGTGTTTTTTCAATGGTTATAAGTGTTGATAATTAACGTTTCAAAACTCAACGCTTAAGTACAATTTCACTTTAAACGTTGATTTATCAGCATAAATAGAGTTGATAAAAACCGTCGATTTTCAACGGAATAAACGTTCTTCTCAACCTAATTAGAAATGATATAAACATTTACTTTACACAATTTCCTGTGTTCTATGCGAAAAATCAAAATATGCATAAGAATAAATAGTGTTTATTTTTTATTCTTTAACTAGAATCAACGAAAAAAAATTTTTGATTTTTTTTTATTTCTGCCCAAAAAGTGCGTTTATTTCGAAAAGTTACCAACCCGTTAGAAATTTTATTGCATTTTTGGATGTAACTCGATTTTTCATACCCAAATCGGTCATCCAAAAACGATATTGAACTTGAAAACAGTAATAATGTTAATGTTTTTGCTTTTATTTATCTGAGTAAAACATATGAAAACAGAATGTTTTTCTGTTGGGGTTAGGTGTAAGAGTGGGCCAGACATATTGTCAGGCTTAAACCTCGCCCTTTCAAAAATTTGTAAATTTTTTTTCCTTGCATTTTTTTGAATAAAGACGATTATTTATTTATTTATTATTTATTTATTTATATAGAAAGTATAAAGAGAAAAAATAACGAACTTTTATTCTTGAATTTCTATAGACTTTTTGTAAAATTTTCTCTATGGAACCGCACCGCCGGTTCCTTAAAAAATTTCTATGGAAGTTATTTTCTCCATATGCCAATTTTCCATAGAATTTTTTCTCTTTTTTTTTAAGGAGATTTCCTAAGAACTTTTTCAGTAGGGATATCATACCTTCTTCAAATTAAGTTAGAATAATTTGTATTATCTTCATCCAAATTTACATTAATTTAAGTAATTTTTATTTATACTCGTACTATTACTGATTGATATTAATTTTATATTCTATAATGTGTTTGCATTTATGTTAAAGTCGACACCATGTTGGATCACTCAATAGTATGGGCACCATATTATAATAACTCATTTTGGCAGTTTAAAAATACTAAGCAATATTTTTGAAAGTATTGATGCTGTTAATAGGTTGAATTAGTATCTCAAGTATGTGAGAAAAATATCAGTATTAACCGATTTCGCAAAGAAAATAGTCAAAAATGAAGGTTTTCTTGTGCTGAGATATATTATTCATTATTCCAGTATATCGTACAAGCGCACTAAATATGACGTCATGCAAATACCACCCTATAGATTCCTTGTATTCAGTATTATATACATGGTTTCTACTTGCAATCATAATATAAAAAATTATATTACCTTATTATTAATCTTCCTGACCGAGGTTTCCATGGTTTCCTCGGTATGTACGGGAAGGAAGCCAGAATGCCGGGAAGGATTTGCCAGGCCATGGCCGACCCGCCATGGAAGAACCCGCGAATCTTATGATAAGGTTTCGGAAGTCTTGGGAGTGTAAACTCAGTATAAATGCATTGTAAATAAAATGTAAATAACTAGCATAAGTTGTACCTCGCATAGAGGTTTGATCAAAAAATTTGTTAAAAGATTAAAAATTGTTATTAATCTCTCTGCCACTATAGTTAACTTACTAATTTATAATACTTGTGTGACGTCATTAACACCTTAAATATGGTCCAACATGTAATTAATTAATTATTTAGAATAACATCCATACCCATATAAATAATTAAAAATTTATAGAAATATATTTTATTAAGAAAATTAAAAACTTAATATTAATTTGTAACTTTAATAAATTTTCAAAATATTTAAAATAATAATAATAATAATTACAAAAAACATAATTTAAATTTTTATATTGAAATTAAAAGAATAAGTATTATGAACTGGACATTTACAAAATATAAAATTAATATAAAATTAAATAGAAAATGTCACTCTAGCACGCATAAATAATAAAGATATAGTTATGACTATAATTTTTAAGGATTGTTTTTATATGGCTTGTAAACGAAAAGCATAAGAGATATCTTCCAAACTTTATGATGTCATTTGAAAGTTAATATGCAGTAATTATTGAAATTAACATGGGCTCTAATGGGACCAACATTTTTAAAAAGCATAATTTAAAGGACAGCCTTTCATTTTTCTTTCTTTTTTCAAACTAATTTGAAGAAACGTTATCTTAATTTATAACTATTCAAATTTTCAGATTTTTCATTCATAATTACTTTTTAGTCAAATCTTGAAGTAGCTTATTTCATGCAACATTTCCTGAAATTAAGTTATAATAATGTTTATTTTTTTTTTTCAATCTAACATTAATTAACTTTTTATATTTGTACTATGAATAATTGCTATATCAATAGGGTATATGCATTCATGTTAATGTCGACGCCATGTTGGATCACTCAATAACAAGGGATGCATAGGAAAATAACACATTTTGCCAGTTTGAAAAATACTACGCAATATTTTGAGAGCATTGATGCTGTTAATAGGTTATTGGTATCTAAAGTATGTGAGGAAAAAAAAATATTAACAAAAATAGTAACCGATTTCTTGAAGAAAATAGCTTATAATAGTTATAATACTTTTGTCCTATGCTGAGACATTTTATTCATTACTCCGGATGGTATTACATCGAATTGCAATAAATATGGCGTCATGCGCATACACCTTTTACAAACCTAATTTAATAACTTACAGTATTGTAAATAATATTCCATATTATTTGCTTTTATTATAGCATCTTTTACGTACACATAAAATTAACATCAGTCATCATTCCTTCGTTGTGTGCCAAATGTTTTCGCTGCTAATATTTACATTTAGTTCGCTAGTTTCAATAATTAGGATAATATTTATAAAAAGGTATCTTATTAAAAAATAACAAATAAAAATATTAATAAAATATTTTACTGCAAATAGGTATTAAAAAAACCAATAACAAAAAAATTGAATAGATACAACTCTTTTAAAATAACGAAAAATAATCATAAAAAAAATGACAAAAAAAGCATAAATAAAAATATTAAAATATATAATTAATAATTTTTAAAACAAATATATAAAAGCTAATATATTTTTTTAAAAATTTACACATTCGATTGTGAGTACAAATATAATCTTTAATTTAAAGAAACATAAAAATATCTAGATATGAAGTAGAAATTTATGACGTACACTTATAGGGTGCATCCTCATGACGTCATATTTATTGCACTTTGATGCCACACTACTGGAGTAATACATCGTTTCTAGCTTTTTTTTTTTTTTTAATAGTCAAATCGGATAATTTATTTATTATTGTTATTATTATTTTCCTCACATACTTGAGATACTAATTCAACCTATTAAAGCCCTTGTAAACTTATTTTTTATCATTTAGAATACTAGTTTGATTTATTACCATTACCATACATTATTAAATATCCATGAATTAGACACCACTACGTTGATTTTGTATTTATTTTCTTTTGACAATTATTTGACGTATCTGACGTCACAATGTACCGCAGCCAATCACAGTCACCGCTCTGTTCACGTGATCATCAGCACCAACACTTCCTAGGTAGAGCGTCTCCCTCTCTGCTTCAAGGTAAGACTCTGGCACCCCCTCAACTGCATTCATTTGTGCTGCTCTTGGAGGGCCTCCTGCTGCTACCTTCCTCTTGGCTCGACACATCATAGCCAAATGTCCATACGTCCCACAAATGTGACATCTCTTGTTCCTTGCCGGACATTTCTTAAGAACGTGCACTCCTTTACCACATCTATTACACAGCTCCTGAGCTGCCCTTGATTGTAAAGTATTCTGCTGACGATGATTCTCCATTGGGAATCTTCTCGGAGGGCCAGCTGGTCTGAACCCCCTATTGCCTTGGTCTCTAGCAAAGCGGCCTATGGCATCCACGTTAGCTTCCGGGAGAGATCTCATCTCGATCTGCTGTTTCTTAATGTGCTCTGACCTCTTTGCCCTAGCAACAGCAGTGTGTAGCGTTAGGTGTCTGTCCATTTGGAGACTTTCTGATAGATGTTGTAACACTGAACTAATACCTTTGTCTAGGGGTTATATTTTTGGCTCGCTAATCTGGTATATTCAGGTACAGATAGGGATATAGATGGAAGAACACCAACAAATTTTGTGTGGACCTTTTCGTCTTTTATTTATAATCAGAATGCACACATCAATAAGAAAATTAATAAATTCAAGTCAAACAAAAAATATTCAATTTAGAGGAAAATTACGTTAAAAAATATATAGTAGATTCTCTCGTAGTAATCTTACGTGCTCCAGCAGCAGCTTCCCTTCGTAGAACAAAGTGGATGACTCACGATTTCAAAGTAGTCAGCAAAAGTCCATTTGCTGTATTGTAGAAAGATACGACAAAAAAAATGCAGTTTCCCAAGACCGGAACCGCTTTCCGCAGAGCTCGTAAGGAGCACCAGCCCAGGCAGCGAAGGCTTACGGAATGGCGTTCCGTCGGCGAGAGCCACAGCGCTCGCATTGCGCAGACCCACTGGAGTGGGAGGAGAATGGGGGGCGGGGGGGAAATTTGATGCACAAAGTGCATATAATGCATGTTTTACTCATAATTTTGGCCCTTAAAACCAACATCACACCAAAAAGCATATTTATTTTTAGAATATTCCAGAAAAGATTTTCCTGACAAAATTATACGTAAAATATAAAAAGTTTTTATATTTTAGGATTGAACAAAAATAAGATTTGTTGGTTTAATTATCAACTTCAAATATCATATTATTTAGTGAAAAATACAATTTAAAACAAACCTATGCATAATAAACTCTCATAATAATATACTACTGATCAAATGGCAGCTAAACACTAAAGCATATTTACTTGTAATGCGGCGCGGTGACGTAGCGGCAGGCAGCAACAGAGTCCGCTGATGGTGAACCACGGCGGGCAAGCACGCAGCGGTTGCCGGTGGCTGTGACAAACTCTCGTTCAGACTCTCTCCAGACCTATGTTTAGCCCAAATATATGTGTTTTACATATATAAAAAATGCAACAATTTAACCCTAATGACCTATGCTGATAATAACATTATGCAGTATACCACCCGCGTCCAATTCCCACGCAAAATAGAACAGCAAAACAGTTGTTACGACTGCGATAGACAGAACATTGTAAAAACGTTTGCACACAAGATTGTTGTGTTATCGTGTTAAATTTAGACTTCAAACGTCTTATTATCAACCTAAGCTAATAACACTATAATGATATACTTACAGGTAATTGTATGCACTAGTTTTCAAGTATAAAAAGAGGTTTATTACGCAAATATCACACTCTGGAAGTTCGACCGAAGCTTCCTCGCTGGAATGCGTCAACGTGAGCCGGCCGCCAGAGAGTGAGCGCCTCTATAGGGAATATGTGAACTATTTGCGCGCGGGAGTTTGGTCGAGTGAGACGACGGCAATTTTATTATGTACCATAGAAATCTGATTTATGTCAGATTTTTACAATTCCCCCCGTAAAAAATGACATGATGAGGTGAACATAAGTTTTTTGGGGAGAGCGATGTGTCTTTTACTTATATACAGTTACACTTTAAATACGCGTATACAGATATACTTTCGTGCCGCTGATACTGAACGTGATATTAAAAAGTTTTTTTTTTTTTTTTTTTTTTTTTTTTTTTTTTAGTGTTGAAGTATGATATTATGAAGTTATATATATTTACGTTTTTTACATTACAATTCACATAATTTGTGATACCTGAGAAAAAATTATTAAAAGGAAAAAATATATATTGTTATTTTACAATAATTTGGATATATTGACACTTCAATATATCATTTGGGAAAAAGAAAATAAAGGTTAAGTTGAATACCAATAATGGGATTATTTTTTAGGTACAATTTTGGGTATTTTCTTTTCTGGAACGGTACTTTTTTTAGTTTTTTGGGAAGAATGCTTGCTTTTAGAGGTGGAAACATCTTTGACTTTTGTTTCCTGTGTGATAATGGCTTCATCGGGTTGATTCTTATGATCAGAATTTTGAGGTTTTACTGTGATGTCATTGACTGATGTTTCATTTGTTGAAACGAACAAGGGCGGACGATACAGAATTTCTAAAGGATCGCGGTTTGAGAAGTTTTGGCTTTCTGATGTATTATTTTCTTTACCATTGGGAGCTGATGTTGTTGCGATTAGGGTGTTTTCATTAATTAATGGATTTGGATTATTTTGAGTAGTAGAAGGAGGTTTGAGTGCAGGGTCAAGTTGGGGTGGGAGATCATTTTCTGACTCGGATTCAGAAGTATACATTGGGGTTTCATTGTTTGATGAATACTGATTATTTTTAGTTAGAATTGCTAATTTGTTCTCTAATGATTCAATTTTTTTAGCTTGCAACATTTGAGTGTTTTGTAGTTCATAAATACTTTTGAACAGCAAAATTGTGGTATCATTAGATTGGCTCCAAAACTGAATATCAAGTTGTGGGAATGCGGATTGCAACTGAATCATTTCGTTTTTAGTGAGATTATTTGCGATTTTTATAATTTTAGCTGGAGGTTCATCTGGGTGTGGAGTTTGTGGTTTGGTGATTGGAATTTCCGGTGGAGGGGTTAGTTCCTTCTCTGGTACACTTGCTGGTGCCGGAGTTTGATGAGTTTTTGGAGGGGGTGGTGAGTGACTTTTTTCTCTTTTTCTGGGCGGGTAGGGTTGGTAATACGGGTTGTATGGTGGGTAGGGCGGGTAGTACTGTGGCGGATAGGGGGCGTGGTACACCGAGGTGCTTTGAGAGCTGTCGTGTTCTGGGTCCTTTTTGTATGGACGTTCACTGGTGAGTGGGGTGGGGGTAGTGGATGTTGTTTGTCGATTATCTGACGGATTTGGTGGCAAACTTTTGTTTTCAGGGGGTGCATACGTGGTATCCAACAGTGATGGTGGGTGTCGGAAATATGCTTCCTCATCCTCAGCTGGTTGGTACTGTGCCCTGTGTTGCCTGGGAGTATAATTTTTCCCTGTGTATTTTGACACTGAAAATAATCAAACAATTAGTCACAATAACGCGCAGGCTTTTTAATTTTACGCTTTTCGAGTGGTGTGTGTTGGTCATGAGGGTCAACATCAGCTTGATTGGGTAGGTTTTGGTCATCAGAAGCCCAGGGGGGTTTTGGATTGTGTACTTTCAGTTGGTCCGCGTTGCGCTTGCCGGCGTTCTCATTACGTAATGTGCGAAGTTCGTAGGTGTTGGGACCAATTCTTTTGTGTATAATGAAGGGGCCTTCATATGGAGGATTGAGGCTACTAGCGATACCTTTCGCGGCGTCACTGAGTATGTTAGTTTGTCGCCACACTAATTCACCTTCTTCTAAGGGATTGGGCTGTCGGGCAGCGTTATAGCGCTCCGATCTGGACTCTTTACATTTTTGTATATTATATGTAGCGATGTCAATGGCGTTTTGGAGGTCAATTTTTAATTTTTGTGCATAAGACACAGTTTTATCATTAGTGAAGTCGGGGATTATGGCGTTGGGGTTGATGGTAAATGGGGAGTTTAATTCGCGTCCGAAATGGAGCATTGAAGGGGTGAGGGAAGTGGTTTCATTAGGCGCAGTACGGAGGGCATAGCACAGGGCGGGTAAGTGGCGGTCCCAATGCTTGTGAATTTCTGCATAAGCTTTTATGCACTGTTTTATCGTTCGTATATAGCGTTCAGAGGGGTTACCTTGGGGTCGATACGCGACGATTTTTTTATGGGTTATATTTAATTCTTCGCAAGCTTTGGTCCATGCTTTGCTAATGTACTGGGGACCATTGTCAGTACGTATTTGGGACATGAAACCATTTCTACAACAGTAATCAACCAATTTTTCTACTATGACGCGAGATGTGGCAGTTTTTATAGGGTATATTTCGACGTACTTTGAAAAGTCGTCAACGAGGATGAGGGCGTGTTGATTACCTTTTGATGATGATGGAAGGGGTCCGAAGAGGTCTGCACTGACCGCAACTCCAGGGGCGCATGTGGTTTGAGTGGACATATAACCAAATGGTTTTTTGTTGGCTGGTTTAATGCGTTGGCAAATTTGGCAACCACGGATGTAATCTTGTATGTCTTTTAACATACCATGCCAAGTATATGTTTGTTTCACTCTCGCTGTGGTTTTGCGAATGCCTAAGTGGCCGCTGAGGATATGGTCATGCATTGCACGTAAAACTGCATTGCGTAAATTAGGAGGGACTACAAGCCATTTTTCGTTGTTTTGACCTTTTTTATACAACACACTATTTTCGTTGAATTCATATACATTTTTTACTTTTTTATCATTTTGGGAGAGTAAGGTCATGACATTAAGAATGGTGGGGTCTGCTTTTTTTGCTGCGCGCCACTCGTCATGTGAAGTGGGCAATTCAGGGTGCATGATTTGTTGAGTGGCCATACATTGGAGCGTAGGTGTGCTATTTTCATCGTAGTTAGCACAATTTTCTTGGGATTTTGTTTGTGCATCACAAAATAGTGAGTCTAAATTAAGGGAGTCAATATCTTCATCATACATATTTTGGTACTTTTCAATGCTATTACAACGTTTGCAGGAATGAGCAAGTGATGGGGGATTACTTTCGTAGTTTTTGAATTTTAGTTTAGTCTCACCTGGGGGGTCGTTGATGGGGAGTAAGTCGTCTTCGAGCCGATTGAAAATTTCAGGGTCACTACCACAGGGAGCTCGTGAGAGTGCGTCAGCCACGGACATTGTGCGGCCTGGTCTGTGCTCTATAGTGAGGTCCATGCCCATTAGTCGAAGTGCCCATCTGCGAATACGGCCAGATGGTTCTTCTATGGTCATGATATTTTTAAGGGCTGCATGGTCTGTCCATACAGTGCAATGTTGATACGCGATATAATGTTTGAATTTAACTAAGCTATTAACAAGACTGAGGCATTCTAATTCTGTGATGCAGTAATTAGATTCGGCTTTTGATAAGGTGCGACTTGTGAATGCAACGGGACGTAAGCCTTTTTCTCCTTGTTGTAATAATACAGCACCGATGCCCTCTGTAGATGCATCGCATTGTATAATGAACTCTTGGTCCATTTTGGGTAGCATGAGGCACGTGTCTGCTGTGAGGGCAGCGCAAAGGGAATCAAATGAACTTTGTTGTAGGGAGGACCATTTCCATGTGTTTTCTTTGCGTAGTAGTAATGTGAGGGGTTTAGCAAGAAGTTGAAAGTTGTATATATAATGCCTAAAAAATCCTATCATACCTAAAAATTGTTGTATATTTTTTCTTGATTTGGGGAGGGGATAGTTATTTATGGCAATAACTTTGTCGGGGTTGGGTTTAATGGAGCCATGTGATATTATGTTGCCTAGTAATTTTACTTCTTTACAGCACAATTGGACCTTGGAGGGGTTTATAGTGATGCCAGCTTTAGATAGACGTGACAGGACTTCTTCGACGTGGAAAGCGTGTGTTTTTGCGTCAGGGGAATATATTATCAAATCATCAATAAAGGGAATTACATAGTTATATGCTATACCATCTAGAATTTTATGCATGATACGTTGAAATATGAACGTGGCGGGTTTTATACCTAAGGGCATTCGTTTGTAACGAAAACAACCACGATGAGGAGTAATGAATGCAGTTATGTCTCTACATTCTGGTTTTATTTCAAGTTTGTGATAGCCAGAGCTTAAATCAATGACTGTGTACACTGCACTGTTACCCATTTGAGAGTATATGTAATCTAACCTTGGTATTTCAAACATTAATGATTTGATAATATAGTTATTTATGGGACGATAATTAATAATTAATCTCCAATTTGGGGGAAAACCTTTTTGTTGTTTCTTTTTTAATAATACTGAACAGCATGCCCATAAGTTGGTAAAGCATGGTTCAATGATATCATTTTCAATATCATTGTCTAAATGTTGGTCCATTATATCAAGTTTGGCACGTGTTGCAGGGCGGGAGCGAGCACGAAAAGGGGTGGCATTGGGGTCGACTTCAAACTCACATTGATAATCTTTTATTTTACCAGGCTTACTTGAAAATAAACCTCTATGCATAAATCGTTGTAATATTTTTTTCATACGTGTTTTGTCTTCGTAGCTACCTTCGACCTTGGATATGATTGACTCGAGCCAGTTGTTGTTGACTTCAACATTATAGCATGAAAATATGTCAGAGGGCTTTGCGAATGGAACAATCTCTTGTTCTTCGTTACCAATGGTCCAACCATTTTCTGCTATATTTAAGTTTAGTTTTGTGGCACGCATAAAGTCGCGTCCTAGAATGACTGCTTTGTTTAGGCCAGGGAGTTCGAAGAAGCGTTGTTTTCTAGAGTTAATTGCCCATGTAAAATTAATAGTTGTCATTTGTTTTATTTGTGATGAACCTTGAGCTAAATTGAGGGGGATATTGACGTCTTTGAATTTAAAATTACGAGCACGTAATTCTTTTGCTATATCTTCGCCTATAAAACAATGACTTGAGCCACTGTCTAACAGTGCTAATTTTTCTTTGCCGAGTATTTTTATTATAATTAAGGGTTTGTCACTTTTAATAGGAACGTTTGTGACGTTTTCTTTTTCACCAATAATATTGGGTTCGTCGAGTTGTAAATTATTAATTTCTGCGAGGACATTTTTCCACTTGTCAGTTTCAATTGTGATACTTGAGGGGAGAGGAACATTTTTATTTACATGTAGGCTTGGGTTGGGAGGTTGCTCCAAGTTTTGACCTTGTGCAAGGAGACGTTTGATACGTTTATTATTTCTATAACGTCTATTTTTCATCGTCTTACGCCGATGACGTAAATATTTCTCACGACGTGCGTTATATTCATTGATGAAGGATATGATAGATTGCAAATGTCTTTTCTCTTTAAGAGCGTCTCCCTCGCGAAACCATTTTAGTTTTGCGAGGGGTCGTGGGGGTTTTTTGGGTTGCCATCTCTTGGACGACGGTTGGGGCAGTCACGGGCTAAATGATTTAGGCCTTGACACCTATAACAAATTATAGGTTGAGGTGCGCGTTGTTGTTGTCTTTGTTGTGGGAACCCGCGTGGAGCAGGGTTATCTCGGCGTGGAGGTTGGGGTGGTGGTGGGGGGTTGGGTGGTTGCGGTGGTGGCATGGGTCTACTCATTAATGGGTCAAGCGCCGCGAGGCTTACTTGGGCCGCAGCACCATGTGCTGGTTGTTGATGAGGGGCTTGAGGTCTATGATTGTTATCATAAGCGAGGGAGGGTTCAACAAACTGTGCAGGCGGTGGTGGGCGTACATACAAGCGTGATTGTAGGACTGCGTCTTGTATGCGATGAGCTTCCATTGATAATTCACGAAGTGAATTGTAAGTGCGACCATAAGTATATTGCCTATAAGCAGGGTGCATTTGTGACAAGACTCTATTTACTTTGTCCGCTTCCGCATAATTTCCATCTAGCCGACGGTAATATTCAGCGATGGCTTGGACATAAGAGGAGAGGGGCTCATCTGGGTCTTGGGTGCGTAAATCTAGATCACGTAATAGACGTTGTCTGTACGTGTAAGAAGCGAATTCTGATAGGAAGAGAGCTTTGAATTCTAACCACGTTGCTATATTATTATGGAGTGACCACCATCTTGATGCTTCGCCTTCAAGTGCGAGTGGCATGTGAGATTGTAGTAAGCTATCTGGGATACGACGTATAGAATGAGCATACCTTTCAAATTCCGCTAAGAAATCTGATGGTGACTTGTGATTACTTCTGCCTGTGTATCTAGGCATTGGTAAATTTGGCATGGGTTCATGTTGGAATTGTGGTGGTAAATAATACGTGTATGGAGGTAGATTACCTTGGAAAGCTTGTGGATGTCCATAAAATGGTAGTGGTGCAAAGAATGGTGTTTGTTGTGGCATATATTGTTGAAATGGTGGTTGTGGTGGAGCTTGTTGTGCTGGTAATTGTTGTGGTTGCTGTGGTTGAGCCTGCGGTTGCTGTGGTTGAACCTGTGGTTGAACCTGTGGTTGAACCTGTGGCTGCTGTGGTATAAATGGTTGAAATGGTATTTGTGGTGGAGCTTGTTGTGCTGGTAATTGTTGTGGTTGCTGTGGTTGAACCTGTGGTTGAACCTGTGGCTGCTGTGGTATAAATGGTTGAAATGGTATTTGTGGTGGAGCTTGTTGTGCTGGTAATTGTTGTGGTTGCTGTGGTTGAGCCTGCGGTTGCTGTGGTTGAACCTGTGGTTGAACCTGTGGTTGAACCTGTGGTTGAACCTGTGGTTGAACCTGTGGTTGCTGTGGTATAAATGGTTGAAATGGCATATATGGTTGGAATGGTGGTTGTGGTGGATGCGGTGGTGGTAGTGATTGTTGTGGTTGCTGTGGTTGCAATGGTGTATGAATTGGGGCGGACGGTACATGTGTGTTATACGTGGACGTATTGAATCGTGCGGGCGCTGTAATTGACGAGGGTACAGTTGGTGGCACGTTAAATATTGGTGAAGGTACGTGTGCAATTTGCGGGACTTGTACTTGCACCTGGGGTGGGTTGAGGGCCATGGGTCAATAATTCATGGAGACGTTGTTGGGTTGTGGCGATATTGGCTTGCCACTGTTGCACTGGGTCATTACTACTCCCAGGATATACATTACTTGCACCAGCATTTGTGCTATGCACGTGTGTCGTGGTGATGGGGGTGGGTGTGGAATGTGTAGTAGTCGTGGTGCTATGCAACGAAGCTGGGGTTGAAACTGACAAGGGAACACTAAACAAAGTATTTACATTTGTTCTTACATTTAAAATACTTGACGATACAATTGGAATAAAATTATTATTAAAACCGCTGCCCTGCGAATGTGGACCTGCAGGTGTCACGTTGGAAGTAGTAACTGTCACAACGCCTCTACCAATTGCCATGGTACTCGTGGTGGGGTTTAATTCTGATTCGGGTTCAGAATCGCTTGATTCAGGGTTCCCAGGGTTGGACCTGGTTTCGTATCTTCTTCTTTTACGGTCGGCCATTTTGTGACACTATATGTGCACGTGTGGCTATTATTTTATTTGACAAGCGTGAGGAATGTGGTGGATTTTTTTTTTTTTTTTTTTTTTTTTTTTTTACGAGATAAAAATATTTATGCAATGCACACGAGGTACATGAAATATTTTGTGGGAAGCGTGAACGAGAGAAACAAGAATGAAATTTTTAGTTTGGGCCACGTGGTGAGATATTCGTGGAATGTGCGTGGAATGTGCTCGAAAAGACGTATTATATATGGCGTAGATTTTTTTTTTTTTTTTTTTTTTTTTTTGAAAATGGGAAAATTACCGTGTGTTCTTACGAATAAATTTGGGGTGGGTGGGTGGGTGTTTAGACCGGCCGAGATCCCCACTTCTGTAACACTGAACTAATACCTTTGTCTAGGGGTTATATTTTTGGCTCGCTAATCTGGTATATTCAGGTACAGATAGGGATATAGATGGAAGAACACCAACAAATTTTGTGTGGACCTTTTCGTCTTTTATTTATAATCAGAATGCACACATCAATAAGAAAATTAATAAATTCAAGTCAAACAAAAAATATTCAATTTAGAGGAAAATTACGTTAAAAAATATATAGTAGATTCTCTCGTAGTAATCTTACGTGCTCCAGCAGCAGCTTCCCTTCGTAGAACAAAGTGGATGACTCACGATTTCAAAGTAGTCAGCAAAAGTCCATTTGCTGTATTGTAGAAAGATACGACAAAAAAAATGCAGTTTCCCAAGACCGGAACCGCTTTCCGCAGAGCTCGTAAGGAGCACCAGCCCAGGCAGCGAAGGCTTACGGAATGGCGTTCCGTCGGCGAGAGCCACAGCGCTCGCATTGCGCAGACCCACTGGAGTGGGAGGAGAATGGGGGGCGGGGGGGAAATTTGATGCACAAAGTGCATATAATGCATGTTTTACTCATAATTTTGGCCCTTAAAACCAACATCACACCAAAAAGCATATTTATTTTTAGAATATTCCAGAAAAGATTTTCCTGACAAAATTATACGTAAAATATAAAAAGTTTTTATATTTTAGGATTGAACAAAAATAAGATTTGTTGGTTTAATTATCAACTTCAAATATCATATTATTTAGTGAAAAATACAATTTAAAACAAACCTATGCATAATAAACTCTCATAATAATATACTACTGATCAAATGGCAGCTAAACACTAAAGCATATTTACTTGTAATGCGGCGCGGCGACGTAGCGGCAGGCAGCAACAGAGTCCGCTGATGGTGAACCACGGCGGGCAAGCACGCAGCGGTTGCCGGTGGCTGTGACAAACTCTCGTTCAGACTCTCTCCAGACCTATGTTTAGCCCAAATATATGTGTTTTACATATATAAAAAATGCAACAATTTAACCCTAATGACCTATGCTGATAATAACATTATGCAGTATACCACCCGCGTCCAATTGCCACGCAAAATAGAACAGCAAAACAGTTGTTACGACTGCGATAGACAGAACATTGTGAAAACGTTTGCACACAAGATTGTTGTATTACCGTGTTAAATTTAGACTTCAAACGTCTTATTATCAACCTAAGCTAATAACACTATAATGATATACTTACAGGTAATTGTATGCACTAGTTTTCAAGTATAAAAAGAGGTTTATTACGCAAATATCACACTCTGGAAGTTCGACCGAAGCTTCCTCGCTGGAATGCGTCAACGTGAGCCGGCCGCCAGAGAGTGAGCGCCTCTATAGGGAATATGTGAACTATTTGCGCGCGGGAGTTTGGTCGAGTGAGACGACGGCAATTTTATTATGTAGCATAGAAATCTGATTTATGTCAGATTTTTACAATGTTTGTCTCTCATACCAGCCACCAACCTGTCACGTATGTTCTCTTCTTTGTTTGGCCCAAAAGCACACCTTTCAGCCAAACGATGTAGCTCAGTGACAAACGTCTCAACATCTTCCCTCTCCTGTTGATTTCTATGATAGAATACTTGACGTTCAAAGATCACATTACATTCTGGCCCAAATTTAGCCTTGAACTTTTCCACTACAGTTTTGTATACACCCGCTTCTTCAGTACTTAAATTAAACTCATCAAATACTGTCTCAGCTTTCTCTCCCATCGTATAAATAAGCATATTAATTTGCTTTACTTCCGGCTTATTGATCAAACCACTAGACTCCCTGTACCTCTCAAATCGGCGCAACCACACATCAAATTTACTGCCATCTGAAAAATCAAATGGACCTGGAGGAGGAACACTGGCATCTACATTAAGATTTACCACTTGGCCGGTTGGGCCACTGCCTCCTTCCTTCTCTTTGTCTTCTTCTTCTCCCATTGCACACCTGGGGAAGACACATAGTATTAGATATACTATCAACGTGGTCACATATATCCAGTCATATCTTATGCATCCTCTCATTTTATAAGATTTCTGACACCATGTTAAGTTGAGAGGATTATTATTCACAAAATAATACACACCAGATTTTCAGAAGATATCAGATGCTTTATTACTAACGTTTCTAGATGAACACAATCATATAGTTCTTATCAAAGTACACCATCTTGCCCATCTGCCCATAACGTTCTTCAACTCATTACACTTGCGCAATCATCTGCCTAAGTTGGCGCTACTTTTTAAATCTTTATTAGCCAACATAACATAATCTATGACCAAATCCTTGCGTGGATGCTATTTTCATTTCCGTCGTTCATTCTCAATTATTAGGATAATATTTATAAAAAGTTTTTTTATTGTAAAATTAAAAATAAATATTTAAATAAAGTATTTGACTGCAAATAGGTATTTAAAAA
The DNA here is from genome assembly GCA_949318235.1 of Ecdyonurus torrentis. Classification (NCBI taxonomy): domain Eukaryota; kingdom Metazoa; phylum Arthropoda; class Insecta; order Ephemeroptera; family Heptageniidae; genus Ecdyonurus; species Ecdyonurus torrentis. Next base: position 20,349,989 of record OX439133.1, read on the forward strand.
ATAAAATAAAATAACAGTAACTCTCTTAATAAAAATAAAAAAAAATTAATTTAAAAAAATAATAATAATAATAAAATAAAAATAACAATATTTAAACATAAAATTACTAATTTTTAACACAAAAAAACAAAACTTATACGTTATAAGTTTTTCAAAAATTTACATTAGATTGTGAGTACAAATATAATCTTCAATTTTAAGAAAAATAAAAATATCTACATATGAAGTAGAAATTCATGAAGTACACTTATAGGGTGTATCGTCATGTTGTCATATTTATCGCAATTTGATGCCATACTGGAGTAATGAATATCATTGCTTAGTATAGGACAAACCGTTTTTTTTTATGTTTTTTTTTCTTTTTGTTTTTATAGGCAAGTTGGATAATTTCTTTGAAATTATTATTTACCTCACATACTTGAGATACTAATTCAATCTATTAAAGCCCTTGTAAACTTACTTTTTTATCATTTAAAATACTAGATTGACAATTTTACATACCTTATTATCCATGAATTAGACACCAACACGTTGATTTTGTGTTTATTTTCTTTTTGACAGTTAATTCACGTATCTGACGTCAAAATGTTCCGCCGCCAATCACAGTCTACTTTGGTCACTTCATAAATTTATGCCCCTCTCTCAAGTTCTTTACCCCTATCACGACCCCATCGATACATTGTGACGTCAAATGCGTGAAATAAACGCTTAAATAAAAATAATTTAAAATAAATACAAAATCAATGTGTTGGTGTCTAAAGCATGGATAATTATCGGTCTAGTAATCTAATTGATAAAAAAGTAAGAAGTTAGTTTTACAATATATAAATTCAGCTATTACATAATATTATTTAAAGTAATGTTCACACACTAGAAATTAGTTTTCTCAGTGTACAAAACTTACCTGGCATGACGAAGGTTACATAATTGACACTGCAATCAAAGTCATCAATAATTATGTTGTAAAGTACAACATTATATTTATGTTATGTTACATTAAGTAGCATAAATTATGTTGTATATATTTATTTATTGACATTTAATAACAAATTATTATTATTTTACCAAACTTTGTAATTTTGATATATTAGTAATAATCAAACATTGCTTTTATATATTACGTTTATACGTAAGGCTGTATGCATTCATGTTAAAGTCGACGCCATGCTGGATAACTCAATAACATGGACTGCATAGGAAAATGACGCATTTTGCAAGTTTAAAAATACTAAACAATATTTTTCTTAACATTTATAGTGTAATTAGGTTCAATTATTATCTCAAGTAAGTTAGCTAAATAATAAAAAATTAACTGATTTCCCATAGAAATTAGCCAAAAATTAAGTTTGCTCTATACTGGGCAGTGTTATTTGTTACACCAGTATGGCTTACAAGCGCAATAAATATGACGTTATGCGACTATATCCAATAGCTTACTCAGCATATTATAGTAATAAAAATATGTAGTATTCATTGTAGTATGTATTTTATACTAAAATTCTTGTAATAACTGCGAGCATTAATTATCATTATCAATTCTTAACGGATTCAGATTTTTCAAATTTTTTAATAACAAATTTAAAAAATTTTATTTATTTTTTTAATTTGTTACTGAATAATTTTTTTGAAATATTAAAAACTGTAATTGATAAAAATTTAAAATTTTAATTGTTTTATAAAATTTAAGGTAAAAATTCCATATAATATATTTAAATGATTAAATTAATGAAGTAAATACAATTAATAGTACATTAACATAATTACTAATCACCGTACATCGTGACCGACTTGGACCGGAGATTGCTAAAAGATGAACTATATTCTCACAGTAATATTTGGTACATTATTTATTTCCAACAAGTATCTATAACTTTCAATTAAAATCAAGTAAATTTAAATTATAATTTTTTTTAATTTGCTTTAGAAATTAAATATTGATTATATAAAAAAAGGTACTAATTTGACCCTAATTTAGTCGCTAAAATTTAAATTGCCACATTTACATGTTATCTTTAAAGTGAAATAGTTTATTTTTAAATATTTGTTCGTGTTTTTACATGTTTGACGTAACAAAACTGTTAAGTGGAATTTCTTCTTTAAATTGTGTTTATATTATAATTCGCGACCGTCTAGTTTGCGAGATATCAGTCGTTCACCTACCACCTTAATATAAAGTAAATAATATGAAATGTTACTCTAGCTTAGTTGTGTCAAACACAAGCAATTATTTTAAATAGTTATTACTATGAACTGTAAGGTCTGTATTTAGATGGCACGTAACTGAAAATGTAAAAGAAAACTTCAAGACTTATGTTTTCATATAAAAGATGAAAGTAACATCAGCTACCTTTGATAAATTGTTGTACCATAACCAGCAGATAAGAGAGAAAATAAATATTGACAATAACATTGGCTCTTATGAGACTAAAACTTCAAAAAATTATTATTTAAAGTTTAAAAGTTTAGACGTTCCATTTTTTTTTTTTTTTTTTATTTATTTATTATTGAAGATATCTTATCCTAATGTATCACTGTGCAAATGCCAGATTTTCTTTCTTTACAACATTTTTGTAAAATCCTGAAGTACGTGATTTCATGCCTAAATTTATTTCTTGTTCTAAGTTAGAATATGCGTAATTGTTTTTTCATTCTAACACTTAGTAATTTTTTTATATGTGTACAAGGAAAAATTGTTATTAATAGGGTGTATGCATTTATGTTAAAGTCGACGCCATGTTGGTTCACACAATAACATGGTCCACATAGAAAAATGCCTTATTTTGCCAGTTTAAAAATACTATGCAATTTTTTTGAAATCATTGATGATTTTCATAGTTTAAATTTTAGTATTTCAAGTATGTGAAAAATTCAATAACAAAAGGTTGACAGAGCTCCCAAGGAAAATAGCTAAAACAGACATTTATTCTATCCTGAGTAATGTTATTTAATACTCCAGTAGTGTCCGTGTGCATTTAATATGACGTCATGTTCAAACATCCTATAGGTTCACCACAGTTGCTCAGCTTATTTGTATTTTATTTTAATTTTTTTTATAATGAAATTGTTTTTTAGCGTACCAACTTCTATAACCTTGATATAAAGTTTATTATCACCGTTATTTTTATTAACTTTTTTTCTTTAAATAAATTCTATTTCACCTTAAAAGTCTCATGCACAGATCATGAAATTTAAAATTAAAGTATTAATGTATGACATTTGTTTTGATAGCAATGTAAATAAAAATATATAAAAATTTATTTAATAAATATGTTATATATTTGTATTTATTGTTAAATAAATACATGTTTTTGAAAATTATTTTTAAAATATTTAAAAATAGATAAATAAAAAAATAGTAGTAGTAATAATAAAACAGAGTTTTATAAAATATAAAATAAACAATTCAAAAATTTTATTGAAATTACGGGAGTAAGTACTGATACTAAACATTTATAATTTATAAGATTAAAAGAAATTAAATATAAAATGTAACTCTAGCACAATCAAATATTTAAGAGTTGTTATTACTATGAAATTTAAGGGTTGTATTTACATGGCTTGTAACTGAAAATCTAAAAAGAAAATATCCAAATTTATGATGTCATTTGAAAGTTAGTTTAGTAATTATTGTAATTAACATGGGCTCTAATGGGACCAACATTTTAAGAAAGCATAATTTGAAGGAAAGCCCTTCATTTTTTTCTTTTTTTTTTTCAAACTAGTTTGAAGAAACGTTATCTTAATGTATCGCTATTCAATATTTCAAATGTTACATTCATAATTACTTTTTAGTCAAATCTTGAAGTAGCTGATTCCATGCTTTATTTCCTGAAATTAATTTTAAATAATTTTTATTGTTTTATTTGTACCAGGCTACTTCATACCCTATGCTAATTGTGTCTCCGTTTTCAAGCATATTGCTGTTTTCGACAACCAGGGGGCTCTGGCTGACATCGCGAACACCCCACCCACCCACCCTCACACGATGCATTCGAACACTCATCCCTCCCTTTTGTACATAACATTTTGCCTTTTTCTTATAAATATATTTTTTTCTTTTGCGCGATCTTTTTCAAGAGGAGGTGAAAACTATAATGCATTACTTGACTTATAATTGTCGTAGAATCATGAATGAAACGAGAAAATAAGTTATTTTTTTCCAAAACTATGTAATAAATGATAAAATTAAGGCTATCATGAATATTTGAGAAAGTTAATATTTCGATTGAATTTTTATTACTCTTGCGATTTCACGCTGTGACGACCCTAAATACCCTTCCGGTTGCCTCGTCCCCCTCCTCCCCCGTTGGAGGGAGATTGTAAATTTTTCTTTGATACTGAAAAAGACCTTTCGAGAGTAAGAAAAAGGGACAATGAGTACAACTACTGCCATCCAGTGAACAGAAACACGATGAGAAAAAACGGTGACATTCCGTCCATATGGTCTAGAGTTATATATATTCTTTATTATATGTTTGTACTATGAATTATTGCTATTAATAGGGTGTATGCATTCTTGTAAACGTTGACGCCATGTTGGATCACTCAATAACTTGGGATGCATAGGAAAATGACACATTTTGCCAGTTTGAAAAATACAAAGCAATATTTTTGAGAACATTGATGATGTTAATAGGTTATTGGTATCTAAAGTATGTGAGAAAAAAAAATATTATTAACAAAAATTTTATCTGATTTTCCAAAGAAAATAGCTTAAATATTCCTTTTGTCCTATGTTGAGCAATGCTATTCATTACTCCGGACTCCGGACGCAAATATCCAAAACATACCCAGTAAGTGCAAATAATTACTTTTTTCGCCACAACTGGCTATAGACGTCAATCGGACAGTATTGCATCAAAGTGCAAAAAATATGAGGTCATGCGCATGCACCTTACACAAATAACCTAATTTAATATCTTACAGATTGTAAATAATTCCAAATAATTTGCTTTTATACTATAGCAACTTTTACGCACATGTAATTGACATTTGAGATCTTACCTTCGTGGTAGGTTCAGAATATATACAAAGTTGTTATTTTCATTTACGTCTTCAATTCTCAATAATTACGATAATATTTATAAAAAGTTTTTTTATTATAAAATTAAAAATAAATATGAAAATAAAGTATTTGACTGCAAATAGGTATTTAAGAAATAAAATAAAATAACAGCAACTCTCTTTATAATAAAAAAAAAAATAAAAAAAAAATACTAAACATTTAAAAAAAAAAGCAGTTATAAAAATATTTAAATATAAAATTACTACTTTTAACACAAAAATCATAACTTATACATTTTTTAAAAATTTACATTTAATTGTGAGTACAAATATAATCTTTAATTTTAAGAAGAATACAAATATCTACATATGAAGTAGAAACTCATGAAGTACACTTATAGGGTGTACCCTCATGTTGTCATATTTAGTGCACTTTGATGCCATACTGGAGTAATGAATTACATTGCTTAGTATAGGACAATCATCGTTGTTGTTTTTTTCTTTGTATTTTTTATAGCCAAATTGGATAATTTTTTGAAATTATTATTTACATCACATACTTGAGATACTAATTCAACCTATTAAAGCCCTAGTACTTTTTTATCATTTAGAATACTAGATTGACAATTTTACATATACCTTATTATCCATGAATTAGACACCAACACGTTGATTTTGTATTTATTTTCTTTTTGACAGTTATTTCACGTATCTGACGTCAAAATGTTCCGCCGCCAATCACAGTCCACTCTGGTCACTTCATAAATTTATGCCCCTCTCTCAAGTTCTTTGCCCCTATCACGATCCCATCGATACATTGTGACGTCAGATGCGTGAAATAAACGCTTAAATAAAAATAATTTAAAATAAATACAAAATCAATGTGTTGGTGTCTAATTCATGAATAATAAGGAGTGTTAATTATCAGTCTAGTAATATAAATGATAAAAAAAGTAAGAAGTTAGTTTTACAATATATAAATTCAGCTATTACATAATATCATTTAAAGAAATGTTGACACACTAGATATTAGTTTTCTCTGTGTACAAAACTTACCTGGCATGACGAAGGTTACATAATTGACACTGCAATCAAAGTCATCAATAATTATGTTGTAAAGTACAACATTATATTTATGTTATGTAAAATTAAGTAGCAAAAATTATGTTGTATATATTTATTTATTGACATTTAATAACAAATTATTATTATTTTACCAAACTTTGTAATTTTGATATATGAGTAATAATCAAACATTGCTTTTATATATTACGTTTATACGTAAGGCTGTATGCATTCATGTTAAAGTCAACGCCATGTTGAATCACTCAATAACATGGACCGCATAAAAAATGGTTCACTTTGCCCGTTTAAAAAAAATCAGAACAATATTTTTGATGATATTGATGCTGTTATTAGTATCTCAAGTATTTGAGAAAAGTGAAAAACAAATAAATAGTATTCTTCAAGACAATAGACAAAAACGAAATTTATCCTATGTTAAGCAAATTTGTTCATCACTTATGTATGGCATCTATGTGAATTAATAATGACGTGATGAGCTTTCTAGCATTCATTTTTACACATAAGTTTCTTATGGTAATCAAATAAAATTTAGATTTTATTCAGAATCTAATTTTTATTGTTTGATGGTCAACTTTTAACTATCTCGTCACAGAAAAAAATTATGCAAAATTATTTATATATCTATGACAATTGTTTTGAAAGCAGTTTTTAAAAAAATATATAAATATAATAATAATTTATATGATATAAAATATTTAAAAAAAAATGTATAAATTTCTTTATAAAAAAAAAAATAAATGTAAACTAAAAAAAATATAATTTAAAAAAAAATTATTAAAATATTTTAAATATTTTTAAAAAATATATAATTTCTAAATCTAATATTTTAGGCTAATTTTTGCATTTGTACTTTTAAAGATTGCTATTAATAGCGTGTCTGCATTCATGTTTAAGTCGACACCATGTTGGATCACTCAATAACATGGGCCATGACTCATTGTACCAGTTTTAAAATATATAAGCATTTTTTTTTTTTTTTTTTTTTTGAGATCATTGATGCTGTTTATTGGTTAAATTTGTATTTCAAGTATGTGAGAAAGTTAATAACAAAAAATTAACCGAGTTCCCAAAGAAAATAACTAAAACAGACGTTAATTCTATGCTGAGTAATGTTATTTATTACTCCAGTAAAATGTCCATGTGCTAGCATCCTATAGATTCAGCACTGATGTTCAGCTTAATGGTTATTCTTATTTTATTACATATGAGTAGATTATTTTTAATTGTAACAACCATTATTTAAATTAATTTTTTCTATCTTTCGTTTTTATTAGAATATATAATTATATTGGAGCTTTTAAACATTATTACAAAATAACAATTGTTGATAATCAATGACATAAAGAAGTTTATAAATTATAATTTATAAATTATATTTTAATAAAATTAAATATTATATGAATTAAATATTAAACTGTAAAACGTTTCTTAAGGTAGTAATAATTTACAAATCCCTCTAAATTTTTTACGGTATACAAACAAAATTATGTTTGAAGTTTCACTGTGACGAATAGTAAAAGTTTCATTTTTTTATTAATACAAAGAATTAAAACTTTTCCAACGCATTGGTTGCATTTACTGCCTGAAGCTTAAAGGGGGTATCAGGAATCACAAGTCCATTACATCTTCTGCAAGTGCATAAACCCATGCTTACTTTTTGAACCTAAAAAAAAATACTAAAATTTTTTTCTTTGTTTTTTGACCATTTTATATTTTCTTTCTTTTAAAAGATATGGTAAAACTTTTGTCGGCATCCTATTTCAAATCAAAGCGTTTTCACTTTGATTATTAATAACTCTGGAACTTAAAAAGCAAAATACAAGCGCACCGAGAATAATAGTTTAGCACTTACTCTAAGTTGACCGTCGTAGTGTGAACTGCATCATATTAATATTGAGACCGCAAGCAATCAAAACGTAAAATATTATTATTATATACCTATCAAAAAGAAAGCCGTCGTCTTTCGTACTTCGTACTGCCGCCTATGGCTACAAAGTTTCAAGAGGGGTGACTTGACGCTAAGGAGATAAATGCATTCCAGATGTGTGACACGCTTGTAAGCGTAATACTCGGGCAGTCTCTCTCTCTCTCTCTCTCTCTCTCTCTCTCTCTACTATAAAATATATTTTATCACATATATATTTAAATGTTTATTAAAATAAATGATAACTGCATTTATTGTAATATTTATTTATAAATTAAATTATTTCCCATTGATTGTTATACTTTTTTTATTTTTCAGCATTTTCAATTACTTATTATTTTTATTCTTTATTCTTTACCTATTGGTGCAATCCACGTTCTATACTTAAATTTTAAGTTTAATTAGCCAGGAGGGTATTATAATATTTTGGTAAAAAACAAATATATATATATATATATATATATATCTATGTAATATGTATGTATGTATTTTGAATTTAATACTAATTTAATTCTTTCTTTTGTGCAACACAAAAGAAACACTTTTTTATTCATTATGATACTTTTTTTTTTATTTACAATAACAATTAAGTGTACATTTCTGTCACAGTATAATATAGTAGTATACGTAAGATTTTAAATTTTTCAAGAAGAAAAATACAATATTGTACAATATTATACATTATTATTATTATTTTGTAAAAAAAATCTAATTGTTAATTTAAAATTTAGTTTGAATAAATATAATATATTATAGAGAATAAAATTTAAAGATATGAAAAGAGAAATGAGAAAATATATATTATATATTTAAAATATATATAAATATATATAAAAAAAATTGTCAATTACTCATTAAGCTATAGCATAGCTCATCCGTCACATCTGTTTTACGAATGTTTACGCACCCTCACTTATTTAACCTCTTGCTTGTTTTCTTACAAAACTTAATCTGCCGTAACCGCACCGCGACGGGGGGTAAAAGCTAAATTTTTTACCAAAAATAAAGTTTTACCATATGACGTCATGGCATATGTAGTCCAGCTACCCGAAATATAATTTTGGGATTTTTTTGTAATGAACGTATGTACTCTTAAGTTTATATACTCGTTGAAAATTTAATAAAACGATTAGACCTTATTCGTCCTTTAAGATTTAAATTTTTGTTTACTTTTGATCTCTATTCTTATCTTTCAGTGCATTAAAGTTATTTATATTGTTGCTACAACAATGACGTGAATTTCATGATATAAATTGTATTTGATTCTATTTTATATACGTGCATTCAAGTAAGTAATTTTTTATGTATATTATAATGTATTAAATACTTTAGTTCGTTTTACATACAACTCTTGAGCCAGCTTTGAAAACTTCCTTAGTTAAAAACATCTGATCACTACGTCACGACGTGTATTTTAATTCTTACTCATGATTTATTTCAGTAATAAATGTCCTTTTATATATACGTTTTATTAGATGAATATTATTTTAGTTATTTTCAAGGAGTAAAAATGTATCACATATGTTTGTTTCAAGAAAAAAACACGATTTTTGATCGTGTAAAAAATTGACTTTCGACTCAAATGCTCGACAGGTGAGACGGTTCATCTTGTAGCTTGGTACATGGCTAGTAAGAGTGTCCTAATGACATGAGGCACCTTCTCATTTTATTCGGAAGTCAAATTCTTAAACAAGCAAAATACATTAATTTTTCCTCAAATAAAGCATTTTTGATACGTTTTTATATCCAGAAAAATATAAAAATAACTTTTAACTATAAAAAAGTATTTCAGAAATTTTATTACTTAAAAAATTCGTAAGTAAAAGTCAAATACACATCGTGTATATGCAGTGACGTCGTGATCCAATGTTATTGACACAGAAAAAAAAAGGTGTGAGAAATGGTTCAATTTTGTGTGTAGTTCTTTGTACTTTTGTCCACGGGTACAATCAAATTTTTGGTTGACAAAGAAAGAAAGAAATGTTTCATATAGAATGTTGAAATGGAAAGTGTCAATCACATACTTTTTGAATGTAAGATAACAAATAAGTTCAGCATTAAGCATAACATAAGTTTGTTCTATAAACTACATACAACTATTGAGCCAGATTGATAGGGCAAATTAAAATTGCAAAAAGTGGAAAAAATTTGAAATGCAAGTCATGAATGATATAATGCTTTTCTATTAACTGTTAGAGTATAAATTTCACTCTAATATGATCATCATATTTGTATGCAACAATGTGATAAAATTTTAGCAACATAATATCAGTTATAAAAGTCATATATATATAGAAAATATTATTTTATCTGATTTTAAGTACATTTATCACAGTACTTTGGAATAACATTTAACAAGGTTTGACACATAAACGCTCCAGTCATGCTAATGCTTCTAGACGTTGACGTGTGTTACACATACAATACAACTGGAATCGTGTTTCAGGTGACTTGACTATGGTAGGTTTGGTAAGGCAGTCGTCACATATAGGAAGATTCACATAGTTCTGAGACTGAAGCGGTGTTTGTATAAACCTGCGAGGTTTCCTCTGTGTTGTGTTGGTGATTGTAACCCTTCATTAAGAACAGTTGAGAGAGCGTTCCGTTTCATATTGTGCCTGCTGGGGTGTCGAAAGTGTAACATCCGGGGTCGTAGTCAATTCTAGCTCTATGCGGCGATAAACATCGATGCTTATGGAGGTAAAGGTTGGATGAGCGCTATATCGAGTCGTGACGTGCAGAGTGGTGTTACCCACAGATTGTGAACGAGGATCTAACTGAGTCTAGTCGGTGACAATTTTTTTAAATATAAGAAAGAAAGAAAGAAAGAAAGAAAGAAAGAAAGAAAGAAAGAAAGAAAGAAAGAAAGAAAGAAAGAAAGAAAGAAAGAAAGAAAGAAAGAAAGAAAGAAAGAAAGAAAGAAAGAAAGAAAGAAAGAAAGAAAGAAAGAAAGAAAGAAAGAAAGAAAGAAAGAAAGAAAGAAAGAAAGAAAGAAAGAAAGAAAGAAAGAAAGAAAGAAAGAAAGAAAGAAAGAAAGAAAGAAAGAAAGAAAGAAAGAAAGAAAGAAAGAGAGAGAGAGAGAGAAAGAGAGAGAGAGAGAGAGAAAGAATGCTAAGATTAAAAAAGTAATAATAAAAATAAAATATGTTCATAATTTTTAAACAATGCAAACTTAAAGTCTCAATTTTCATAAATTTTGTGTTTCTGAATAATACTCTTTATGTAGTATTAACAATTTATTTAATTTTACTAACGTCATTTTAGTTTTGTAACTTAGGTCCTTAGTTTAAAATTTCAGTAAACAAAAAGCTGAAATTAAGGCAAAAAAAAAAAGAAAAAAAAAAAGTTTTTTATATGCATATGCTTAATTTGGCAGTATATAAAATTCAAGTTAATTTTTCAAGGTTTTTGTACTGAGATTTTTTTTTTTTTTTTTTTTTTTTGTCAACAGGAGACAGTATTTGTGACAGTTCCATTATTACTTGCAAATATTCAATTATTTTAAGAAAAATGTTATTTTTCAAAATTACATTTAAAATTGAAAAATAGTTTAGAAGTGTTAAAAATTAGGCTTTTAAAAACAATTTATTTTATTGCTTTTTCAATTAACCATACAATATCTGCTCTGAAAATTTATTACTTCATTTTTCCTTGATTTAATTATACTCGTAAAATCTAAAGCTGTAATTTTAGCTAGGATTATAATATGGGGTGAATGTTAATCTTCTTGAAATTATGTTATATTTATTCACTTAAATTGCCTAAAAAATGGTCACGTGGTTTGAAAAAAAAAATTGCGGCGAGTTTTTTTTGGGGGCTACGCCCCCCGAACCCCCTAGTGCTCCGTGGGCACTCCTTACTCCTAAAAGTTACTCCTTACTCCGTAGCTCAAAAAGGTTGAGAAACCCTGAAATATGGCATGTTAATCATAATCTTAGTTTTGTCAATCACATGCAAACACGATCAAATATTTAAGGTAGTAATTTAATTATTATGAACTTTAAGGGTAGTATTTACATGGCTTGCAACTGAAAATCAACAAAGAAATTTTCCAAACTTATGATATCATTTGAAAGTTAATAGTAATAGCTAATTATGGTAAAATTTACAGTACCCGTGACAATAAGATAATAGAGATTTTTTTTTTTTTTTTGAAATAAACATGGCCTTTTATAGGACTAAACTGTCAAAATATCATAATTAAAAATCTATATCTTCGTGTTTTTTTCTTACTTATTATTATTATTATAAATCTTTTGAAGATACTTTACTCTAATTCTAAATTATTACTGTCAGAAGTTCAGATTTTTCTCTTTAACAACATTTTGGTCTAATCCTGTTAAACCTAAAAGTATTATTCCGTAATTTAATACAAATTATGTAACAAAACAAAAAAAAAATGAAAAAATGTTAAATTAAAAAAATCAACTAGTTCAGAAAACTATTGGCTTTTATATCAATAAATTATATGATCACTTGAGAATATTTATAAATTATATATTTAAAAAAATTAAAATTAAAACTGTCAATATATTATATACATTTGACTCAAATTGTTTTTTACGGTATTCAATTTTTTTTTAACAAAAATACACACGCATACATAAAAAAAAAAATAAATAAAATTATACAATATATTTAAATTTAAGTTTGATAATTGAAACACAAACGTAAAAACTATAATTTTTAAATATTTACAAACAATAGTTGGTGATAACATTTAAAAATTTTATTATAATAACTAAATTTACATAATATGAAGTAGACATTAATGATGGACGCTTACATGGTGTAACCGCGTGACGTCATATTTATTGCGCTACGATGCCATACTGGAGAAATGAATACCTTAGCTCAGCATAGAAGAAACTTCATTTTTATCTATTTTCTTTGGGAAATTGGTTATTTTTTTTTTTTGTTATTATTATTTTTTTCACATACACGAGTAACTAATTATTAGTTATTACGATGAAAATAGGTTGAATTAGTATCCCAAGTACATGTGAAAAAAAAAAATTAAAAAATTAACCGATTTTCCATGGAAAAAGGACAAAAACGAAGTTTCTCCTATATTGAGTAATGTAACTCATTACTCCAGTATGGCATTCAAGTACATTAAATATGACGTCATGCGCATACACCCCTTAGGTTCACCTCAGTTATTTGCTGTTTTATATTATTTTTTTTATACATTTACAATTATCTTGTTCGCATAATACTAACTTTTATTTACTTAAATTTAATTCTTTATATTTAGTTAGTGGTGGGAAACTAGCCGCCAATTGCATTTGTAACGATCTATCGTATTATATATTGTCTTGTTGAAATATGAAATAGTAACAGTTAAGGTATAAATCTATTCAAGTTTGGTTAATATTTATAAATTAAATTTTTATTAAACAAATATTATATTAATTAAATATTTCATTGTAAAATGTTTTTTAAGTTAATAATTTTTTTTTATAAAAACAACTGTTATACAAAAAATATACACGCTTAGATAAAAAAACTAAAACGAAAATAAAAATATTAAATTTAAAAACTGCAAGGACCGTTGTTTAAGAAAATAAATTAATTTTTGTTTTCTTTTTTTCGGGACAGTCAAACATTATGAAATTTTTATCACGGCTATAGGTTTGACCCTTAGCTACACAATGACACCAAATTTAGACCCAACACACTTCTAGTTTATGAGATATAAGGTCAGTACCCTACTCCCTTAAGTATAGATTATACTTATTACTTTAACCTTTAAGGATTGTTTTTAAATGGCTTGCAACTGAGAAAAAAAAACTCCAAATTTGTATGATGTTATTTGAAAGTTAATACTAAAGCTATTTAAGATAAAATTTTCATAACCCGTGACCATCAGATTTAAGAGATAAAATAATTATTGAAATTAACATGGCTTTTATTTACTAAAACTTAAAAAAAAAAAAAAAAAAAAAAAAAATCACAATTAAAAGGCTAGGCCTTCCGTGTTTTTCTCTTCACATTTTTGAATATACCTTAGCATAATGTATCACTATTCAATATTTCAGATTTTCCTTTCTTTACAACATTTTATTCAAATCCTGCAGTAGCTGATTTCATGCTTTAAATTTATTTCTTGAAATTAAATTATATTAATTTTTATTATTTTATTCCAAACTTACCTTATGTAAGTTTTATATACATATACTATCACTGATTGCTATTAATTTTAAAGTCTATTGGGTGTATGCATTCATGTTAAAGACGACACCATGTTGGATCACTCAATAATATGATTAGTATTTGCCGAGAATAAAGTGGACTGATGACGTCACAGGCTTTCTAGGACGATTTTCAAATACTTCGCATGCTCTAATCGTCCTAAGAAAAAATAACACCTCAAAAATTTTTAAAGCTCTTTCCAAAAATATCATAAACTCAACAAAAAAATTTTCAATTCACCTTCCCCATTTTTAGTATCTTGAAGTATGCGAGGAAATTAATAACAAATAATTTTTCAAAGAAAATAGCTATAAACAAAGTTAATCCTATGTTGAGCAGTGTTAATTATTACTCCAGTATGGCATCCAAGTGCATTAAATATGACGTCATATGGGTACACACTATAGGTTCAAATCAGTTAATTGTTCCAGTGTTCTATATAATTACAATAGTGTTCCAAATTGCGACAAACATTTTAAATACTTGAAATTAATTCCTAATCTTTCGTTAAGTGAAACCCATGTGAAACCTACCTCTTCAAATTTCAAAATTTGAAAAAGATTTTATTGAAGTTACTTTTCATGAATCTTTAACAGCCAATTTAATAATTTTAAATTCTAATTTTGTTAAAAAATAAAAATAAAATTTTTATTATATTAATATTCGACTGTAACATCTTTTCGAAATCCATTATAAAAAAATAATATTGACAGATTAAAATTATAATTAGTTATTTTATTTTAGATGATAATTATAAGCAAAAAACCATGAAATACAAATTTCGAAAAATGAAAAACTAAAAAAAAGTTTTGAAACTAGATATACGTTTTCACAGTGTATCTGGCAAGAATAAGGTTACGTAATTTACACTGCAATGAAAGTCATAAATAATTATGTTGTAAAGTAGAACATAAATTACTTATACTGCGTATCATAATAGCTTGTTCTGTAAAGTATAGTGAATGTCATTTACAGTGATTGGCTACCCAACAAAATAAGACACATTCATTGGTTGATCTTGTTTTTGAGCCGATAAAAGTGAGTCGCATGTTTCGTATGGAACTTTTTTTTGTGAATTTCTGTTCATTCTTTATAAGGTCCAAAGTTCTAAACGAAGAAATAACAATGATCATCCACATATATTAGAGCTGTAAAAAACTCGAAATATTTTTAGCCCGGGCTGAAATTTTTTAGCCCGGTTTGACTTGAAACCCGGGTTTAGCTTGAAATCGACCTTAAACTCGAAAAACGAGCCAAAGCTCGATAAGCTTGATATTTGAGCCGAAGTTTAAAAACGAGCTTTCAAGCCTATGAAGAAAAAAGCTCGATTTTCATTATGAAAAAAATGTTTTTGTAGGATAAAAATGCATAAACAAAATAAAACAATTTTTTATAACATTTTAAACAGCTTATTTTGCATGATAGAATATTAAAAACACCATATTGAACATAAATTACAACTTTTTTTTCTATGCTTTCTTC
Organism: Ecdyonurus torrentis; assembly: GCA_949318235.1. NCBI lineage: Eukaryota > Metazoa > Arthropoda > Insecta > Ephemeroptera > Heptageniidae > Ecdyonurus > Ecdyonurus torrentis. Next base: position 20,365,680 of record OX439133.1, read on the forward strand.
AATCATTGTTCTTAAGCTCGATTTATTTTCAAAAGCTCGTTTTTTTCACGAGTCATTCACGAGCTCAACTCGAAGTAGCTAGTTTTCAAGCTACAAGCTCGAAACCCGGGTTGACCATTTTCCCAAAAAACCGAGCACCCGAAGATTTTGGCCCGGGCGGGTGCTCGAACCGGTTTAAATTTACAGCTCTAATATATATAATAAACGTAGTAAACAGGTAATGACGTCATGATCTGATGTTTTTAACGAAGGAAATTTTTTTGAAGCTGGCTCAAGAGTTGTGTGTAGTTAATGGTATAGTTTATAGAACGAGCTCAAGTAGTAAAATATACATTAGGAGGTATACAGGACCGCGAGAAGATATTTTACTATTTAAATCCAGCGCGTCTTTCCATTAGAACTAACGTAAGAATAACATTGCAAATTTAGCGCGAGTTTTTGAATGATAAAAATTCTTGTCGTGGTTGTGTGTACAATTTTTGTTTGTTTGTTTGTTTGCTTGTTCTTGAAATTTTGATCGATTAATCATTATATTTATTATTACTATTTTGTTTATATACATCAGACTTGGTAATTTTGATATACTATATGAGGTATAGACAAGAAGAAAACAAAAGCATTAATATCACTAAACACTTGATATAAAAATAACAGTGAGCAGCTGATCACAAATTTTTCATTAAGGGAGTAGAAAACTAGAAGTGTTTTCGGTCTAAATTTGGTGTCATTGTGTAGCTAAGGGTTACACCTAGCCGTGATTAAAATATTAATATGTCTGACCGTCTCTTAACAAGAAAAAAAATTATTGAAATTAACATTGGGCCTTATGGGCTTAAAATTTCAAAAAATCATAAAAAATTAATTTGCACGGTGACCCCTCAAAATTTTTATATATATGTGAAATTGTCTGAAGCTGTTTTTATTTTTTCGTTATTTTTAACGTTAAAGACAATTTTGGTAACGACTCCAAGACTGAAATATTCTCTCAAATTTGTAATACAGAGTACAATATTTAGTTTTCTGAAACTTTATTGTGGAGCCACATTTACATTCTGGTAAAATTTTTCATCAGTTTTGGAGATGGCATTTTTTTTTTTTTTTTTTTTTTTAGTCATATTTCATATTTAATCAGATGTTGACCATTGCTATGCTTTAGACGCTAAGATAAGAACAGAGATTTTTACAACCGGGTGCACTACTTTTTCTGAACCAATTGTCAAAAAATAAATACCAAAAATTTACAGGTGTTCAAATTAATATTGAAGTTAATCGTGTTTAATTTCATTTTCTTAACTTGATAAGAACCCGAGAAAAGGGTGCCATCCGGATGTAATAAGGTCTCTTCTTATTTTGTAGTGATGGTAATTACTGTGAAATTATAATTATTTAACAGATTCTGCTTTCTGATATTAAAGTACTCAATTTACATTCATAGGTTCAAGTTTATAACAGCTTATACAATTTGTTACTATACTATAATATTAAATATAATGTTGAATAAGAATTGCAGTCAGCTTTATATTTAAAAAAAATAATTTTATTTTAAAATAAAATAATTTGTTTTATTAATTAAATGTTTAAGTGTAAAAAAAAAATATATATAAACATAAATAAAATTATGTAAAATATATTTAAAAATTAATTTGATAATTTTAAAAATAAAACAATGAATTAAAATATTTATAATTTATATTGTAATAGAAATAAAAAGTTATCTGAAGTACTTTATTGTTAGAAAATACTAACAGATGAAGAGTGAGAATGAGTGAGTGTGTATGTACGTGTCAAAGATAGAGAGAGAGAGCGAGAGAGAGAGAGAGAGAGAGAGAGAGAGAGAGAGAGAGAGAGAGAGAGAGAGAGAGAGAGAGAGAGAGAGAATGATAAACAATATTGTTAAATTTTATAACAAAGTTTAAACTTATAACAAATAAATCAATCAATAAATAAATGTCAACAGAAAAGAAAGTAAAAATATTCTGATAAATACGTGTTGATCAATCTTTTGTGTCATGGTAACATACAAAGAGAGAGAGAGAGAGAGATAGAGCGTTAGAGAGAGAGACACACACACGCATACCCCAAACACAACCCCCCCCCCCCCCCCCACACACACACACAGATTGAGAAAGAGAGAGTTAGAGAGAGAGAGCGTTAGAGAGAGAGAGAGAGAGAGAGAGAGAGAGAGAGAGAGAGAGACCAAGTTTCAACAACAATTTATAACACTTTGTTAACTACTGAAGCAGCGTGTCAAAAAGTTTCTTTTACAATAATAGGTTGGGAAGGGGAAAAAATCTGCTAACGTGTTAGCTTTCAATCAAAATAAATTTTATGCTTTGGAGTTTTTTTTAAATGCTTTTAATTATTTATTTTGTTTAAAATATGCTATAGGTTGTATGCCTTCATGTTAAAGTTGACGCCATGTTGGAGAGCATTGACACTGTTAATACACCCCTTGCACATCCTTGCGCTTTGTCGCCATGTTTGTGGTGCCTAATGCATTGTCCAGCATAGGGGAAACATCATTTCTTCTAATTTTTCACATAAAAAGAGTTTATATCAACTGAACGAATTAGTCTCATATTGTTCATACTTATTAGGAGCTAGAAATAAGGCATTGTCTGAGGTTTGAAGCTTCTTTTGCTATTAAAAAACTAAAAATGACATTGTTCCTATGTTGGCCTATGTATTCCTGACCAACAAAATGGTGGCTCTTAAATATGAGTGCAACCAGTCTAAAGGTTGAATTAATATCTCAAGTCTGTAAAAAAAAAAAAAAAAAAAATGAAGCAAAAAGAAGGAAAAAAAAAAGCGAATTACCACAGAAAATAGACAAAAACGAAGCAATACTGATCAATGTTATTCATTACTACATACACTATAGTTTTCAAACGCAGCAGATATGAAGTCAAGTTTATTTCACTTAAACAATAATAGTTATTATTCTTTAATTTTTGTTCTTTAATTTTTAAAAATTATTATTACAATTAATGTAATTATAATATTTATTTAATGACAAATTATTAAAATAAATTTTTATTTTATGTAATATTATGTATAAACAATTTTTATTTTTTTTGATTAAGTTATTTCGAAGCAATTAAAATGAAAATGCACGTTATTTGTGCACTTCCAGATCATGACATGAGTGTATTAGAAGTTCAGTGGTCCGTAATCAACAAATTTAATAGTTTAATAAATGAAATGCTAGTTCAGAGTAAGCTAATCACTACAATTTACATACTTAACACTGAGCGGGGGGAGCGTAGATGCCAATACAGGAAAATTTTCTTTAGGAAAAGTCCGCCATATCAACGATTCTATAAGTTGGTTTCATTCATGTGAAAGTCGACACCATAAGTTAGCGGTAAATAACATAGACCAGACTCATAACACAACATTGACTCATTTTGCCAGTTTTAAAATACTTTCCAATACTTTGAGAGCATTGATGCTGTTAACAGATTAAATTAGTAACTCAAATGTGCAAGTAAAATAATAATGACTAACAAATTAACATGTGGGCGTAGGAAAAAGTTGCAGCTTATGACGTCATTTCGTGACTTTCGAATATTTTTTTAAAATAATAAAAGAAATTGGCCAGAAGAAACTAATAAGCATTTTTATCACAAAACACTTGATGGGACTTACATAAATAACTTTAGTTTGTCTCAAAACCCAACTGTAGCTCCGTAGCAGTGATCAGAAATTTCGATTTATATATACAACCCGCACATTTCATACTAATTTTTGCATGCTTCTGACGTCATAAACATGAATAGTCACGCAAATTGCATACATTACAGTATTTTCACGTTCTTTCGTAAGGCTACATTAACATTCTGGTAAAAATTGTCAACAGTTTTGAAGATCCCATTTTGTGTTTACTCATTAAAAAGCACATTTTGTTTTATGTGGTATATGGCTTTAATTAACTAAAAATAATTATTTATTCACATATTTATCGATTCAGGACATTGTACTCGTTTAGATTTTGAAATAAAAAATAATACATAAATTTTTTTAGTCTTCTGCATTATGACTTTATAATGCTGTTTTAGTACTGTAAAAAAAAATTATTTAGTGTAGTATTTAGTTAATTCAAATAATTTTATTTGATATTTACATTAATTATAAAATTAAATATTAATTTTATATTTTTAATATAAAGAAATATTTTATGATATTATTAATATTTTTTTATTATATTGTTTATAAATAAAATAATTTCAAAAATAAACTTCATGTTCAAGAAATATATACGTAGACATTCGATGCGATTGATGAACGTTGGATGCGTTGGATGGATTATCCGTAATTATTAAGGATAATGTAATATGATTAGGGAATCATAAGGGGAACAAATTGATGATGGTAACTGAGAAGTATCAATAAGCATTTCTCATACATTATCTGAAAAAATGCTGCATTTCTTAAATTTAAGTACATAATGACATTAAAGACCGGTCTTTAAATGACATAACGTAGTAGCTCATACTAAAATATATGAATAAAAACTAGTGCTGTAAAAAGCTCGATATTTTTTTAGACCGGGCTGAAATTGTTTAGCCTAGTTTGACTTGAAACCCGGGTTCAGCTTGAAATCGAGCTTTAACTCCAAAAACGAGCCAAAGCTCGGAAATCTCGATGATTGAGCCGAAATTTGAAAATGAGCTTTCGAGCCCATGAAGTAAAAAGTTCGATTTTTATTATAAAAAAATTGTTTTTGTAGGATGAAAGTCATAAATAAAATAACTTATAAATATATTTTAAACAGCTTATTTTGCATGATACAATATTAAAAACGTCAAATTAATAAAAATTATAAACTTTTTTTTTCTTCGCTTTCTTCAAAAATTGTTATTTACATCGATTTATTTTCAAAAGCTCATTTTTTTTCACGAGGCATTCACGGGCTCAACTAGAAAAAACTTGTTTTCGAGCTAAAAGCTCGAAACCCGGGCATAACATTTTCAAAAAAAGAGCACCCGTAGATTTTGGCCCGGGCGGGTTCTCGAACCGGTTTAAATTTACAGCTCTACTAAAAACTATACTAGATAGGTAAAATATAGACAGAAACATTTATGCATGACAACATAATGAATGCAATACTTAATATAATAACTATGTAATATTATACAACTTAAATATTATGTAGTATAGCATATCTATTTATGTTGTTCCAATGGAGCTTATCGGTTAAGCGCACGGGTGAAGCGAGGAAGATAAGTGTCCCCTAATTTAACATTGCGCTTATGGAGAAAAATACTTTTTTTTTTTTACGATTTTTGAGAAAACTACTTAACTGATTCCGGAGAAATTTAAATGACAAATACTAGACATACTTTTACGTCTTTTAAGCCATAGAATTTTTTAAGACTTTGTTTAAACCGTTAACCTCGTTTTAGCAACCTTTATATACTACACTGACATAAATTCATGATGAATTGAGATTTATTTCATCCATATATATATGGTAGAAATTTCTGAACCAGTGACCATCAAATATTGTGGTTTCATTCATGTTTAAGTCGACGCCTTAGATAAGCGCTAAATAACATGGGCCAGTATAGGAAAATGACTCATTTTGCAAGTTTAAAAATATTTAGCAATATTATTGAGAGCATTGATGCTGTTAACAGTTTGAATTAGTGTTTCAAGAATGCAAGTAAAATAATAATAACCAAAAAAATAGCTAATTTTCCAAGAAAAATAACCGAAAACTACGTTTGTCCTATATTGCTCAAGAAGAGCATCGAATAGCATTCAGAATGACGTAAGTGAACACACCCTATAACAAAGATAATAATTGAAATTAACATTTTTAGTCTTTATGCTCACGGAAAGTATAAATTAGATCATTTATGCTGCATTAATGCCATTATAACATAAATAATTATGAATAAGACTTCTTTATGGACTGCAGCAGTGCCTGGGCCAATAAAGAAATCCTATTTCTTATAAAGCACTTGATAACAATTTTTTTTTTACTTGATGTTATGACATTTTATTGTTATCGTGAGAATAAGGTATAAAAACACCTGGTAGTGACACTACACATCGTAGTAATACTTAAAGACGAGCTGGTGTATGGTGAAGGCAGCTGACTTGTAACTCTGTGTTTCTTACCGAACTTATACCCCTGTTCTTTAACCTTATAGTCTGACCAATGAACTAAAGTGCAAGTACAAACATTTAATGCTAACATTCCATGTTTGCAAAACAAAGAGAAACAAAACATCTTCCTTTTTTTTTTTTTTTTCTTTTTTTTCACAAAATGTTGAATTTTATGATAAAATTAAAGAATGACACGTTTTCAACTTTTAATCATATAATACGTTTCTGCAAGAAATTAGTCATTAATTTTTGTATTTTCCTAATTATTTCTTTTCTTTTATTTATCTTGTATGCATTAATGGCTTGTGACACCGTACACAACTGTATTTTTTTTAATGTGACAGGTATCAAAGGTTAACTTATTGTAAAAAAACATAGCTCGCAATCAAAAAGAGTACTACTGTTTGAGTGAGATGATATTCACCTAATTATACATTATATTTTGTCTAGCCTCCTCTAGTCTATACCTCTTTCAGGGTATAGTCACTCAAATTGACAGCCCGATTACATAGTTTACTTACTTTTGTTCGTCGGTCAGACTTTACCACTGCACGTAAAAAAGTAATGAAACACACCTAACAAAAAAATACATAATACAATATAAAAAAGGTTGCACTTTTTTATAATAAATTTGTTAGATATATACACAGATTTTTAAACTTCTAAAGAGCTAGCTATTTACCACTGACGAAATTACGTTTATAGCTAAAAAGTTACTGTTTAAACTTTTTTCAACCAAGTTATTGGTTTGTACTTTGTACTGAAGAGTTACATATATGTATCTGAATAATGTGACAAATTTATGTTTTCCATGTTCCGGTTTCCTATATTAAATTCCTATATATAGCCTTGCCTTTTACAATGTTGTTTTGTTTTACTTAAGTAATATTATTTCATCCTTAATTCATGTTAATTTTATATTTTCCAACCGTCCAGTTTGCAAGAAATCAGCCAGTCACATAATACATTAATATTGGTCTTAAAAATTGTATACTTACTATATGCGGTATTTTGTACGAGAAAGAATTATTGTTATTTATTTTTTGATCAGAGTGATATGGTTTCCTACTCTTATATATATATTTTTTTATTTATGTAGAAACCTTAATAAAAAAGGAAAAAGGAAAAAGAAAAACAGAAAAAAGAACTAGGTCACTTTTATCAATGAAAAAAATGAAATAGGCAAGAGAGAGCAATAGAGAGAGAGAGAGAGAGAGAGAGAGAGAGAGAGAGAGAGAGAGAGAGAGAGAGAGAGAGAGAGAGAGAGAGAGAGAGAGAGAGAGAGAAAGTAGAAGTATATTGCTATAAAAATACTTTGAGTTCCCTTCCCTCCCCCTTCAATCTTTTGAAAGTGATGTCAAAAAAAAAAAAAAAAAAATACGGGGAACATGGAAAAAATATTGAAAAGATTTTTTTCAAATTGTATTTTGTTTTATGGTTAAAAAAGCATTGATATCAAAATATCATTTTTTCAAATCTTTTAACATTGCATATGTGACATTTTGATATAAATATAATGTGTTCCAATATTTTGGCAGCATATTTCATATTTTGTTTGCTGCAGTTGATTTGATTTATGTTTTTTGAAAATTCAATTTTTATTTTATTGAATTATTATATAAAATATGCATATAAAGATTTTTCAATATTATTTTAAACGGTAAATTGTATACATATAAAAAACTTATTTATTAAACTAGTTAATCATAATATTTTATTTTTCTATTTCAAATAGTAAGTTTTGATTTTAAATTTAAATGATTCATATTACTTTTTTTTCCCGTCTAGTTTTACATTTTTTTCTTGTGTAACATATAGAAATAATAATAAAAAAAAAAATAACCTTATTAAAAAAAATAGAAACCTTAAATAAATTTTAGTTTGTCTCACAAAGTTTCCAGATTTTCTTCTATTAATTTTTAGTTTTCTTTTTTTTATTTTTTTATTTTTTTGTTACGTGAGTTTTTTTGCCCTGTTTACCTTGATCTTATTCTAATTGGAATTATTAAGTGATCTCCATAAGAATGCATGTTATTTGATCAAATAATTAACAATTCCAATTAGAAAAAGCTCAACTAATGTTAACACAGCATTTACGTTGCAAATTTAAGATTTTTTTTAAATATACAGTAAATACTCTGAATTTACCAAAAAGAAATATATTGCTTTTGAAATCAGTATATGTTCTTATAGCTTTCTTTCTCTGTATCATTATTAAATGAAGCGTAAAGCAGCAATACAAAACTGTTAAAATCCATGTGAAAATTAGCTTATATGTATATGACCAAAACTCAAGTAACAGAGTTAAAAAAAAACTCGGTCAGTATACGACTAAATGTTACATAAAGTTCTTGTGTGGACTCGGTGACAAAAGGCTCCAGATAGGCGTAACGTTGCTTCACCTTCCAGATCAAATAGCACTCGGCCCAAGCAGCAACGAGACAAGCTAAACAACATTTTATCTTTATTTTTATTAATAAAGATATCAACTTTACACGTATTAATATAAAGACCATAAAATTTACCGTAAAATTAGGTTTTTATTTAACATTATTATGTATTTAAAAAAGATGTATTCATGTATAAAATAAAGTGTGAAACTCAATTTAACACTTGAAAACTTACTTTATAAATTATGTATGATGTGCTTTGATGTCAAACTTTTAGAAGTGAGAAATACATAAGCAAACAAAATGTTCTCAAACTTTCGTTTTTAATCAACATGAAGAACAGCAATACATTATTACACTTCACATATTTCATGTGGTGAGTGGGTGGGTGGGTGAGTTAATGAATGAATGAATGAATGAACGAATGAATGAATGAATGAATGAATGAATGAATGAATGAATGAATGAATGAATGAATGAATGAATGAATGAATGAATGAATGAATGAATGAATGAATGAATGAATGAATGAATGAATGAATGAATGAATGAATGAATGAATGAATGAATGAATGAATGAATGAATGAATGAATGAATGAATGAATGAATGAATGAATGAATGAATGAATGAATGAATGAATGAATGAATGAATGAATGAATGAATGAATGAATGAATGAATGAATGAATGAATGAATGAATGAATGAATGAATGAATGAATGAATGAATGAATGAATGAATGAATGAATGAATGAATGAACAAAATAATACTACAATATAGTATACATACAACAAAAACTTACAAAACATACAAAAATAAATAAATAAAATAAAATAAACAAGCAAACATTATATTAAAGTTTATATTTCTCTCCCTCTCTCTCTCTCTCTCTCTTTCACTCACTTACTGATTAGATGATTTGATTTTCCTCCTTTATTATATTTTGCTTCCGGAGAAAAATAAATAAAAATAATATATAAAATATAATAAAAAAAGGTTATAAAAAATAAATTGCGACCTATTCAACAAAGATATTACATTTTTTCTCTCTCCTAGACATGTTATATTATATTATTTCAACAGTAAAAATGTCTACAGCTCTTCCTCAGTACTTTTATTTAATATTGCTGCCTTTTTTTTCCTAAAAAATTTCATTTGAAAATGCTGCTAGGCATCATACACTACTTATTTAATATTTAGAAAAAAAAAATGAAGAAAAGTATAAAATAACATCTGTGACTCAAAGATCTATTTTGACAGAAGATATTTTCGTTGAAATAATAATTTTTTACTATATTTTTGATACTTTACTATAATATTTTAGGAGACGGGTCACAAGTTGTAACAATTACTGATTTCTTTACAATAAACATATAGCACATTGTCTGAACTGGTTCCCGTTTGATCATCGAAGTAAAACAACATATAGCAAGTTATTTTAAAAATGGGACATAAAGGATTTTTACCGCACCAATACGATTTGATGCATAACAATAAGAGAGGTATTCATTGCTGCACTTCTCCACCTTTTACTTGACTTCTGTTATATTGTGATGATCGAATTGCCAAGACAGGAAACGAGTCAACTTATGCGACGAGTAAACATCATGCAAACTAGAGAGAAGGGACAATACACCGAAAGGTATTATTGCGTGATCATAGCTCGTTCTGTAAAGTAAAGTAAATCTCAACAACAGTGATTGGCTGACCAACAAAATACGACACATTCATTGGTTGATCTTGTTTTTTGAGCTAACAAAATTGACAAAAATTGAGACACATGAAGAGTATGGAACTTTTTTGTGTGGAGTTTCTTTCATTCTTATCAAGTTCAAAGTTTTAAACGAAGAAATAACAATGATCGACCATATGTATAAACGTAGTAAACAGGTAACGAAGTCATAATCAGCTGTTATAACAAAGGAACATATCGACACAAAAGTTGCGCCGGAAGTCTGACTTTGCAGAACGAGCTCATATCTACCTGTTTTTTAAATTTCTAACGATGATTATGCTTTTAAATAATTTTAACTATTTAGTACTATTTACTATTCGTAAGACTGAAAAAGAGTGAATTAGTTTAGATAATTATACTTATAAAAAATAGCATTACGATAAACATTATATCGATCTTGTTGCGAAAAAAAGAACTATCTCGTATTTTGTCAGGGGAAGCAAAAGGCCTATCTCGTTCCCGAACGTTATGGAGATGGCGCTCGAGATAGACCTTTTGCTTCCACTGACAAAAAAACGAGATATGCCTTTTGCTTCCCCTGACAAAATATGATATAGGCCTTTTTTTCGCAATAAGATTGGTATATACTTTTCCATATGCTAACATAATTGATTTTTAATTTTTAAATCAAATTCAATAATTTTTGTATACATTTATTATTCTCTAAATATTAAAAAATAAAAGGTTTAATTTAAAAGTAGATAAAAAAATATGGTTGCTAATATTGTTACGTATACTGTAACATAAAATTAAAATGAAACGTAGATGCTGCAAAAAAAAAAAAAAAAAAAAAAAAAAAAAAAATGCTAGAACCACAAAGTAAAGAATTGGTTTGTATTTCCTAAAAAAAATTATGTTCTTATCTCATTTATTAGCACAGCTTTAGAGAAATAGAAGTAAAAGAAAATTTCATTATTTTTAAAAAATAATAACGTTCTTGTTTTCCTAGTCTAGTTCAGAATAAATCATAAATATATATTGACAAAAATTATTGTTGTAATACTTTATCAAATATATTTGCAGTGAAAATATTTTTATATTACCTCATGACCTCAAGAAAACTATCCATTGGGTTTTAAGTTACAGACAGAATATGTTTAAACACTACATTAAATCATTTTATTATTCAGAATGTGTATTTGAAAATGTACAAGAAATCATTTGAAAGAAAATTATTTCTTCTCCTTTGTCTTCTTTTTACTTTCTTTCCCAAGACAGATTGTATTGATTTGTTTCTACCACATAAGCTTATTCTCTCTCTCTCTCTCTCTCTCTCTCTCTCTCTCTCTCTCTCTCTCTCTCTCTCTCTCTCTCTCTCTCTCTCTCTCTCTCTCTCTCCACTTGCTGTACATTTTCTGAATTTCAAGTACAAGTCTTTACAATCAAACCAACCATGTCATCAGCACGTTCTCAAATGGATGTTATTGGTGATAGAAAAAAATAAACTTTTTTTATTAACATAAAAAGAAACGTAAAAGTTTGTCTAGTATTCCTCATTTCCGATCTAAAAATAGTAAAGCTTTCAGTAAAAAAAAAAAAAAAAAAAAAGCTAAAGATTTTTACGCATTTCTTAAGAATACGAAATTAAGAAAACACTTTTACCGCACTTTCTGTGATTGCTTAGCAAGATCTGCTAGTAATCTCTTAACATAAACAAGCTATTTGTACAGATTTTGACATATTTTTATTTTTTGCCTACTCTAAGTTAATATGGTAAAATCTTATATAAGAAATTGTGTACATTAAATATATTGGTGTTAAAACTGTGATTTTTTGTGTTTGCAAAAATACAATTTACACGTTACATATACGTTGTAAGATGTAAAATTAAAAATATGCAAAATTAATTGGGTGAAAGCGTAAAATAAATATTAGCTTTAATTATCTATAAAATCATTACAGTTTGTTTCTTTACTCTCTCTCTCTCTCTCTCTCTCTCTCTCTCTCTCTCTCTCTCTCTCTCTCTCTCTCTCTCTCTTTCTCTCTTTCTCTCTCTCTCTAGAACAAGTTTTTCAGATTGTCATTTTGACCTATGACAAAGGTTTACTTATATAGTGTAGAAAATAACCCTCGTTCATTTTTTACATGTTAGTTTATTTTACAGTTTTAAAAAAAAGTTACTATCTTATACATATTTTACATCAATTTATAATAGAGCTAGGTCTGTACCTCGTTACGACGGCGTTAATAACAAAACTTAAGAGTCCCTTGTAAACTATGCAATCTGCGCTTCATATCTAACACCATTGTGGCCTAACTTGTAGGATACTTACTCAGGCTTAAAGATGTGAGTTTTTAAATATTTATGTTCGTGCGTTTGGTTGTTGGTTTGTATGTTTGTTAGCATGTTCGTTTGTTCTTTTATTTGTTCGTTCATTCATTCATTCATTCATTCATTCATTCATTCATTCATTCATTCATTCATTCATTCATTCATTCATTCATTCATTCATTCATTCATTCATTCATTCATTCATTCATTCATTCATTCATTCATTCATTCATTCATTCATTCATTCATTCATTCATTCATTCATTCATTCATTCATTCATTCATTCATTCATTCATTCATTCATTCATTCATTCATTCATTCATTCATTCATTCATTCATTCATTCATTCATTCATTCATTCATTCATTCATTCATTCATTCATTCATTCATTCATTCATTCATTCATTCATTCATTCATTCATTCATTCATTCATTCATTCATTCATTCATTCATTCATTCATTCATTCATTCATTCATTCATTCATTCATTCATTCATTCATTCATTCATTCATTCATTCATTCATTCATTCATTCATTCATTCATCCAATTAAAAAAATGTGAGTTATATATATATATATATAAAAGAAGAAAAAATAAAAACAAAAAACACATTGCAATAAAGCTGAAAGAAACAGCTAATATAACAATCCAATATAACAATATTTTGGCAACTACATTTATGATAGAATACATCGCAACACTACTTAACAATTTCTGCTTTAGTTTGAATGATATATTTTAGAGAATATATTTTGAATAAAAAAAATTGGGCTTCTGGTTTTGAAGGCTAAAAATGAAAATACATATAAAAAATATTGAAGAAAGAAAACTTAAAAAAATAAAATTGCTTTTCTTTTTTTTTTTTTTTTCCATTTCATCTCACGCAGCTTCTATTATTTATGTCAAAAATACTATTCTTCTCTCTCTCTCTCTCTCTCACTCTCTCTCTCTCTCTCTCTCACTCACTCGCTCCTAACTTTAATGAAAAGTGATTTTGAAATAAATTTGGTTTGATTTCTTGACTTATAGTATTGCTTGTGATTTCTATAGAAATTTTCAAACTTTACGAATCATTTCATTCAAAATTGCTTTTTAAAATTGAAAAATATTTTGACACACTCTTATGTATAAGAAAATTTATATACTACAAGCTAAAAGAAGAAATAAAATAATATTAAAGTTGTGATAATCAGGTTGTCTTTGTTATGTTTAGTATTATAACATAATAGTGAAATAAATATTTATTGCAATATTAGATATTTGACATTTTATATAATTTATTGATATGCAGCTTATCAATTTCATTTGAAAATATTACCGTTTTGCTGGATATTTAGTATACACAAAAAATATGTTTATATATTTAGAAAATAATTTTTTTTTTTTTTTTTTTTTTTTTTTTAATATTAGTACTCCAATTCATTCACCTTCTTCGTTAAGATGTTCAGTATAATTTTATATTACTGACCGCGCGTCTAAATGGAAAAAAAGCAATTTTCATGAACCGCGCGAGTGGTAAATAAGCAACTTTCAGGGCCGTCGCGAGTGGCAAATAAGCTATGCTCACAGCACATGACTTTTACCACTCGCGACGGCCGTGAAAGTTGCTTATTTACCACTCGCGCGGTTCATGAAAATTGCTTTTTTTACCATTAAGACGCGTGGCCAGTGATATTAAAAAATGACGAGAATGTGCTCTACAATAAAAATTATTATATATTATTTATTTGTTCCGTATTAAGGTGTTTTTCTTTGTTTTTCAATAAATATAACAGTTTTATAATGATAATAATTAAATATACGGTGTGTGCGCATGATGTCATTCAGAATGCTTTATGATGCTTTTCTTGAGCAAAGAATAACATTGCTCAGTATAGGGCAAATGTAGTTTTTGGCTATTTTCTTTGGAAATTTAGCTATTTTTTTGGTTATTTTTATTTTTCTTGCATAATTGAAAAACTATAAATTTAACCTGTTAACGGCATTAATGCTCTCAACAAATTGCTATGTATTTTTAAACTGGCAAAATGGGTCATTTTCCTATATTGGCCCATGTTATTTAGCGCTCACTTATGACGTCGACTTTAACATAAATGAAACCAACCTGAACTTATGATTATATTATATATTTTTAATTTACTAATTATTTCAACTATATGCTTTATGAATAAACACGAAATGGGATCTTTAAAACTGATGACAATTTTTACCAGAATGTTAATGTAGCCTCACGAGAGAGCATGTAAAAACTGTAAAGTATGCAATTTGCGTGAAAATTCATGTTTATGACGTCAGAAACATGAACAAATTAGTATGAGAATGTTGTGCGGGTTGCATAAATGGAATATTCCGATCTCTACTACGGGGCTGCTGTTGGGTTTTGAGACAAACTAAAGTAATTTATGTAAATCCTATCAAGTGTTTTGTGATATAAATGCTTATGTTTTACTCTTTTTTTTTTTTTTTTTTTTAATTTTTTTAATATTAAATATAATATTTAATATGATGTCATAAATATTATTGTATGTTTTAATTTTTTTTTTAATAATATATAGTTTACATATTATTTCAAATGATTTATTATAAATCATTACTAATTTCTCAAACATTAATAAAGAAAATTTAAATGTGATGGTTGTTTCTAAGAAAAACTATTTACAGTTTATTGATGTTTCATGAATGAAGTTCGATATATTTACTACTAAACTGACAACTTTGCTATATGAATGGACTTATTTTATTACTTATTCTAAATAACAAAAATGTATTTTGGATTAAACTCTGTCGTGGCGGAATTTCTTTTTGTCGCAACAACTTTTATGAACATTTTCAGCATAAGTTTATATTGCCTGCAAAACCATATGTACCGAATTTCAAATATATTTGTCCATCAATTATATTTATGCAAAGAAACTAAGAGAATTAACTCTTATGAAATCGTAGAAACTGGTCAATTGTTTCTGGCCAATCAAATCCTTCAAAATCAGACAAGTGAATAAAATTAGTATCAAAATTATCAGTTGATATAAGCCAGTTTAAAAACCCTGTGCAATATTTTTGAGAGCATTGATGAGCTGTTAATAGATTGAATTAGTGTTTTAAGTATGTGAGAAAAATAATAATTACAAAAAATTAACTGATTTCACAAAGAAAATAGCCAAGAATGAAGATTGTCTTATGCTGAGCAATGGCAAGCATTACTCCAGTATGGCGTCCAAGTGCAATAAACATGACGTCATGCGCATATATCCTACATATAATTTTTGTATTCGATACAATATAAATTAAGTTTCAAATGACAAAATACTTAAGATATGCTTGAAATTGTTCTGTTTTGCACATATTTGTTTGTAAACAATGATTTAGTAAAAAAAAAAAAAATCAATCTTATTTTTTACAGACACTAAAGTTATACTGTATGTACTATAAATTTTATTAGACACTAATTGACAAAAAAAAAAAAAAAAAAAAAAAAAAAAAGCGTGTAATCTACACGTAGTAATTCACAGCCACGTTCATAAATCATTTACGACTCACCAGTCGGTTGGTTTCTCTTCAAATCACTATCATTACAAAGTCTACTGTCTGTGCCATATATCGAGTGCGTATGGTACACTAATACGGAGCGTAAATATTACGTTAAAGTAAAAATCTCTTTCAAAACAAAACAGTTCAAAACTGACAAGGCACATTTGCGATGTCAGATTATTCATTAGAAGTTAGCACAATTTGTTCAATACAGCATAATTTATGCTATACTGCGTAATAACTATGTTATATAGCATAAATATTATGTTGTACAGCATAATTATTTACGTTATTCTAATTTAACATAATTTATGCTATTATTAGATAAACGCAGCATAAATTACGTTTTTTTTTTTTTTCGTGTAGAGTACAGAAAGATAAAGGTACATAATATGTTTATGAATAACGATCCCGTCTTATTAAATTTAAGTTTTTAAGTTTATTTTCTAATACCTATCTCTTTAATGTCTGCAGCAGATAGCTCGAAATTAACTACAATTAGTTTTGATTCCCTTTAGTTTTAATGCTCAACTTCTCTTTTAATATAACATTTATGCGCTCGATAAGTGTACATTCTAAGCTTGGTCATGTCTGATCGATTTATTTGCTGTAAAATTTCATATGTGTCACCCAAACTTTAGTACATGATGAATTCTTATTGTAAATTGAGAATTTCAAATTGAAGCTCTTTTTTTAATTCTTTTTGACGTTGAAATTTTTATAATGTGAGCTTAACAGTAAGTTGTAGAGAAAGCTTTTTTTTATGTTGATGTTTTGAAATTCAAATTTTGACTCTTTACTTTTTTTGTCATTTAGAATTCTATAGTGGAAATTTCAATGATGAATATTTAAGTTCTTCTATCAAATAGGGATTTTTTTTTCAAATTAGATTTAATATGGGTACACATTTGAAGTCTATACTTCTTTTGTCCCCACGCCTCTCGTATATTGATTTTCTCTATTCTTAAGAAAGCAGGGTGACCGCGGCTAATATCTCAAAAACTGTATGGTCGCGAAATATTAAATTAAAGTAAAATAGTAGTTACTTAAAAGTTTAGTTATGTCAAATACATGTAAACACAATCAAATATTGAAGTTATTTCACTTTTAAGATAACATTTGCATATTATATAAAAATAAATTTCATCGCCAACTTTTAAGTTTGTTTGTTTGTTTGTTGTTTTTTTTAAGTAAATTAAATGCATTTATTTTTTTTATTTTTTTTTTATTTATTTTTTTTTGTACAGAATAATTTGAAATCTTTTAGCTGAATAATTTTTCTTAATATTTAAACTACGACATTACACACATATGTTTAGTGTACCTTAGAAATGCATTAATTGTTTGTCAAAGCACGAACTAAACATTCAAGCTTGCAGTGTCGATGTAAGTATGTATGATGAGTACCAACCAGTGAGTCATTGAATGGTTCTGTTCTACGTTAATGTTAATTCTTAAAGTCATAGACCACATAAAACAACATGAACTTTTTAATAAATTAACACAAAATGGGATCTTCAAAACTGATGACAATTTTTACCAGAATGTTAATGTAGCCCCACGAGAGAGCGTGAAAAAACTGTAAAGTATGCCATTTGCGTGAAAATTCATGTTTACGACGTCAGAAACATGCAAAAATTAGTATGAAAATGTTGTGCGGGTTGCATAAATTTAATTCTCTGATCACAGCTACGGGGCTACTGTTGGGTTTTGGGACAAACTAAAGTTATTTATGTAAATCTCATCAAGTGTTTTGTGATAAAAATGCTCATGTTTTTCTCCGGTCTATTCCTTTAATTCTTTTCAATACCTCTGCACTGGTAGAGAGTCAACATTATAAATGTTTAGTTTCTATCATCGATTTTTAAATAATTTTAGGTAACCTTCATACATTTGAGTTTGCTTCAATAAGAAAATAATGTTTAAATAACCATATTTAAAGGCATAGAAAACATTGAACAAAAACATCATGATAATGATTTGGAAGGAGTCATTGATTTCTAATTTATTTTCCATTATATGCCATTTCTTGGAAATCAAAATAATATAAAATAAATTAGAAATTAATGACTCTGGCCAGATCAACGTTGAATTTCAGTTATGTTACGATAATACTTGTTATTACACAAGATTTTTGTTCAACGTTGTTCTATGCCTTTAAAGACAAAACATTAAAAAATGAAAATTAATTCAGAATTATTTTTATTGAGTACACGGAAAATAAATAATACTTAAGGCAAGTCAATGCAGTAGGTAGACATATAACCTAGAACACAGGTATTATTATACTACAATAATACCTAATGCAGGTGCAATATGCAACAATAAAGGTGTGACTCACTTAGATTAAGTGGTATTGTAATTTATAACTATACCTGTTCCAAATTAAAGTGTAACTATTGCAAAATACAGGATACATGTACAGCTGTAGCCAAAAGTTTAAGAACGGGGCAGCGGCGGCCGATGCGCTTTCTCATAAAGATAACATAGCGTGTTTGCGGGTTGCCTATACAAATCGTTCTCAAACTTTTAGCCAGAGCTGTACCTGCCATAGGTAGTAATTTTTTTCCGTTTACAAAATTGAAACTACTAGCCTGTACTACTTTATATTCTCGTTATAAAATTTATATAATAATAATAATAATAAAAAAAATCATGCACATAAATTTTGTTTACACGAATATATAATTGTAATAAAAAAATTATTTATAATGATTAGAGCTTATACACAATGGTCACACTGGTGTAAAATTACAGTTATGTGATTGCGTGACTGATTTCAAGTATACCATATGTTTATATTTGTCACGATATTTATTATACTCTGACCTTGCTGCCTTTTGTTTTAAAGTCATTAACGTAAGCAGAAAAAAACTATTAATTTGATTTGTTTTTATGATTACCTTTGTATATTTTTTTTTTAACTTTTTTTTTTATTATTTTTTAGTTACATTTTTTTTTATTAAATGTATTACGTTCACTTATTAAAACGTTTAACTGCTCTTAACCGGTGATGACTGATGACGTAGCATCAATTAGGGGAGCGCTAGAAAAAGGCGCAGGACCCCTTTACATTAACATTACACTTATGGGGAGGATTTTTTTTTTTTTTTTTTTTTACCCCAAATTTTTGAGAAAACTTTACTGCATTATCCACTAAATAAAAAATATTTATAATTCTGGAAAATGAACTGTATAAATAATAATATGTAATAATGTATTAAATATAGGTCACACAGCATTAAATTTTCAAGAATTTGTAATTAAACCTCACAAAATTTAAATTTTAAATTTTTGTTCTTTTATTATTAGTACATCATACTTTTTTTGTTTATAATACAAAATAATTAACATAACTGTTGTATTTTTGTTTCAGATTCATACAAAAGCAGTAGAAGAAAATGAAATTGTGGTAAGTAACATTATAATTTCTTATACAGTATATCAGTCCCAGACAAGTTTTAAAAAAAAAAATTAAATGTCGTAAGTTTTAATCACGTTTTTGTGCGGCACTCAAAATGCAAAAAAAAAAAAAGAAAAAAAAAGAAAAGTTTACTTTTGTCATGATCTGGTATTATATGACCTTTGTTGAACTTGCAAGAAACGATATTAGAAATTAGAAGACTCATATCTGATTATATTTATTACTAACTAAATTTATAGTAATATAAAACTATCTTTATGAAGCTGATTAATAATTTGTGAGCTTTACTTGCGCAAATAAATGTTTTGAGGTTTTATTTTATTAGAGTTAAATTATAAAAAATGTTTCTAGTAATCTTCATTTTAATGTTTGATTTTCTCAAAGTGTTTTAGTTAAAAAAAATTATTAATTTTAAAAAAAAAAGAAAAAAAAAAAAAAAAAAAGAAAAAAAGAATAGTTCCACAGAAGTGTGCCTTTCTGCTTACTGCCTCATATAGGGTTGTTGCATTTAAATTCATAAAAGTTGACGCCATATTTGAGCACTAAATAACATGTGAACATATGTAATTATGTGATATATTTTGCCAGTTTGAAAATTCATAGCAATATTTCTTAGACCATTGATGCTGTAAACTGATTGAATTAGGTCTTCAAGTTTTGGATTTTTTTTTTAAATAATGAAATAATTGCCCGATTTTCTATAGAAAGTACCCAAATATAACTTTTGTTTTATGCTGAGTCATGTAATTCATTGCTCCAGTATGGCATCGAAGCGCATTCTCATGCATACACTCTATTGGCTATAAAACTATTGGCTATTAGTTTTTCTTCGCGTTTTAAAAAATAGAACAGGGGAAAACATTATCATTTACATCACAAAACACTTGATGGGACTTACATGAATAACGTTTGTTTGTCTCAAAACCAACCTGTAGCAGTAATTAAAAATGTTCGACTTAATAAGTAATATGCAACCCGCACAACATTTTCATACTAATTATTTAGTGTTTCTTACGACACAAAATAAGAATAGCTTCGCAAATAGAATACTTTTCAGTATTTTCATGCTCTCTTGTGGAGCCACATTTACATTCTGGTTAAAAACAAAATTATTTTTTAATAATCCAATTTTGTGTTTCATCATTAAAAAACACGTGTTGTTTCATTTCATGTGTTATATAATATTAAAAAAAAAACCATGGAAAGTAATCTGCACACGCAAATAAATATTATTAAGGGTTGTATAAAGATGGCATGTATCTCAAAATCTACAAAGAAAACTTCGAAGCTTTATGATGTCATTTGAAAGTTCATAGTAACAGCTACCTATGATAAAATTTTCAGATCCCGTGACCATCAGATAAAAGAAAAATTGTTGTTGACATTAACATGGGCTCTTATGGGACTAAAACTTCAAAAAAATCACAATTTAAAATCTAGAATGGTGACCCCCCAATTTTTTTTTACATTTTTGAAGATGCCTAATGTATCACAGTGCAAAATTTCAAAATTTTCTTAATTTACAATTTTTTAGTCAAATCCCGCAGTACCTGAATTCCTAACTGAAATTTAGTGATATAAAATATAAGAAAAATAACGTCTAATAATGTTTTTCTATAAATTTTTGGAGTTTAACTTATACTTATATAATAGTGTTTTCATAACAAAAATATATTTTTATATTATATAACATAAATTGCTCTATATATACGCAAGGAAAAAGTTATAAAAAAGTAAATTATCCTTAGAGAAAAGAGAAAAGAAAAAATTACATTACATTTATTATAATTTCTTTTGTAAAATATTATTATTATTATTATTTCGTATATAACATGGGTCATAATAATAAAAACATTAAAATTTCATTTTCATGTGTACCAAGATGTGAATTAAATTTTTGTAGCGTCAAAACTTTTTTTAACGCAAAGAAAAAAAAAAAAAAAGAAAAAAAAAGACAAATATACATAGCATAAGAATAATTTTATTTAATGTAGTTGAAATTTGTTTTATATTATATTTTAAACACATAAAATTGTGAGATTTAAAACAATAGTGTGTTTACTGCTCTCTCTCTCTCTCTCTCTCTCTCTCTCTCTCTCTCTCTCTCTCTCTCTCTCTCTCTCTCTCTCTCTCCTTCTCTCTTGCTGATTCTGTCTCTTATATGAATTTTTAAGAGTTGTTTCTTTCATTTCTATTCTAGTTCTCTCTTCTATTTTTATTCATTTTTCTTTGTAAACTGCTTCAATTCTCTCTCTCTCTCATACACACAAACACACACACTGCTTCCCTTTTTCAACATTTAATGCGTTATCACTTCCTCTCTTTCTCTTTCTCTTTCTCTTTCTCTTTCTCTTTCTCTTTCTCTTTCTCTTTCTCTTTCTCTTTCTCTTTCTCTTTCTCTTTCTCTTTCTCTTTCTCTTTCTCTTTCTCTTTCTCTTTCTCTTTCTCTTTCTCTTTCAATTTCTCTTTATCTGTCTCTAGCTATGTACTCTCTCTCTCCCTTCCTCATCACTCTCTCTCTCTCTCTCTCTCTCTCTCTCTCTCTCTCTCTCTCTCTCTCTCTCTCTCTCTCTCTCTCTCTCTCTCTCTCTCTCTCTCTCTCTCTCTCTCTCTCTCTCTCTCTCTCTCTCTCTCTCTCTCTCTCTCTCTCTCTCTCTCTCTCTCTCCATATCTCTCTCTCCCTCCCTCCCTCTTTCTAGCCCTCTCTAATTCTCCTTTCTCTGATTTGTCTCGCTCTCTGAATTTGTATTAATAAACTCTCTCTTCATCTCTCATCCCAACGTACCATCTATGTATATATCTCTGTCTCTTAGTCTCTCTTGCTCTCTCTATCCCTCCCTACAATTCTCTCAATCTCCCCATTCTTATTCTAAATTTTATTTCTCCCTCATTCGTTCTCTACTCACTGTAAGCTTTATAATATATTTCTGCCTCTCTCTCTTTCTCTCACTCACTTTTGTTCACAATAAGCAAAGCATATCAAGTTAAAACAAACACAATATAATAATAATAATTGTAAAAGCAGCAAAATATTCTTTGTTATCTCTGAAAAATGAAAATGTTTATAGACTTTTGAGTGTTACAAAAAGTTAGAAAACCGTAAAATAATTTTATAAAATTTTGTATTCTTGACTTTACTACATAACATAAAAGTTTTTGTAAAAAAATACAACAATGACAAGGAAAATTAATATGGTTGTTATGTTTCAAAAAGCTGTCAATTTTGTATGCGAGAAAAAACAACAACACCAACTTTTATTATAATTATATCAAAAAACTTTTGTAATATTAATACAAAGAATATCAAGTATGAAAATCAAAATATGAGGAAAGTATCTTTTAAAATACTAAACTTGAAAGAAAAAAAAAAAAAAAAATGTTTGAATTTTGTTTGAGAACTTTTTTTTTTTAAAGGTGATGATATATTGATAACTATTACAAATTTTAATTAAGCTTCAGTAATTTCAAATTAAGGGTTGTATTTAGATGGCTTGTATCTGAAAATCTAAAAAGAAAACTTTCAAAATTTATGATGCCATTTTAAAGCTAATAGTAATACCTATGATAAAAATGTTAAATCCCGTAACCATCAGATAAGAGAAAAAAATTATACATTGAAATTGGCATGGGTTCATTTGGGATTAAATATTTAGAAGATCACAATTTAAAGTCTACATAGTGGAGACACCGCGAATTTTTAAATTCTTGAAGATACCTTATTCTTTTGTATATCACTGCAAAAATTGCAGATATATTTTCTTTCTGTATAACTTTTTAGTCAAATCCTGCTATAGCTGATTTAATGTCTTAAAAAAGAAAAACATAATTATTATTGATAAATTCATTTTTTCCGACAGTATTGATATTTCTCACATTGATACTTCAGCTTGAGACAATTGCAAATATATAGAAAATTTGGGGGTCGCCGTGCAAATTATTTTAATTGATTTTTTGAAATTTAAAATCCATAAGGCCTAATGTTAATTTCAATTTTTTTTTTTGGGGCAGTTCAAACATCTTGAAACTTTTTATCACGGCTAGCTGTGACCCTTAGCTACACAATGACACCAAATTTAGACCTAAAACACTGCTAGTTTATGAGATATAAAGTCAGTACGCTTCTCCCTTAACTAAAAAGTAGTAAAGAAAAAAAAGTAAGATATTTCGCAGAGATAAATTAGCATAAAGTTTAACAGTGTCCATAAATAGAAAAAATAGAGCAAAAGCTCCATGCTAGATTTTAAATATGCTTTTTTTTTAAGTCCTATTTAAGAGCCCATGTTAATTTCATTAATCAATAATAATTTTTCTCTCTTATCTGCTGTTCACAGGTTCTGAAAAACTTATCATAGGTACCTCTTACTATTAATTTTCTAATGTCATGTCATCATACAACTTTCAATTTTTTTATATAGATTTTGAAATGCAAGCCAACTAAATAAACCGTTTATAAAAATAAAAATAGTATGCCTTATTTTAAATATAAAAAAATAATAAAATTATTATGCAAAAAAAATGAATTTTATTTTTAAAATTTTATTGATAATTGTTAATATAAAATTTTTAAATATTACAATTAAATATAAAATTTTATTATTTAAAAAAAAACTTAATATATATTATTATTAGTTTCAAGTTCAAAGACCATGACGAGTTAAATACCGTAAATAACACTAGCCCTTCTGGAAGTTTGGATACAGTAAGAGTAAATAAAAAATGAGTTCAGATGTAGATAGTATGAATTTAAGAAGCACAGATGAAAGTATATATAAAGAAAAAAATGCAAGCAATAATAAACGTTATGAATGTAACAGAATAGAGCTTCTATTTAAAAAAAAAAAATTTATAAATATATAATATATTACCAACATGGATTATTACTAAATAATTACACATTATACAAGGGTCTATGCATTCATGTAAAAAAACGACGCCATGTTGGATTGCTCAATAACATTGGAGGCATAGGAAAATAACTCATTTTCCCAGTTTAAAAATACTAAGCAATATTTTTAAGATCATTCATGTTGTTAACAGGTTGAATTAGTCTCTAGTATGTGTGAAAATTAATAATAACAAAATATTAACCGATTCCCCCCCCCCCCCCCCCTCCTCAATTATTAACGTTTTTCTTATGCTGAGCAATGTTATTCATTACTCCAGCATGGCTTCCAGGCACATTAAATATGACGTCAAGTGGATACACCCTTATTCAGGTGAGATATTAGCTACTGCGGTATTTAACGAAAAAGTTGTAAAATTTTTTATTTTTTTAACAGAAATACATTATTAGCATAAAGTATTTTTAACCATGCTAGATTTAAAATTATGCTTTTTAAAAGTTTAAGTCCTATAGGAGCCCATGCTAATTTCAATAAATATTTTCTCTCTTATCTGAAGGTAACAGGTTCTGAAAATTTTATCCAAGGTAGTTGTTACTATTAACTTTCAAATGACATCGTATAGTTGTTAAATTCTTTTTAGATTTTAAGATTAAGCTATCTAATTACAACTTTTATATAACAAATAGTACACCTAATTTTCAAGTGTATCAAAGTTAAAAAACAAAATCACATTTTTTAAAATATTAAATGATGTTTCTTTTAATTTTATTAGTAATTGTTAATTTAATTTAAAGAATTATACTTTTTAAATAAATTATTAATAATATTAAAATAATTATTTATTAACGTTTTTAAGTTTCATTATTCAAAATCGAAAGCAAAAAACTATAAATTTGTCTCAATTCTTAGTACATATTTGAAAAGTTTGTACATGTATTAATTTGATAAGAATGGAAGTACCTGTGAAAAATGATGTGCAGATGCACAAATGATATTGTAATAAGAAATTTTAATAATATTTGTTATGAATGAATCAGGAGACAAGATACATTTAAAAATTGTACATTAAATTAAGGCGGGAAATCAGCTACTGCGGGATTTGACTAAAAAGTTGTAAAGACAGAAAAATCTGAAACTTTGTACATTGATACATTAGGATACGGTATCTTCAAAAATGTAAAAATTTTGGGCGGTCACCATGCTAGATTTTTAATTATGTTTTTTTGAAGTTTTAGTCCCATAAGAGCCTATGTTAATTTCATTAATTAATTTCTCTCTTATCTGATGGTCGCGGGTTCTGAAAAATGATATTCATAGGTTATCATAGGTAGCTGTTACTATTAACTTTCAAATGGCATAATAACATTTTGGAAGTTTACTTTTTAGATTTTGAGTTACAAGCCATCTGAATACAACCCTTAAACATTTTGCACTACAAGGTGTTTGCATTCATGTTAAAATATACGCCATGTTGGATCACTCAATAACATGGGCCTCATAAGAAAATTATTTATTTTGCAAGTTTAAAAATATTAATCAATATTTTTGAGAATATTTATGATGTTAATATATTGAATTAGTAATGCTGTCCGTAAACCCTGTTCTTTGCTCCTAAAATGACGATCAACTATGGTTAATCAAATGGAATGCGCATTTTTTGGTCCAAGAGAACAGGGTTTACGAATAGCATTAATATCTCAAGTATGTGAGAAAAATAGGAGTAACTAGAAATTAGCTGATTTGTCAAAGAAACTAACCAGAAACGAAGTTTGTCCTATGCTGAGCAATGTTATTCATTACTCCAGTATGGCATCCAAGCACATGTTATATGACGTCATGCGGATTCACCCTATAATTTCTGTTGGATATTAGCTACTGCAGTAGTAACGAAAAAAAATTATTATAATTATTTTTTTCAAACTGGTACATTATTAGCATAAGGTATTTTTAACAATGTAAAATAAAAAAGAAAAAAAAAATCCATATGCTGGATTTTATATTGTTTTTATTTTATTATTATTATTATTATTTTAAGTTTAAGTCATGGATATATATGGTTTAAGTCCTATATGATAAGAGCCCATGTAATTTCATTAAAAAAAGTTCTCTTATGTGATGGTCATGGGTTCTGAAAATTTTATCATAGGTATCTGAAACTACTTTCCAATGGCATCATAAAGATTCGAAGTATTCTTTTATTTTAAAGCACAAGCAATGAAAGTATAACCATTATACAACAAAATAGTAAACCTAACTTAAATGTATTTTATTAAAAAAATATATAAAAATATACTACATAAAATTATTTTAAAAATTTATATATATATTTTTTTTAATTATTGGTAATTGTTGCTATTATAATTTAAAATATAAAATTTAATTATTTAGTTTATTTTTAAAATAAGTTATTTATTTAATGTTTTAAATGCAAAGATTTATAGATTTTAACTGACAATTCTTGCTCGGTTGATGTTTTTGTAGTGAACGTATGTTAATTTATAGTTTTGTTGAGAACCGAAATAGTAAGTAATTTTAAATTATATGAATGTAAGAGGAGAGAGGTTCTAAACATTGTCTCGGACCACTTGCAATGAACGAACATTTTAAAATAATTTGTAAAATTCTCAATACATTTCTTATGGAAAAATCGTTTTCACTTACACGTTGCAACAATTAAAAACATTTCATTGCAAGTGGTCCAAGTAAATTACACATATAACACTGGAGGGTATTTATATTCACATTGTTAAAGTCAATACTATATTGTATGACTCAATAAAATGAGCCGCATATGAAATAACTTTTTTTTAGCAGTTTAAAAATAATTAGCAATATTTTGGACAGCATTGATTTAATAGATTAAATCAGTATCTGAAGTATGTGAGAAAAAGAACCCCCAAATATTAGCCAATTTTACAAAGAAAACCTAAAATGAAGATTGATTTATGCTGAGCAATGTTAATCATTACTCCAGTATGACGTCGAAGCGCATTAAATATGACGTCATGTGGATGCACTTGAAAGTGAGATAGCTACTGCAGTAATTAACGAAAAAGAAGTTAAAAAAGTTGTTGTTTTCACTTGCTATTTTTAACAACATTGTACAAAAAATAAAAATAAAAAAAAAAAAAGGAAGAAAATCATCATTCTAGATTTTAAATTATGCTTTTTTTTTTTTTTTTTTTTTTATTGAAGTTTAAGTTCTATAAAAGCCTAATTTCAATACATATTTTCTCTGTAATGGTCACGGGTTCTAAAAATTTTAGAGTAGGTAGTTGTTACTGTTTACTTTCAATGGCATCATAAAATTTTGGAATTCTTTTTAGATTTTGACATATAAAACATTTAAATATTATTATTATAATACATCTTAACCTAATCTTAAAATTATTTTAATTAGAAAATAATAATTAAAAAAATACGGCTTGCAAATTTAAATCTTAAAAATCAGTTTATATTTCTTACTATTTTATTGGGTAATTGTTGCTATTATAATTTTAAATATTAAATTTGTAAAATAAATTATTTTATAATTAATATAAAAATTTATTTTTTAGTTTAATTTATAATTATTACGCTTGTATTGGCCTATAGCTCATTGATTTGCTTAATTCCACATCGCTATTTTCTATTTGAAAGATGTACGAGCAGTACGAGTAATAAATTTATGAGAACTGAATTGTTAAAATATTTATTATTTATGAAGCTGGAGAGAGGTTACATTTAAATATTAGTCGACGCCAAAGTTAGTTAGTGCTGGTAAATTACATATTTTGCACTTTATAAATATGGAGTCTATGTATTCATGTTAGAGTCGACGCCATGTTGGATCACTCATTAACATAGGCCGTATAGGAAAATGGCTCATTGTGCAAGTTTAAAAATATAATATTTGTGAGCATTGATTTAAGGGGGTAGGTGACCGACTGATATATTTCGCAAACTAGACGGTCGCGAATTATAATATAAAATAAACACAAAATAAAGAAGAAATGGTACTTAAAACTAAAGTTCCATCAGACATGTAAAGACACGATCAAATATTTAAGCTATTCCAATTCAAATAAAAGATAAATAAAGATAATTAAAGATAAGTAAATGTGAAAATTCAAATTTTTGTTAAATAAGAAACTTTTTAAAATTAAAATCATACCAAATCTTTTTTTGGAAAAAAAAAAAAAAAACTTTAAAAAATAAATTTACTCTATTTTAGTAGAAACTTATTGTGTTTGTTTTGTTGTAAATAAATAATATACCATAAATTATTGTAAAAATAAAGTTCTATAGAGAGAACGATTTCCGGTCCAAGTCGGTCACCTTCTACATTAACAGATTGAATCAGTATCTCAAGTATGTGAGAAAAATAATAATAAGCAAAAATTGATCAATTTCCCAAAGAAAATAGCCAAAAAATAAAGATTATCTTATGCTGGGCAATGTTATTCATTACTCCAGTATGGCGTCTAAGCGCTAAAGATGACGTCATGCGGATAAATCCTATGTTATTAGCGAAAAAATAATATCAGTTTTCTTTTTACAGATATATTAGCATAATTTTTTTTTTTAACAAGGTACAAAAAAAATTCACCATGTTAGATTTTAAATTATGCTTTTTAATTGAAATGTAAGTCCTCTAAGAGCCCATATTAATATCAATAAATATTTTTTCTCTTATCTGCTGGTCACGGGTTCTGGAAATGTTATCAAAGGTATAGCTGTAACAACTTTCAAATGGCATCATCAAGTTTCTAAATCTTTTTTAGATTTTGAGATATAATATAAACCATCTAAAGATATAATCATAATTAAGTATAACAAAATAGTACACCTCATTTCAAATGTATTTCAATTACATGATATAAAAATATATATTTATAGAATAATAAGTTTAATTTCAATAATAAATTATTTTGTTTACTATATTATTGGTAATTATTTTTATCATAATTTTAAATAATAAATTGGTAAAATTAAGAATTAATACTATTAATATAATAATTTATTTTATAAATTAATTTCTGCTTACAATTTGGATTAAAGCTTGCAGCTCATTACATATTTACATGGGTCTTAATCCCTTTTGAATCTGCTATTTATAAGAGCTCTACTTATACTAATTGGAGGAGAACTTAGGTCCGAAGTAAATATATGCAGATGATGGTTGATAAGAAATGTTAAAAAATAATATTATTTGTTAAGAATGTAAAGCGAGAGAGGTTGCAGTTACGAAAACGTCGAGGCTAAAATTGATTCCTACGAGAAATTACACTATTAGCACTTTTAAAATATAGGGGTTTTGAAATCATGTAAAATACTATGTCATGTAGGATCACTCAATAACATTGACCGCATTGGAAAATAGCTTAAGGGAGTAGGGTACAAACCTTATATCTTCAAAACTAGAAGTGTTTTGTGTCTTAATTTGGTGTTATTGTGTAGCTAAGGGTCACACCTAGATGTGATAAAAATTTAAAGATGTTTGACCGTCCCCCCCCCCAAAAAAAAAAAAAAAAAAAAATGAAATTAATATTAGGCCTTATGGGCTTAAAATTTCAAAACATCATTTAAAATAAGTTGCACGGTGACCCCCAAAAATTTCTATATATTTGAAATTGTCTCAAGCATTAATGTGCCAAGTTTCAGATTTATTTGACGAGAAAAGTTTGAGTCTAATTGCCGACGTCGGTACCCTACTCCCTTAATTTAAAAGTTTAAAAATACAATGCAATATTTCTTAGAGCATTGATGCTATGTTCATATGTTAAATTAATATCTCAAGTAAGTGAGAAGAATAATACTAGCAAAAAAGTTAACCGATTTCCTAAGAAAATAGAAAAAAAGAAGTTTTCCTTTTTTGCGCAATGTTATTCATTACACCAGTATGGCGTCCATGCGCATTAAATATGACGTAACGTGCATGCAACCTTATTCAGGTGAGATATTAGCTACTGTGGTATTTTACGAAAAAGGAAGTAAAGAAAAAAAAATCCCAGATATACATTATTACCATGGAATATTTTTAACAATGTATACAAAAAGGAGAAAAAATCACCATGCTAGATTTTAAATTATGCTTTTCTATTGCAGTTTAACTCCTATAAGCGCCCATGTTAATTTCAATAAATATTTTCTCACTTATCTGATGGTCACAGATTTTTAAAATTTTATCATAGGTAGCTGTTACTATTAACTTTCAATAACATCATAAAGTTTGGAATTTCTTTTTAAATTTTGAGATACAAAACATCTAAATAATATCATAATATGATAAATATTACACTTAGTTTTACTATATTTTAATTAAAAAATAATTATTAAAAATTACAGCCCATAAAATTTTATTAAAAATTTTAGTTATATTTCTTACTATTTAATTAGTAATTTTTTGTTATAATAATTTAAAATATTGTATTTGTAAAATAAAATATGTTAATATTAATAAAAAAAAATTATTTATATTATATTATGTTTACTAAGCTCGTAGGAGCATATTGCCTTTTCGATTACTCTATTCTGGGTTTGTTATTAGATGTAACATAATATATACGTTTGAAATTATGAGATCTGAAGTATGAAGTGACGATACAAATGATAAGGAAAATAAATAATGATCTGTTAAGAATGTAGCTGGAGAAAGATTGTATTTACAAAAACGAAGATTCCAAAATGTATTATAGAGTATGGGAAAATTGCACTTTCAGCTTTCTAAATAGATGTTGTATGTATTCATGTTAAAACCGACGCGACGCCTTGTTAAAACACTCAATAACAAGGGTCGCATAGGAAACTGACACATTTTCCGAGTTCAAAAATAATTTGCACTTTTTTTGAAGACATTAATGCTGTTTATACAGTATGGTGAATTAGTATCTCAAGTACTGTATGTGAGAAAAATAATAGTATCAAAAAAATTAACTGATTTCACAAAGAAAATAGCTGAAGGCGAAGTTTATCCTATGCTGAGTAATGACATTCATTCTCCAGTATAGCTTCCAAGTGCATTTAATGTGACGTCATGTGGATACAACCTTTATTCAGGTGATATATTAGCTACTGCGGTATTTAACAAAAAAGCAATAACGAAAAAAAATATAGATATATATTTTTTTCAGACATATTATTAACATGAGGTATTTTTAAAAACAAGAAAATGTAAAATCACCATGCTAGATTTTAAATTATGCTTCTTTTAAAGTTTACGTCCTATAAGAGATTATGTTAATTTCAATAAATATTTTCTCTCAGATCTGATGTTTACGGGTTGTGTTATTAAGTAGCAGGATACAGGTGATATTATAATCTCAAGTATGTGAGAAGAATAATAGGAGCAAAAAAGTTAACTGATTTCCTAAGAAAATAGAAAAAAAATGAAGTTTGTCCTTTTTTGATCAATGTTATTCATTACTCCAGTATGGCGTCCAAGTGCATTAAATATAACGTCATGTGGATACACCCTTATTCAAGTGAGATATTAGCTACAGCGGTATTTAAGGAAAAAGCAATAATGAAAAAGAAAAAAAAATTACCGGAATAAGATATAATAATTTTTTTTGACAATGTATGGAAAAAGAAGAAAAAAATCACCATACGTGATTTTAAATTATGCTTTTTTATTGCAGTTTAAGTCCTATAAGTGCCCATTTTATTTTCAATAAATATTTTTACTCTTATCTGAATGTCACTGCTTCTGAAAAATTTATCATAAATAACTTATACTATTAACTTTCAAATGATATATACAGTTTCTAAATTTTAAGATTATGTGATTAAAGCCAACTACATAATACCATTATGACGAATTAATAGCATATAGTAACCTAATATTAAATATACGTTCAATAAAAAATATAAAATTTTATACTTTTATAATGTAGCATTTAATTAAATAAATATTTTATATTTCTTATTATTTAGTAAATCATTGTTGTTATCATAATTTTAATATTAAATTTGCAAAATTAATAACTATTATTAATATAATAATTTATTTTTTAAATTAATTACTGCTCACAGCATGGATTAAAGCAATCACCTCAATATCTTTCTTTAATTCTGATTGACTTCTATTTTGTAAGATAAAGATGAATTAGTACGAATAATATGACAACAGCTATGAAGTTACAATGCAAAGATGATTTGCCACAAGAAATTATAAATAAAAATAAATATTAAGAATTTAGCAAAAGGATGATTTCATTTACAAAAATTTAATGTCGTTGTATAAATGTGTTAGTCTGGGAAGACTACACATTTTGCAATATATAAAAATAGGGTGATTGCATTCATGGTTAGGTCGACGCCATGACTCAATAACATGGGCCGCATAGGAAAATGACTCATTTTCCCAATTTAATAATACTTTGCAACCTTTCTGAGATCATTGATGCTTTTAATATATTCAATTAGTATCTCAAGTATGAGAGAAAAATATGAGTATCAAAAAAATTAACCGATTTCCTAAGAAAATAGAAAAAAGCGAAGTTTGTCCTATGTTTAGCAATGTTATTTATTACTGGCGTCCAAGCGCATTAAATATGACGTAATAAGGATACACCCTTATTAAGATGAGATATCAGCTACTGCGGTATTTAATGAAAAAGTAGTAACGAAAAAGTTTAAAAAAAAATCCTAAAGATACATTATTACCATCTATTATTTTTAACAATGTATACAAAAAGAAGATAAAAAAATCCCCCATGCTTGATTTCAAATTACGCTGTTTTATTGCAGTTTCAGTCCTTTAAGGGCCCTTTTTAATAAATATTTTCTCTCTTATCTGACAGTCACGGGTTCTGAAAATTATGTTACTATTAATTTTCAAATGGTATCATAAAGTTTTGTAACTATTAAGATGTTGTAATACACAACGAAGCTGAAGGTAACGTAAGGCAACGACTGCGAATTTCGTTCGTCTTTTCCGAATATGCCCGATCGACGAAATCTATTTCCGGTAAAATTTCATTTTTTCAAAAAAAATTACACACGATAATATTTTCCCGCCATCAAAACGTGAAAAATACCGGAAATAAAGATTTAAATCTTGCAGCAGACGCACGAAATGCGCAGTCTATGCCTTACGTTATCTTTAGCTTTGTTGGTGATACATATCATATCAAATTAACTACTTCATATTACTATTATTTAACTGTCACTTCATTAAACAATTTCAATTTATTTTAATGTAAAATATTAAATTAAAAAAAATAAAACACTCAAATATAATTTTAAAAATTAAATTATATTTCTAAAATTTTTGTTGGTAATTGTTGTAATCATTATTTTTAATAATTAATTTTATAATTTTTTTTTTTAAATAATACAATATTTTATTTATTTATACATCATTATAATACTAGCTCTTATAGCTAATTTCATTTTTATTTACTCTGTTTTTTCCTTATTATTAGTAAGTTATATGAGCAATCAGAAGTTAGATGTGAAGATGAACCGATAAATGTTAGGAAAATATAAATAAAATAAATGTTAAGAATGAAACAGGCGAGATGTTGCATTTAGAAAAACGTCAATGCCAAAATGTGTTAGCGGGAAAATTGCACTTTTAGCTTTATAAATATAGGGTGTATGCATTCATGTTAAAATCTACGCCATGTTGGATCACTCAATAACATGGGTGACATAGGGCATAGGAAAATTATTCATTTTCCCAGTTTTAAAATACTATTCAATATTTTTTAGAGAACTGATGCTGTTATACATAGGATAAATTAATATCTCAAGTATGTGAGAATAAACGTAAAAATACCCAATTTCCTAAAAAATAGCCAAAAACGAAGTATGTCCTTTGTTGAGCAATGTTATCATAGGTAACTGTTACTTTTAACTTTCAAATGACATCATAAAGTTTTGAATTTCTTTTTTTTTTTAAATTTTGAGATACAGAACATCATAATAATACCATTACATAATAAATATTGCATCTAATTTTAAATTTATTTTAATCAGAAAAAAAATACAGCATTTAAAATATAATTTTATAAATAATCAGTTACAATTCTTACTACTTTATTGGCAATTGTTGTTATCATAATTTTAAATATTAAATTTCTATAATAAATTATTATAATGTTAATATAATAATTTATATTTTATTTTAATTCATAATTACAACATAGATATTAGCATATTGCTCATCATTTTCATTGTTGAAGATGTACGAGTAACGAAATTTTGAAATCAAAAATTTGAAATTTGAAGTGAAGACTGATGAAGCAAATGAAAAGAATAAGAAATAAGAAATCATTATCTGTCTTAAGAATGTGATAAAGATTGCATTTACAAAAACGTCGATGCCAAAATGTATAAGTATGCGAATATTACACTTTTAGCTTTCTAAGTATAGGGTCTATGCATTCATGTTAAATTCAACGCCATGTTGGATCACTCTATAACATGGGCCGCATAGGAAAATGACTTAGTTTGCCAGTTTAAAAATACTAAGCAATATTATTAAGAGCATTGATGTTTGTTAATACTGTAGATTGAATTAGTATCTCAAGTATGTGAGAAAAATAATAGTATCAAAAAATTAAACGATTTCCTAGGAAATAAGACAAAAACAAAATTTGAACTATGCTGAGCAATGTTACTTAATACTCTAGTATGGCATCCAAGCGCATTAAATATGACGTCATTCGGATACACGTTATTCAGGTGAGATATTATATATACTGCGTTATGTAAAAAAAAGCAGTATTTTTATATGCATTAATGTTAAAGACGAAGCAATGTTGGATCACTCAATAACATGGGCAGCATAGGAAAATGACTCATTTTAGCAGTTTAAAAATACCAAGCAAAATTTTTGTGAGCATTGATTTAATTAATTAAATCAGTATCTCCAGTATGTAGGAAAATAATAATAAATTGCCATTTAGAAGTATGAAGTGTAGAGACAGAGATGAAATGTGAAACTGATAAGAATTTCTAAATATTTCTATTTGTTAAGAATTAAGGAGGAGAAAGATTACATTTAAAAAAAATACAATGCTAAAATATATTAGTACGGGAAAATTAAATTTTGGTTTATAGATATAGAGGGTGTATGTATTCATATTAAAGCCAACGCCATTTTAGATCACTCAATAACATGGGACGCATAGGAAAATGGCTCTTTTTTGCAGTTTACAAAATTTGTAAAAATACTAAGCTATATTTTTGAAAGCATTGATGCTGTTTATATGTTAAATTAGTATATCAAGTATGTATGAAAACAATAATAAATAAAAAATTAACCAATTTCGCATAGACAAAAGCCAGAAAAGAAGATTTCCGTATTCTGAGAAATGTTATTCATTACTCCAGTGTGGCGTCCAAGTGCATTAAATATGACGTCATGCGGATACACCCTAATTCAGGTGACATTTCATCTACTGTGGTAATAACGAAAAAGTAATAAAGAAAAAAACAAAAACAAAAAAAACATTCACAGATACATTAGCATAAATTTTTTTTGAACAAAGTACAAATATAAAAAATGTAAAATCACTATGCTTGATTTAATATTATGCTTCTTTTAAAGTTTAAGTCCAATAAGAGCCCATTATAATTTCAATAAATATTTCTCTCTGATCTGGTGGTCACGGGTTCTGAAATTTTATCATAGGTAAAATTGCATCATAAAATTTCGAATTTTTTTCAGATTTTGAATTGCATTATATTTAAGGTACTACTTTAGGGTAAGAGTAAAAAAAATTTATGATGACTTTGAAGTTCAGGCTGGTGCACCCAAAAATGAAATCAAAAAAATTCTATCTTAAAAACTGTCGTCACAACAGAGCGTCAAACTATCGCAAATGCCCCGCCCCCTAATGCTAATGAATCTATATTTGGAACCCAATTTTAACCCACTTCAAATTTTTTCAGCGGTTAAAAAAAATACTAGCTTGTTCTTTGTGTTGATTTTTAATGAAAAAATATTTTTTAGATTTTTCTAGGACGAATTTGCCGAGAAAAAAATTATCGCAAATTGACCCATGTTAATTTGAATATGCAATCTTCAATAATTTTTTTCTCTATAAATGTCTCGTAAAAATCGTTTAAAAAGTCAAATTCATTAAAACTTGATCTATAGAACACGCTAGTATTTTTCGTTTAGAAGTTGATCAAGAAAAATTTTGCACACTGTGAGCTTGAAGTTTTGTATGATTTGCGTGTTAAATAGGGCGTATCCCAACGACTTTTAATGCTAATTTACGGAAGATTTGATTTGAGCCGAAACTTTTTGGAGTATAGAGAATTGTTCCTTGGTTCATTATAAACTTAAAAAGTGATATTAAATTAAATTTTACGACAACATCGCTACCCTAAAGTAGTACCTTAAATATAACCATTACATAACAAAATAGTAAACTAATTTTAAATGTATTATAATTAAATATTTCCAAAAAATATTATTTTAAATATTATTTATGTACTTAAGTTAGTTTTTTTTAAATTTGTTTGAAATTGTTGTTATTATAATTTTAAATATAATTTTTTTTTTTTTTTATTTATATTAAAATAACTATTTATTTATTATTTTAATTGTTAAATTGCATTGATATTTTGATATACGATAATAGTAATATAATTTGACTAATTATAAAGTTATTCAGTGAGTTACGAAAGTTAAAATGCTGTTGAGAAGCTATTACATAGTGAAGACGTGTGATACATAAATTGTAAAAATATTTGTCAATTATGAAGCAGGAGAGAGGTTTCATTTATAAAATTGTCGAAGTAAAAGTTGGTTAGTTCTGGTAAATTAAACATTTTGCACTTTATAAATATAGGGAATAAGTATTCATGTTGAAGTTGACGCCATGTTGGATCACTCAATATCATGGGCTACATATGAATATGACTCATTTTAGCACAGTTTGAAAATATAGACTATATTTTTGTGATTAATAATTTAAAAGGTTGAATCAGTCTCTCAAGTATTTGAGAAAAATAACAATAACAAAAAAATGACCATTTTTCCAAAGAAAATAGCCAAAAATGAAGATTGTCTTTTGCTGAGCAATGCTATATATTACTCCAGTACGGCGTCCAAGTGCGTTAAATATGACGTCATGTGGCTTAATCCTATAAATTCAGGTAAGATATAAAACTACTGCAGTATTACCGAAAAAGTAGTAACGAAAAAAAAAAAGTATTCATGTTAAAGTCGACGCCATGTTAGATCACACAATAACATGGGCCGTATAGGAAAATGACTCATACTCATATGAACTTTAGCTTTTCAACATTTTTGTGAGCATTATATTTAATAGATTGAATCAGTATTTATAAAGTATGTGAGAAAAATAAAAACAAAAATATTATAAATTTTCCAAAACAAATACCAATAATTAGGAATGTCTTATATGCTGATCAATGTTATTCATTACTCCAGTATGGCGTCCAAGTGCATTAAAAATGACGTCATTCGGATACACCCTTATTCAAGTGAGATATTATCTATTGCGGTATTTTACGAGATTTTTTTTTTCTTCACAGAAATACATTATTGGAATAAAGTAATTTAAATTAAATGCTAGATTTTAAATTATCGATGGCTCCACGGAAAACTGAACTATGTATAGTCTCCGCGCGCCTCAAATTGCTCTCCGCCTCACCTGAAATTGAAGCATCTGTAATAGTGCGCAGGTAAGAGATGCTTCATATTCAGGTGAGGCGGAGAGTGCAGATGTTCCAAATTTGAGGCACGCGGAGACTATACATAGTTCAGTTCTCCGCGGAGCCATCGTTATGCTTTTTATGAAGTTTGAGTCCTGACCATATTAATTTTATTTAATATTTTCTCTTATCTGATGGTCACGGCTTCTAAAAAATTTATCATATAGGTAGCTGTTACTGTTAACTTTTTATTAAAATCATAAAAACTAGATTTTTTTTTTTTTTTTTTTTTTTTTTTTTTTTTAGATTTTAAGATACAAGGCATCTGATTTAACCATTACATAACAAATTGCACACCTAAATTCAAGTGAATTTTATTTAGAAGATAATAATAAAAAATTCATCTCGCAAATTTTAATTAATAAAATTTATTAAATTATATTTTAATTTTTTGGCAATTATTGTTATTATTATTTTAATTATTAAATTTGTAAAATAACTTAAGCACTATATTAATATAATAATTTATTTTATATTTTAATTTATGGTTACAACAATGTTTATAACTTATACTGATATTATAGTTGGTGATCCTGCATATCCTGCAGTGATTGTAATGGACTTGTAATTGGTAAGATGTAACAGTAATTAAATTACGACAACAGAAGTATGAATGAAGTGAATATGCAAATGATAATGCATAATGCATATGGAGAGAATGCATAATACAAAAACGTCGATGCTAAAGTCTGTTAGTATTGAAAAATAACACTTTTAGCTTTCTAAATATAAAATGTATATATTTATATTAAAGTCAACGCCATGTTGGATCACTCAATAACATGGGCCGCTAACGAAAATGGCTCATATTCCAAGTTTTAAAATACTAAGCATTATTTTTGAGAGAATTGATGATTGTTGTTGATGGTCAAGGGCTCTGAAAATTTTTATCATAGGTAACTGTAATTCAAAATGCATCCTAAAGTTTCGATATTCTTTTTAGATTTTGAACTGTAAACCTTGTAAGTATAACTATTCTATAAGAAAATAGTAAACCTATAAGTTCAAATGTATTTCAATTAAAAAATTTAAAAAATATAAAATGGTTACTTTTACATTTAGGAAAGTTTTTTTTTTTGAAAGTTTATTGGTAATTATTGTAATAATAATTTTAAATACAAAATTTATAAATTTACATTAATATTTAAAAATATATTTATTTTATTTTAAATGTACCAATGAAATGACGTAAGTTTAAAATAATGTTGACAGTACCGTTTTCCTTGTGAGGTTAAGAATCAATTATAACCTGAAGAAGAGACGTAGTAAGAAATAAATAGTAATAATATTTGTTATTTATGGAGCAGGAGAGAGGTTACATTTAAAGATTTGTCGAAGCCAAAGTTGATAAGTGCTGGTAAATTACAAATTTTGCACTTTATAAATATAAGGTTTATGTTTTCATGTTAAAGTCAACGCTATGTTGGATCACTCAATAACATGGGCCGCTTAGGACAATGGCTCATTTTGCCAGTTTAAAGATAATAAGCAATATTTGTGTGAGCAATTATTTACGGAGGTAGGTGACCGACTGATATCTCGTAATTTAGACAGTCGCGCATTATAATAATCACAAAATAAAGAAATATAAACGAAAAAAAATTCAGATACATACGGTATTTTTAATAATGTACAAAAAAAACAATAACATGCTAGATTTAAATTAAGCTTTTTTATTGCAGTTTAAGTCCTATAAGGACCCATATTAATTTAGATAAATATTTTCACTCTTATCTGAATGTCATTGGTTCTGAAAAATTTATCATAGATAACTGATACTATTAACTTTCAAATGATATCTTATTCAGTTTCAAAATATTAAGATTTTGCAATACAAGCCAATTATATAATACTATTATGATCATTATATAGCAAATAGTACACCTATTTTTAAATATATTTTTAATACAAAATATAAAAATATATATTTTTTGAATTTAATATTTAATTTAATTTTTTTTTTATTTCTTTCCATTTAGTAAGTAATTGTTGTTATCATAATTTTAAATATTAAATTTATAAAATTAATAATTTTTAATAATATAATAATTAATGTTTTAAATTAATATCTGCTTGCACCATGTATTATAGCTTATAGCTCCTTGTCTTTTATTGTTGGTTTGATTTGCACCTTGTATATGTAAGATTCTAGAATAGATTGTAAAGAACCTAAAAGAGCACATTTTTAGAACGAGTATAAATAGTAGATTCTATTGAAGTCAACATATACCTTTATTAATTACATTTCAGCGATTAAATCCCCTCTATAAAGTGCCTAACACGCCCCCATAGAAGACCCTTGCGTTCGTCTTCTGTAAATTTAAAACGCGCGAATTTATATGTTAAATTAGTATATTATCAAGTATGAACGAAAACAATAATAATAAAAAAAAATTAACCAATTTCGCATAGACAAAAGCCAGAAATGAAGATTGTCGAATTCTAAGAAATGTTATTCATTACTCCAGTGTTGTGTCAAAGCGCATTAAATATGACGCCATGCGGATACACTCTTATTCATGTGAGATAACAGCTACTGCGGTATTTAACGAAAAAGTAGTAGCTAAAAAAAAATTCACAAAGATTTCATAGAGTATTTTAAACAAAATGTACAAAACAAAAAATGGAAAAACAAAAAAATATTAACAATATCAACATGCTAGATTTAAAATAATGCTTTTTTTTACGTTTAAGTTCTAGAGGAACCCAGGTTAATTTCAATAAATATTTTCTCTCTTACCTTCATGGTCAAGGATTCTGAAAATTTTATCAAATGTAACTGTTACTATTAACTTTCAAATGGCATTATAAGGTTTCAAAATTCTTTGTTTTAGATTTTGAGATACTATCCATCTGAATTATTATTTATTTAAATTATTTATGTTTTATAACAAATAATATACAGAAGTTCAATTGTATTTAAGAAGGAAATAAAAAGCAATAAAATGTTATATTTAAAACTAAATTGTATTTCTTACAGTTTTATTGGTAATTATTCTTATTATAATTTTTAATATTATGATGTATAAGAAAATTATTAAAAATATTAAAATAATAATTTATTTTTTATTTTAATTTAAGTAAACAACGTTCTTATAAGCACTTATCTAATTGCTTAGCTTTTTGTCACTATATGATTCACATTAATTGTCGTTGTATTTGTAATATGTGCGAGTATAAATTTTATAAGAACTGAAGTATTAGGTAAAGAGGCACAGATGAAATGAGAAAGGGATTATGGAATAACAAAATTTGTTACGAATCTGGTAGTGCAGGAGAGACATTGCATTTACAAAAACGCAATGCCAAAATGTGTTAGTATAGTAAGGGATTATCATTACATCATTAGCATACATCATTAGCAATACGTAATTTTATAATGTACCAAAAAAAATATAATAAAATAAAATCACCATGCTAGATATTAAATATTTTTTTTTTATGGAAGTTTAAGTCCCATATTAATTTCAGTAATTATTTTTTATTTTATCTTATGGTCATAGGTTGTTAAAATTTTATCGTTGGTAGCTATTATACTATTACTTTTCAATTGACAAAATTTGACATACATTATAAAATCTGAGGTAGATATTATTTAAATAAAACTTTTATATAAAAAATAGTACATATAATTTTTAATATATTTCAATCAGAAAGTTAAAAAATTAAGTAACGTAAAATTTTAAAACTAAAAAAAAATTAAATTATTTTTATTTTAGTTTTATTGGTAATTGTTGTTATTATAATTTTTAATATAAAATTTATAATTAAATTTTAGTAATATAATAGTAATTAATTATTTATAAATTTAAATTTCACGTTGTATTTAAAGCTAACAACTCTGTAAATGTATATACGAATATTCCTCCCCACATCTCCTATGAATTGCATAAAAATCAATTATTGAATTGACTAGAGCGATAATATGAATAAAACAATTCAAAGATGATTATGTGTTTTAATGAAATTCAACAATTCAAGAAATAATATTTTTTAAAGAATGTGGCAGTAGATAGTTTGTATTTATAAAAACCTCGATGCCAAAGTGGATTAGTACGGAATACGTTAACATTTTGCATTATATTAATATAGGGTGTATACATTCATATTGAAGTCCACGCCATGCTGGATCACTATAACATGGGCTGCATAGGAAAATAACTCAAATTGCAATTTTAAAAATACTTAGCAATATTTTTGAGAGCATCAATGCTGTTAACATGTTAAATTAGTATTTCAAGTATGTGAGAAAAATGATAGTATCAAGAAATTAGCCGATTTTGCAAAGATAATAGCTAAAAATGAAGGTTGTCCTATGTTGAGCAATGTTATTAATTACTCTTTTATGGCGTACAAGTGCATTTAATTAGAGCTGTAAATTTAAACCAGTTCGAGCACCCGCCCGGGCCAAAATCTTCGGGTGCTCGTTTTTTTGAAAATGGTCAACCCGGGTTTCGAGCTTTTAGCTCGAAAACGAGCTATTTCGAGTTAAGCTCGAGGATGACTCGTGAAAAAAACGATCTTTTGAAAATAAATCGAGCAAAAGTAAATTTTTTGCAAAAAGCAAAGAAAAAAAAGTTTGTAATTTTTGTTTAAAATGGTGTTTTTAATATTCTATCATGAAAAAATAGGCTGTTTAAAATATTATTAAAAATTATTTTCTTTTATTTATGACTTTTACCCTTCAAAAACAATTTTTCTGTAATGAAAGTCGAGCTTTTTTCTTCATAGGCTCAAAAACTTGTTTTCAAACTTCGGCTCAAATATCGAGCTTTCCGAGCTTTGGCTCGTTTTTCGAGTTTAAGCTCGATTTCAAGCTAAACCCGGGTTTCAAGTCAAACCGGGTTAAAAAATTGCAGCCCGGGCTAAAAATATTTCGAGTTTTTTACAGCTCTACATTTAATATAACGTCATGCGGATACACCTTTATTCAGGTTAGATAACAGGTATTATACTGCAGTATTCAACGTAAAAGTAGTAACGAAAAAAAAAATTCTCAGAGTTACAGTTATTTTTAACAATACAAAAAAAAAAAAAAAAAAAAAAACAGTAAAGAAAAGAAAAGGAAAATCATCGTCCTAGTTAATTTATGTATTATTTTTTTAAATTTTAAGTCCTATCAGAGCCCATGTTAATTTCAATAAATATTTTCTCTCTTATCTGCTGGTCACGGGTTTTGAAAGTTGTATCACAGGTATATGTAATTGTATCATCTTTCAAATGGCATCATAAAGTGTCTAGTATTTTTTTAGATTTTGAGATATCAGCCAGCTAGATACAAGAATAATTAAGTATAACAAAATAGTACACCTAATTTCATACGTATTTTTATAAGCAAATAATAATAAAAAAAAATGATGCATTCAAAACATTTAAAAAAAAATAAAGTTATGTTTATTACTATGTTATTTAAATAATTTTTAATATCATAATTTAAAATATGAATTTCGCAATTTAACTTATTTTTATATTAATATAATAATTTATTTTTTATATTAATTTATGATTAAATCAGTTATAATTTTTGTAAATAATGGGTCAAAGATTTTGTTACCTAGGGTTTGTTACTATTTGTATAAGTATTTTAGTATTATGAGATTAGAAGAATAGAGTTAAGATGCACAAATGATAATTGATAATAAATAACAATTAATAATATTAGATAAGAATATAGCAAGAAGAGAACTTATCACATCAAAAGTCGATCCCAAAATGTGTTAGTCCGAAAAAAAAATTTAATTCTAGCTTTCTAAATACAGGGTGTGTGCATTTATGTTGAAGACGACGCCATGTTGGATCACTCAATAACATTGGTCGAATGGGAAAATTGCTCATTTTTGCAGTTTAAAAATACTATGCAATATTTTTTAGTG
Organism: Ecdyonurus torrentis; assembly: GCA_949318235.1. Taxonomy (NCBI): domain Eukaryota; kingdom Metazoa; phylum Arthropoda; class Insecta; order Ephemeroptera; family Heptageniidae; genus Ecdyonurus; species Ecdyonurus torrentis. The sequence continues at coordinate 20,409,548 of OX439133.1, forward strand.
AATTGATGCTGTTAATATGTTGAATTAGTTTCGCAAGTATGTGAGAAAAACAATAGCATCAAAAAATTTAACGATTTCGAAAAGAAAATAGCCGAAACCAAGTTTTTCCTATAATAATAATAATAATAATAGTTCTTTATTGGGTTTAAAATGAGAAAGTACATTATATATATATATATATATATATATATATATATAAAAAAGAAGACAAAAATAAAGTAAATGTAACCCAACGGGTGATGAGAAGAAGGCAAAATGCCTATACACTGTAAGTGATCTCACACCTTTATCACACCTATGCTGAGTAATGTTATTCACTACTTCAGTATGGCATTCAAGCGCATTAAATATGACGTCATGCGAATAAACCCTTTTCAGATGAGATATCAGCTTCTGCGGTTTTCAACGAAAAAGCAATAACGAATTTTTGGTTTCTTTTCTTTTTTTTTTTTTTTTATAGATACAGTTGAGCTTAAAGTATTTTTAACTGTGTACAAGAAAATATCAAAATGCTAGATTTTAAATTGTGCTTTTTTAAAATTTGTTAGAAGTCATATAAGACCCCATGTTAATCTTAATAAATATTTTCTCTCTAATCTTGTCACGGGTTCTGACAATTTTACCGTAGGTAGCCATAACTACTTTCAAATGGCATTTTATGTTCTTTGTTTTAAAAATACAAGTTTCATTATAAAATAATATAGTAAACCATATTTTAAATGTATTTTAGTTTAAAAAATATATATTTTTAATTTTATTTTAAAAATTGAATTATTTTCATGTAAATTTATTGGAAATTGTTACTGTAATTTTTAATATAAAATTTATAAATTTATAATAACAATAAAATAAATATTTATATAATATTTTAAATATAAATATACAATTGGATAGAAGTTAATAACACCTTAATTTCTTAATTGCTTAGTTTACAACTCGTGTAACAATTTTGTGGAGAAAAGAAGCATGAAGTGAAGATGATGTGAGAAATAATTGAGAAAATAATAATATGAGAATGTAGCAGAAAAGAGTTTGCATTAATGGAGAAGTAGACCGACTGATAACTCGCAAAGTAGACAGTCGGGAATTACAATATTAACACAAAGTAAAGACGAAATATTGCTTAAAGTATGGCTACATCAAACGTGAAAACATCATCAAATATTGAAGTTATTCCAATTTAAAGATTACATGCAATAGTGGAAATTCAAATTTTTGCGACAAATTTTACTAAGATTAGAAACTTTAAAAAATTATAAATATTTATTAAAACTTTTTCCGGAAAATAAGTGTTTTAAATTTTCTCGATTTCAAATGAAATTTCTAGTGTTTACTTTGCTGGAAATAAAGCAAGTACAAAGAATTATTATAAAAAATAGTTCCACTTTTAACGATTTCCGGTCCAGATCGGTCATGTTGAACGTTAATAAAAATGTTGATATCAAAATGGGTTAGTACGGTAAATTACACATTTTTCACTTTATAAATATAGGGTCTATGCATTCATGTTAATGACGATGCCATGTTGGATCACTTAATCACATGGACCACATAGGAAAATGACTTATTTTGGAAGTTTAAAAATAGTATGGAATATTTTAGAGAGCATTGATATAATAGATTGAATTAGTATCTAGAGTATGTGAGAAAAATAATAATAACAAAAAGTTAACCAATTTTGCGATGAATATATCCAAAAATAAAGATAGTCATATATTATGCTTATCAATATTATTCATTGCTCCAGTATGGCATCCATGCGCATTAATTATGACGTCATGCGTATACACTCTAATTCAGGTGAGATATCAGATTTACTGTGGTATTTATCGAAAAATTAGTAAAGAAAAAAATCATAATAATTCACAGCGATACATTAGCATAATATATATTTAACTAAATATTGTCCAAAAGTAAAAAAATAATAATAAGAAGAAATAAAAACACCATGGTAGATTTGAAATTTTGCTTCTTTTGAAGTTCAAGTTCTATAAGAACCTATGGTAATTTCAATAAATATTTTCTCTCTTATCTGATGGTCAGGCGTTCTGAAATTTTTATCATAGGTATAGCTGAAACAACAATGGAATCATAAAGTTTAGAACTTCTTGTTTGATTTTAAACTGCAAGTTATCTGAATATAACCATTATATAACAAAATAGTAAACTTAATTTCAACGTTTGTTTTTATAAAATAAAAAACAATTTATTTAATTATTTTTATACAAATTTGGTTTTAATTGTTGTTTTTGTAATATAAATATAAAATTCATAAATTTACAATAATATTAATATTAATATTTATTTATTATTTTTAATTTAACAAAGATTTGTTATAGCTTGGTGAATAGCATTAATTATTGATGGAATTTCTATTAATGAATTGCTACAATTATGATATTGTTGAATGAGAATTGAATAATAAAGTGAATAATATGAAATGTGATAAGTAAATAAAGAATAATATTTGTCATTAACTAGCAGGAGAGAGGTTACTTTTATAATTTGTCGAAGAAAAATTTGGTTAGTGCCTGTAAATTACACATTTTACGCTTTATAAATTGGGGTTTATGTATTTATGTTAAAGTCTACGCCATGTTGGATCACTCAATAACATGGGCCGCATAGGACAATGACTCATTTTAGCAGTTTAAAAATACTAAGCAACATTTTTGTGAGCAATGATTTGAGGGGGTAGGTAACCGCTGATATTTCGCAAACTAAATGGTCGCGAATTATAATATGAACCCAAAATAAAGAAGAAATGGTACTTAAAATTTAGTTCCTTCAAACACGTGAAAACACGATAAAATTTTGAAGTTATTCTGATTTAAAGATATCATGTAAATGTGGAAATTCAAATTTTAGTCAAATTTGGAACTGTTTTAAAAATAAAATTACTATTGCAACTTTAAAAAAAATAATATTAATAAAAAAAAAAAAAAATTAAATTTACTCTATTATATTTGAAATTTTTGTGTTTGTTTTGTTGGAAATTAACAATGTACTAAAATATTGTAAAAATATATTTCTTCTTTTAATGATTTCCGGTTCAAGTCAGTCACCTTGTACGTTAACAGATTGAATCTGTATCTCTAGTTTGTGAGAAAAATAAAAAGGAAAAATTTACCAATTTTCCAAAGAAAATAGCCAAAAAATGAAGATTAACGATGATGAGCAATGTTATTTATTACTGATGTGAGATATCAGCTACTGTGGTATTTAACAAAGAACTAGTAACATTTTTTTTTTCGGACAGAGATACATTATTAATTATTAGTATTAGCATAAGGTTTTTATTAGCAACATACAAGAGAAAAATATCCCAATGCTAGATTATATATATATATATATATATATATATATATATATATATATATATATATATATATATATATATATATATATATATATATATATATATATATATATATATATATATATTATATATATATATATAAATATATATATATATTTATATATATATATATATATATATATATATATATATATATATATATATTATATATATAATATATATATATATATATATATATATATATATATATATTTATTTATTTATTTATTTATTTATTTATTTATTTATTTTAAGATTTAAGAAGTCACATATAAGAGCCCATGTTAATTTCAATAAATATTCTCTCTCTTATCTAATGGTCACCAGTTCTGAAAATTTTTATCGTAGGTAGCTGTTACAACTTTCAAATAACATCATGAAGATTAGAAATTTATCATATTTTAAAATACAGGCCCCATTATAAAATAAAATAGTAAACCTAAGTTCAAATGTATTTTAATTAAATTTAAATGCTGGTATGGCCGAGTGGTGAAGGCAGCTGACTCGCAACTCTGTACTCCTCACCGAGTATAGGTTCGAGCTACTGCTGGGTGCGTACGTGAAGTGTGAGAGCACAACACGTTGCACGATGCATGTTTACATGCATTCCATGACGACGCACAGTATTCGGGAGGTGCATGATTGATGTGATTGCACCGACCAGCTTGCCTAGATGTTTTCACGGTTTCTCTAGGCTGTCATGGCGAATGCCAGGCTGTGTACTTAGGCCGTGGCCGGCCCGTGTGTGCTTTTCCATTAATTGGAAAGTCCTTACCTGTCGATAAGACAATGTCTTGACTGGGACTGGGATTGGTGTATAGCACGATAACATAATATGGCAAACAAAAAAATAAATTTTTATCCTTAATTTAAAGTATTTTTATACAAATTTATTGGTTATTGTTGTTATTGTTATTTTAATTATAAAATTTATAAATTTAAATAAATAATAAAATAAATATCTATTTATTATTTTAAAACCTTTAATATAGCGATAACGATAAGAAAAAGAAATCTTACTTACTCATTGCCAGTTGAAAGCGGAACAATGATTTTGAGGACTGAAGTATGAAGCGATAAATATCTGAATTTACGTATCCCAATATGGTATTTGCAAAGTGATAAGAAATATTGAGAAATAAATTTGTTAAGAATGAAGCAGGAGAAAATTTGCATTAAAAGAGTGTTTGACCGACTGATATCTTGCGAACTACACAGTTGTAAATTATGATATTAACAAAAAGTAAAGATAAAACATTGCTTAAGAATTTAGATACATCAAACATTTGAAAACACCATCAAATATTTAAGGGAGTAGGGTACCGACGTCGGCCATTAGACTCAAACTTTTACCGTCAAAAAAATATGAAATTTTGCACAATGATACTTCAGCTTGAGACAATTTTAAAAATATAAAAATGTTGGGGGGTCACTGTGCATACTAATATGATTTTTTGAAATTTTAAGCCCATAAGGCCCAATGTTAATTTCAATAATTTTTCCTTTTTTTGGGACGTTCAAACATCTTGAAATTTTTATCATGGCTAGGTGTGACCCTTAGCTACACAATGATACCAAATTTAGACCCAAAACACTTCTAGTTTTTGAGATATAAGGTCAGTACCCTACTCCCTTAAGTTATTCCACTTTAAAGATTACATGAAATTGTGGAAATTCAAATTTTAGTCAAATAAGAAACTTTTTAAAAAAATAAAAATATTATTAAAACTTTTTCCGAAGCAATATAATTTTGTTTTTAAATTAACTCGATTTCAGTTGAAAATTCCAGAGTTTGTTTTGCTGGAAATAAAGAAGTATTATTGTAAAAATATAGTTCCACTTTTATCCATTTCCGGTCCAAGTCTATCACGTTCTAGGTTAACAAAAACGTCGATATCAAAATGGGTCAGTTCGGTGAATTACACATTTTGCACTTTATATAGGTTGTATGCTTTCATGTTAAAGTAAACGCCATGTTGGATCACTCAATAACATGGACCACATAGGAAAATGACTTATTTTGGAAGTATAAAAATACTATGCAATATTTTTGAGAGCATTGTTATAATAGATTGAATTAGTATCTCTTGAAAGTATGCGAGAAAAATAATAATAACAAAAATTTAACCGTTTTCGCGATGAAAATAGCCAAAAATAAAGAGTGGTGTGCTTAGCAATGTTATTCACTACTCCAGTATGGCGTCCAAGCACATTTAAAATTACGTAATGCGGAAAAAAACTATAAATCCAGGTAAGATATCAGCTACTACGGTATTGACGCGATTTTTTTTTTTTTTTTTTTTTTTTTCAGTTACATTAGCATAAGGTATTTTTAACATTGTGCAAAAAAAAAACACCATGCAAGATTTTAAATTATGCATTTTCATTGAAGTCCCATAAGAGTCCATGTTAATTTCAATAAATATTTTCTCTCTTATCTGATGCCTCTGATGGTCACTGTTTCTGAAAATTTTGTAATAGGTAGCTGTAAAGTTTCTGTAAATTATAATAATGAAATGTAAATAAATCAAAGTTTCAAATTTCTTCTTTGATTTTGAGATAGAAGTTATCTAAATAAAATATCATCATTCATTATATATGACAAATAATACACTTAATTTCAAATGTTTTTAATTATAAAATAATAATAAAAAAAGCATGCAAAATTAAATCTGAAAAATTAAAATTGTTTTTTAATATTTTATTGGTAATTATTGCTATCATAATTTTAAATTATTATTGTAAAAAATAAATTATTATTATATTAATATAATAATTTAGTTTTATTTTAATTTATGATCATAAATTTGGTATTAGTATATGGCTAATTGCATGGAATCCTCAGGTTCTTAATACTATAAAAAAATTTAAGGATGAGTAATAAATTTATGAGATCCGAAGTATGAAGTGAAGAAGCACTGTAATACATGATATGTGATAAGAAATTATTAATTATAACATTTGTTGAATGTATCAGGAGAGAGATTGCATTTACATAAACGTCGATGCCAAAATGCGTCAGTAAAAGAAATTATACTTTTAAATTTCTTAATAATAAAAATCGTCTTTATTCAAAAAATGGAAAGACAAAAAAATAATAAAAATTTTTGAAACGGCAAGTTTTTTTTTTTTTTTTTTTTTTTAAGTTTTTTTATTTGATATTTTCTGTATGTCTTACTAAGCCCCCGTATTCGAGAGGACCGTTGAGCAGTGACAGAAGGTAGCCAGGAAAGGCCCAAGCGCCCATGTTAAACCTGATCTACCCTTTGAGGGGTGAAAGGATATAAAGGAAGAGGTAGAGTGTTGGTAGAAAGGATTGGAAGGTAGCGGCTGTGGCCTATATAGTTAGGAACTGCTCAGTCATTCGACAGGGTGGTGCATGCAATTTAAGCCTAACAATGTGTCTGACCCACTCTTACACCTAACCCCAACAGAAAACATCGATGAAAATTTTTGATTGCATACAAAATTATAATAAGTGGGAAGTAATAATACCAAGTAGCAAGAAAAAACATTTACAAATATCACAAAAAGGAAACAATAATAATAATTGTACATTGCTTTATGGTAATAGATGTAGAACAAGGTGTTGAAAAAAAATAATGAAGAAAAAGAAAAAAGGGTGTTTGAAAAAAAAAAAAACAAGTACTTCACGTGAAGCGAATATAGAATGTATGCATTTATATTAAAGCCGACGCCTTGTTAGATCACTCAATAACATAGGACGCATGGAAAAATGTCTCATTTTGCAAGTTTAATAATACTTAATAATATTTTTGAGAGCATTGTTGCTGTTAATAGGTTGAATGAGGAAGACTAATGATTTTTGGGACAGTATTTGAGCACATTTTTAGAAAGTGTATAACTATAGTAGATTCTATTAAAGTCAATATTTACCATTATTAATTAGATTTCAGTAATTAATTAAGGAAATAAAAATTAGAGTTACACCCTCCAGAAAACTGTGTCGTTACTCTTTTGTTTGAATTTGCATCTGAGTTCGATCTTCTTCTGCAAATTTTAACGCGCAAATTTTAAAATTTACTTATATTTTAAAATTCGTGCTTCCTCAAAAATAGGAACAAAAAATTAGTCGATTTTGCAAAGAAAATAACCAAAAACGAAGTTTGTCCTATGCTGAGCAATGTTATTCACTACTCCAGTATGGTCTCCAATTGCATTTAATATGACATCATGAGGATTTACCATATTTATTCAGGTGACTTATTATCATCTACTGTGGTAGTAACGAGAAAAAAAATATATATATAATTTTTTTTTCAGTAATATTATTATAGCATAAGGTTTTTTTAATAATGAAAAATAAAAAACTTAATACTACAATTTATATAATCCTTTTTTTGAAAGTTTAGATCCTATAACAGCCCATGTTAATTTCAATTAACTCCGCCGTCACGGGTTCTGAAAATTTAATCATGTAGCTATTACTATTAACCTTTGAATGGCATCATAAAGTTTAGACATTTTTGAGATACAAATTATTTAAATGTATCCTTTACATAACAAATAGTAAACTTAAATTTATTTTAACAACAAAATTAAAAATAAATAAATATTTTTTTTACAGTTTTATTGCTATTTGTTGTTATTATAATGTTATATATAAATTTTAAATATCACATAATTTTATTATTATTAAAATAATTATTTATTTATTTAATATTTACTGGTAAACTGATAGTAGCAAAGTATGTTATTACGCAGATTCGATAGGACGTCTTTAATCATAAAAATCTGTAAATTGCAAGAGTAATATTAATAGTTATGTTGAAGTATGAAGTAAGGTTTACATAAAAAAAAAGCACGATTTAAATCTTAAGTTTAGACATGAAGGTAAGTGAGAAAAATAATGTTTTGTACATCAAATGAAAACCTCAGTTTTGACATTGTTAATAATCTGCACAGTTTTATTTTTCATCAAATCGTTTATTTTTTATTCACCAAATGGCACAAATTGCCAAAACGCCCCCCTTTTTTCTTGCATTTTCAAGCGTGTTTTTTCTCAGTAAGCAAAAATATAAAATGTTTACTGATCAACAAAAGGCACAGTGTGTTCTTTGGTATGAAAATTCAAAGTCTCCTACGGCAGTTCAAAGGACATTTCGTGTTACATATCAAGTGGATTATCACCACGTACCTTCTCGCAGACCTGATTTTTCTCGCAATTATGAGAGATATAGCCCGAAGGTGAATGTTTGGTGCTGTGTTCTCTTTGATCGCATTATTGGACCGTTCTTCTTTTCTCACGAGGCTACAGCATGGTGGAATACCTACCTTGACATGTTACAAAATTACGCTGTACCTCAGCTGCTTCAAGCTCAGAAGGAATGGGGCTTTGACTTGACATTCCAGCAAGACGGCGCTCCACCGCACTGGGCACTAGCAGTTAAAGAGTACCTAAACCAAGTCTTCTCAGACAAGTGGCTGGGTCGCGATATACCAACAGCATGGGCTCCAAGGTCTCCTGACCTAACAGCACCTGACTTCTTCCTCTGGGGAGACGTGAAAGATGTCGTATTTAAAACTCCAGTGCGAAATATCAGAGACCTCAAGCAACGCATTACTGCAACTATGCACTCAGTGACACCAGCCATGTTGGAGAACGTATGGCGTTTGCTGGAAGTGCGTCTGGACCAGTGCCGAGCTATACAAATGGTGCCCACGTAGAGAAGCCTTAAGGTAATGTTTGCGTCCAAACTTTTAATTAATCGAGGTTTTTAACAAACGTGTTTTATGGCAGGTCTATACTGTAAATTTCAACGAAAAAAACGTCAATTTCCCATTTTTCGTTCTTTCTGGTCTCAAAAGAAGACAAATTATTGTACAGAAATAAAAATTTTATTTTTAAAAATGTCAAAACTGAGGCTTTCATTTGATGTATAAAACATTATTTTTCTCACTTACCTTCATGTCTACATTTAAGATTTAAATCGTGCGTTTGTTTATAAACACCCTGTATAAGAAATTGTTAAATAATTTGTTAAGAAAGTGTCAGGAGAGAGCTCGCATTAACAATAACGTGGAACATTTTTAAACAGGTAAAAATTAGTGACAATTTTTTCTATACCAGTATATGTTATTGAATGATCCAAAATGGCGTCTACTGTAAAGAAATAAAACAGAAGAAAACATTAAAGCATTTATATCACAAAACACTTGATGGGACTTAATAATAATAATAATAATAATAATAATAATAAGTAACTTTATTAAGGCGTTGTGAGGGCTTAACAGCCCTATTTTACAAAACCTTGACCACAACATTACATGAGATAATTACAAAAGCAAAAAAACAGGTAAGAATAAGATTTAATTTATACATTTAATACCTATAAATCAAAAAAAAAATTTATAACAAACATTTCTTTAAAACATAATAACTTTTTTTTTTTTTTTTTGCTTAAGTTAGAAGATAATTATTTTACATAAATATTTGTAAGCCAGATATAAAAATAAATATCTGACAATAAAAAATAAAACTAGGAAAAGAAAAAAAAGAAAATAACTTTAGTTTATTTCAAAACCCAATTGTATAGCTCCGTAGCAATGATCAGAACATTTTGATTTACGTAACCCGCTTAATATGTATCTTTTTTTTTTTACTAATTTTTGCCTGTTTCTGACGTCATAAACATGAATAGTTACGCAAATTGCATACTTTACAGTATTTTCACGCTCTTTCGTGGGGCTACATTAACAATCTAATAAAAATTGTCATCAGTTTTGAAGATCTCGTTATGTGTTTATTCATTTAAAAGCACATGTTTTTTTTATGTGGTCTATGGCTTTAACATGAATGCATTTACCATGCGAGCGTTATATTCAATCTATATGCATAGAACACATTTTCAGCAAACTTTCACTGTCAAATAATATTATACAAAAGGTTTAAAACCTAGAAGATAAAACTGAAAGCAATAATATATTTTCACATATAGCTTCATTTTTTAATATTCAATTATATTTTGTACTTAAAATATATTTATATTAAAATAATCATTAAAAATAATATATTCCAAATATGCTATTAAATTATAATAAATCTATACCATATTAAAACTATTAACTCAGATGAATTTATATTTGCTTCCGTTTAACTTTTTTAAAATTATTTTAAAATAATTATTAATTTAAAAATATTTCTTTTTTCATATATTATCTATAAAAAATAAATCTCTTTGAATTTATATTTTTAATCCGAAGTTACAAAATAATAGAGCACAGTTAATTCTATGTTTATGATGAAAATGTAATAATCAAAAATATACTGTAGTAGAAACGTAGAATAATTTGGAAAACTTTAAGGCGTGAAATCAGCTACTATGGGATTTAAATAAAAAGTTTTACGACTTGAACCGGAAATCGTTAAAGAGGAACAATATTTTTACAATAATTCTTTATACACTATTTATTTCCAACAAAACAAACACTGATTTAAAAAAAAAAATCTTTTTTTTTTTCCGAAAAAAGTTTTAATAATATTTTTAATTAAAAAAAAAAGTTTGTAATTTGACCAAAATTTGAATTTCTACATTTGCATGTAATCTTTAAAGTAGAATACTTAAATATTTGATCGTGTATTTACATGTTTGACATAGCCAAACTTTTAAGTACCATTTCTTCTTTACTTTGTGTTAATATTATATTTCACGACCGTCTAGTTTGCAAGATATCAATCAGCCACCTACTCTCTTTAAGTGAGAAAAATCCTAAATATAGCACAGTGGTACAAAAAGATAAAGAGTCGTTAGAAATGTAACAAATTTGGGAGTTTATCATGCTAGATTTTATGTTATATTGACTTAAAGTTTTAGTCCCATAAGATCCCATGTTAATGTCAACACCTTTTTCTTTCTCGTATCTGATGTTCACAAATTTCAAAAAATTGTATCATAAGTAGCTGTTACTATTAACTTTTAAATGTCATTATAAAGTTTGGAAGCTTTCTTTTTAGATTTTGAGATACAAACCATCTAAATACAAACCTAAAAGGAAAAATAATCACTATTTTTTAACCCTCATTTTTTTAAGCACGAAGTATGTATAATTTGAAATACTTTTTCATATAAATATTTTTTTCCTGTTCCTTACTATAGCTGTTGTATATTAAAAAGTTTTTAATTAAAAATCTTAAACCCTTAGTTATAAAAATAAAAAGAAATTTAAATATTTTTTCCTTGTAATTTGAAATCAATATTTATTTAAGTAAAAAGAGAATTAGGATCAAATAAAGTACACTGAAAAAAAAAAAAAAAAAAAAAAAAAAAAGCTTTAACTTTTATGCTTACATTTTTGATGAAAAAAATTATTTGTTAGTGTATAATAAACTCATTTCTAAACACCTTTTCTTCATTTTTTCGTGTTTTGGAGTCCATTAAAAAGCAAGATTTACAAACTAAAGTCTTAAAACTGATAGTTTTTTTTCCTTTTTTTTTTCTTTTTCATTTTATCTAATATTTTAAAAATACATATGCTTATATTTTCCAAAAGCGCTAGATATTTCATTACCTAAAGCCCTTGTCAACTTACTTTTTTTATTATTTAGAATACTAGATTGATAATTACCATATCTTAATATCCATGAATTAGAGACCAACACGTTGATTTTGTATTTATTTTCGTTTATTTTCCTTTTTGCGGTTATATCACGTATCTGACGTCACAATGTCACAATGACAGTACATTGTGACGTCAGATTCGTGATATAACCACAAAAAGGAAAATAAACGAAAATAAATACAAAATCAACGTGTTGGTGTCGAATTCATGGATAATAAGGTATGGTAATTATCAATCTAGTATTCTAGATAATAAAAAAGTAGGTTGACAAGGGCTTTAAAGGCATAATGCACTTTTTTAACCATCCTTTAGAATACTAGGTTAATAATTTACATACCTTATTATTGCCGAATTAGACATGAACGAGATGATTTTGTATTTATTTTCATTTATTTTCCATTTGACGGTTGAAATAAAACTTATCTGACGTCACACTGTACTGATGGGGCTGCGAAGTGGTGGGGTGTTTTAAATTTATCACGTGACCGAAGAACTTGACTGCTGCTTGACTGTGATTGGCTGATGAGATGGGCAGGGGGGAACGCTGGGAATAAGTTTGGTACTTCCCTAAACTTTATACTTCCGAGTTTGCGCGTAAAGTGTTTTATAGTTTAGGGAAGTACCAAACTTTTCCCCGGTGTTTCGCCCTGCCCATCTTATCAGCCAATCACAGTCAAGTTCTTTGGTCACGTGATAAATTTAAACCACCCCACCACTTCGCAGCCCCATCAGTACAGTGTGACGTCAGATAAGTTTTATTTCAACTGTCAAATGGAAAATAAATAAAAATACATACAAAATCAACGCGTTCATGTCTAATTCTGTTATAATAAGGTATGTAAATTATTAACCTAGTATTCTAAAGGATGTTTAAAAAAGTGCATTATGCCTGGCTTTAAGGAGGTAGGGGACTGTAGATGGCAGCACGGTACTTTTAGATAGGCAAGATACTACATACAAGATAGGGACACTATTTGTTTCCATGTTAATTTTAGCGGCATTGTGATTGGTCTATTTTGATCACGTGACCTTCAACTCGGGCGCTGATTGGCTTAGACGCTCTTTTTGAATTTCAATGCGGAACAAATTGACCGAGCGTGTCCTTATCTTGTATGTAGTGTCTTGAGATAAGAAAACATCAGCTGTTATTTTGAAATGTATAGGGTGTGTATATACGCATGACGTCATTCTGAGTTCTTTTCGATGCTCTTTTTGAGCAATGAATAACATTGCTCAGCATAGGACAAACCTAGTTTTTGGCTATTTTCTTTGAGAAATGAGCTATTTTTTGGTCATTATTATTTTTTTTGGCATACTTGAGGTACTAATTCAACCTGTTAACAGCATCAATGCTCTCAAAAATATTGTAAAGTATTTTTAAACTGGCAAAATGTGTTATTTTCCTATACTGACCCATGTAATTTAGCGCTCACATATGGCGTCGACTTTAATATGAATGAAACCAACCTATTTTTGAAAGTTAGATGAGAGGAGATAAAAATTCCTTGAGAATACTTTAAAATATAATAGAGTTTTATTAAATGCATTAATTGGATTTGCAAAATATGTTTCAAAATTACAATAAAAAAAGACAAGTTTATTATATAAATGTGCAATGAAGTTTTTTTTTTTTTTTTTTTTTTTTTTTTAATGGACTACTTGCAATAAAATTTAACTGTTGAAATGATTAATTGAAAACAATGTTTCCATAAGAAATGCATTAAGCATATTGAAATTTATTTTAAATAGTTTGTTCATTGCAAGTGGTCCATTGTTGTAGCTGATAAAATTTCTTTTCTAATATGAATTAATTCAGCCTACAACAATGCATGTTTAATCTAAATCTTTCTCTTTTAATTTAATTTTTTATGTACAAGTATCGTGTGAATTTGCATGTGGTATAAACACGTAACGTACGCTTGCTACAAAAAAAAAAAAAAAAAAAAAAAAAAAAACTCATCTTTTATTATAAAATAATTTTCTCTCGTAAAATATGTAATAAAAAAAACTTTTATTTTTATTTTTTTGTAATATTTACGGGTTTAAGAGTATAGAGAGATCCAATGAACTATATATTAATAATAAAAAGGTATAAACACATTACTTACATTTCAATGGGTTCTATATTTACATTTTTTTTTTTTTTTTTTTAAGTGGATAACAAAAAACGTTAATACTAATTTTTTAAAGATATTTTTTCTTTACAAATTCTTTATATAAAAATAATAAAGGTAAATATTATCGTTCAATATATTGTTAAAATATTTGAAGTTGCGTATGTAAATCATTATAAAACCAAAAAATTGTACCGCAATTTTGATAGTAATTCATAGTATGACAGAATGACTAATGTTATAGTATTTGTTTATATTTTTGACATTTTTACAAAACTAAATAAAAAATTAATAATGATTTTTTTTTCTTGTTATTGTTAATAACTTAAGAATGCCCATACAATTTAATATGGTAGAGTTCATAAAAAATATATTAATTGTAAACTAATATTTCTTTCTATGTTATCTAATTGGAACTTTTTTGATTATTAAATTTACCTGTTTCTGACGTCAAAAACTGAAATTGTCACAATAATTGCATACTTTGCAGTATTTTTACGCTCTCTTGTAGGACCACATTTACATTCTGGTAAAAAATTGTCATCCGTTTTGAATCCCATTTTGTGTTTAATCATTAAACAGCACATTTTGTTTCATGTGGTCTATGGCTTTAAAGAAACGTGTTTTAAAAGACGGGGGAAAAAAACTCGCAGAGCGTATTATACATTACAGGGAGTTAATCAGTATTCAATTAAAATGCAAGTTATTTCTTTTATTATCTTAATCAAAAACTTATTTTAACAAGAATTTCAAAAGTTGTATTATATAAACTTACCTAAACTGAAAGTAAACGATAAAGTTGTTTTCTCTTTCAATTTATTTTAAGATAAATTATAAAAGATCAATATATGTTTTTTTATATAATATATAATTTGTTCTTGAAAAGCCACGTAAGAACATTAAGTGCGTGACGTAACATTTTGAAAGCATCGAATCTGGTTTTAAGATTAGTATAATCTATTTAAAGAGAAAACCTTTTCTTGTCTCTCTCTCTCTCTCTCTTACTTAAGTAACTGTTCCCTAATGATCTGTGTCATCAGTGATTAATCTTGATGCAAATTACTTTTACTCTGAAACTCATCTTGTTTTAGAGAGGCAAATTTAATTTGCAATTGATTGTGATTAATTATTATTTATATATTATATGACTTTTTTTCTTCTCTCTCTCTCTCTCTCTCTCTCTCTCTCTCTCTCTCTCTCTCTCTCTCTCTCTCTCTCTCTCTCTCTCTCTCTCTCTCTCTCTCTCTCTCTCTCTCTCTCTCTCTCTCCCTCTCTCTCTTCTATTATTGTTCATTTTTTTTTATATAATACTATAAATATAAAGAATGAAAGAGATTTATAAACGGAAAGAAGAAATTACATAATTTATGCTTTTTTTTTGTCATTTAGCATAATGTTGCAAAATTGGGCCATTACTCATAATTATATTGTACAAAGGACTGGAATTAATCGTCTTCTTTTTTTTTTTTTTTTTTCTCTCTCTCTCTTTTTTCTTCTTATGAGAACAATATATTAGAAAGTAAGCGTAAGTGTTTAAATGGTAAAATATATCATCAGATTATTATCGTAATCATGTAAATCATGTCATTTGTAAAAAAAAAATTAATTATAATAATAATAATTAGTTTTTAAGATGTAAAAAAAAAAAAAAAAATACCCTCACAAAAACTAAACTACGATTTTGCAGCCTTTTTTTTTTAACTCTCGTAGAACTATATATAATTTTTAAATTTACAAGAGAGAGGGAACAAAATCACCCGCCATTTACCTGCCAATACTTATAACCTATAGCAGTTATAACATCTCCTCTATCGCGTAGAAAACTTCAAAAGAAAGTTACCAATAAGTATTATACGCGGATAAAATAAATAAATAAATTTATGCTACAGTTATGTAACATAGCATAAATGTTGCTATTTTGGACGAGCTTGAATAACTGCAATCGTTCGTCTGTAAAATAATTATGTCCATATAATTATCAATATAATGCTGAATTATTTTGTAAATAAATATATTATGATAGAATCATGCTATCATAAAATTGTACTGTTTTTTTCTGTATACATGATATAAAGTATAATATGCTGCAAATATGCCATATACTAAAAATATATTGTATTTTTTAATTGCATAAGTAATTATGTTGTTTCACATTTTTTTTATACTCTGCTGTAGATTTTTTATTTTATATAGCATAAATTATGTTGTAATAAAAGATGATGAAAAAATTGTGCTGGCATAATTATTATTATGCATTTTTTTTAGAGCTGTAAATTTAAACCGGTTCGAGCACCCGCCCGGGCCAAAATCTTCGGGTGCTCGTTTTTTTGAAAATGGTAAACCCGGGTTTCGAGCTTTTAGCTCGAAAACGAGCTTTTTCGAGTTCAGCTCGTAAATGACTCGTGAAAGAAACGAGCTTTTAAAAATAAATCGAGCTAAATTACAATTTTTGAAGAAAGCAAAGAAAAAAAAAGTTTGTAATTTTTGTTTAAAATGGCATTTTAAATATTCTATCATGCAAAATTAGCTCTTTAAAATATTTTAAAAAGTTATTTTATTTTATTTATGACTTTCATCCTTTAAAACCAAAATTTTCATAATGAAAATCGAGCTTTTTTCTTCATAGGTTCAAAGGCTCGTTTTTAAACTTTGGCTCAAATGTCGAGCTTTCCGAGTTTTGGCTCGTTTTTCGAGTTTAAGCTCGATTTCAAGCTAAACCCGGGTTTCAAGTCAAACCGGGCTAAAAAATTTCAGCCCGGGCTTAAAATATTTCGAGTTTTTTACAGCTCTAATTTTTTTTTGAAAACATGTCAATAAGTTAGATATATGTTTAAAAAAAATAAAGTAAAAGGATAGTTTTGTTTTGAATTTTAAAATCTAACATAGTCCTGTTGAATCGATAAGTATGTGAATTTCAATTTTTTGAGTTAATTAAGTATATTTAATTAATATCTTAAAGTCACAAAATAACGTCATTGTCAATAGCTTTGTCCTATGCTCATCCTCTTCAGTCCCCGGTTTTGTTTAAAATTATTTCAATATCGTAAATTTTAATTACGTTTTTGTTCGGCTCTCAGAATGACAAAAATATGTCTCTTTTGCCAAAAAGGTTTTCTTGCTTTTGCGGAACCCCTACCCACTCTAGAATGCTTAAAACAGCTTTAAAAATTGTTTAAATTGAGGGGCGTTTTCTGGTTCAATTTTTGTATTTTTATCTCAATTTTGTCTATTTTTCCCCCCTATTTTTTAATGAATTATCTGATGTCAACTGTATTGTGTACTACTACTAATGTTACCGACCATGACGTCTTTTTTTTATTTTTAAAAAATTAATAATA
Source organism: Ecdyonurus torrentis (assembly GCA_949318235.1). Classification (NCBI taxonomy): domain Eukaryota; kingdom Metazoa; phylum Arthropoda; class Insecta; order Ephemeroptera; family Heptageniidae; genus Ecdyonurus; species Ecdyonurus torrentis. The sequence goes on from OX439133.1 coordinate 20,426,938, forward strand.
AACACTTAAAGGCGTAGAACACCTTGAACAAAAAACTTGCCTAATATCCTAACATACCCAAATATCAACATTATTTTGGCCGGAGTCATTGATTTCTAATTTATTTTCCATTTACAAAATGTCAGTTGCGGGTTTACTACGTCACAGCTCGCCCAGTCCACGCGCGCAGAAACAGACCAGCTGTGACGTAGTAAACCCGCAACTGACATTTTGTAAATGGAAAATAAATTAGAAATCAATGACTCCGGCCAAAATAATGTTGATATTTGGGTATTTTAGGATATAAGGCAAGTTTTTTGTTCAAGGTGTTCTACACCTTTAATGAACTCAAAAATTAAAAACTCATTTATTAATCGATTCTGAACAATTATTCTCTTTCAAAAATATACGAAATAATATTACACCTTATAACTATTTCTTGTTTTCCTTGAAAGAAAAAAGAAAAAAAATTATGTATTTAAAAGAAACACTGATGTGAACAAATTCACGTAAATCATTTCAACACGATAAAGAAGATAGTATAACATCTTCAGTATTATGTTTATTTATTCATTTATTTAAAAACTAGAACAACTTTTTTTTAAAAAATTATAAAGTTTATTATGACACTAACATAATTATATAAAAAGTCATGTCAGCCTCGTGTTAAATTTTAAAATTAACCTCACTCAATTTTTTTTTATATAAATTGACATAAAGTTTTTACTTGCTCACTCAAGACCTAATTACATTTTCACGTGTCAATTAAGCTTGGAAATACCAGAAAATGTCAAAGCTGGCAATTTTTCTAATTTTTAACGTAATATATATATATATATATATATATATATATATATATATATATATATATATATATATATATATATATATATATATATATATATATATATATATAATTAAATCGATTTTTTTAGTCAAGGTTAGGTTAAGGTGTCAATATGTCATTAAATATTTCAAAATGGGTTTTATATTTGATAATTTTTTAGATTAATTTACTAATTATTATTATTATTTTTTTTTGTGATGTTGTTGGTGGTCTTTGCATCTATAGAGCGGCTGCTTTAATATTTACGAGCTGACATTTTGTTGGTCAGAAATATATAGGCTAGCATAGGAAAAGCGTAACTTTTATTTTTTTTTAATAGCAAAAGAAGCTTTAAGCTTCAATTAAAGCCTTATTATCTAGCTAGTAATAAGCTTGAAGAATATGAGAAAATTTCGTTCAGTTAAAATAAGCTCTTTCTTTATGTGAAAAATTAGTGTGCATGATCGATGTGATTACACCGACCAGCCTGCCTAGACGTTTTCACGGTTTCTCTAGGCCGTCATGGCGAATGCCGGGCTGAGTACTTAAGCCGTGGCTGGCCCGTGTGTGCTTTTCCATTAGTTAGAAAGTCCTTACCTGTCGATAAGACAATGTTTTGACTTGGACTGGGATTGGTGTGGCACGATAACACAATATGGTTATCGATTTGTCATATTATTATTGTCATGTCATAATTATTATTGTTAATTATTATTGTTATCGATTTGTCAATATTGTCACAGATTGCGAAATAGCAACTCTACTAAGTTTATTGTACCTAGAATCAATGTCAACTATTACAATGATTCGTTTTTCTTAGAAGCGTTGGTTTATATAATAAATTAAATTGTAACATTAAAGATATGTCAGCAGCTTTGCTTCAAAAACATGTATAATGTCTAATTTGTTGTATTTTTACCTTTTTTTTTTTTTTTTTACTTTCATGGATAACTAACTTGATGGGTTTTGCCTTATTAGTTATCCTTTTGAGCAATTTCAATGTTTTGTGACGTGACTATTTATTGTCTTTAAAATTTTCTTGCTCAATAAATCAATCTTATTATTATAATATGACAAGTAATATGGCAAGTAAAATCAAGCTTCTAAAGTTATTGTGGCCAGCACATTAGTGGTCATTGTAAAAGGTAGCTGCGAGTTTAAAAGGTAAGTGGAAGTTGGCAAATGGTAAAATTAAAGGATTAAGGTAGAAGTATATTAAAGAATGCTAAACGTTCTCTTGTTATTTAAAAATTGTTAGTTTTTTTTAGGGAACAGTTTAGTCAAATTACAAAATAAATTTTACTTTTATTCAACTTTTCTCAACTGTTTATTTTTTCATTGCTCTAGTAATTAATTATGAGGATTAAAAAATACTTATTGGATTTTAAAATAATTGCATGTAAATATTTTAAGATATAAATGTTCCTTATTCGTAATATCGATGAAATGAGTAAACAAGAGATTGTAAATGTTATATTACTGTACAGTACACTAACCCATATTATATATATATATATATATATATATATATATATATATATATACACGCACTGTAAAATCGATAGTGTTAATGACCTGTTTTTCTTACATATATTTAAAAACTTTTATCACACTCAATTCATATTAAAAAAATATTTTTCTAAATATAGAAGCATAGTATTATTAAAAACATGTTTTTGCAAGGTTATAAAAGTTATAATTAAAATTTTGACAAAAACCCTATGCTCTTAAAACAAATATTTTTCTAACATAATCCAATCATAAATGAAAAACATACTTATACTAAAAACGTTTGGTAGTATACATAAATATAATATTTCATTTATCACATGCAAGTGTGAGGAAGTTTTTCATCAATGTTATTTTTGTATGTTTTGAATTGATATAAATTATATTATATAATAAATTATAGGAAAATATTATTTTATATTGTATTTTTAAGCAAGAGTGCCATGAAAGTAAAGCTACACTCTTTTTCCTAGTATATTTTAGCATATATTTTCTAAATTTCAATGTAATAGAAGGATTTTTTTTTTAATTTCAGGAAAACAAAAGCTGTAAGGTAAAGGAAGCTGTATAGGGTTTAGAAAACTGTATGATTCAGGAAGCTGTAGGGGTCAGGGGTCAGGAAGGTACTATAAAAATTTCACCTGGGATTTTTATTTATTTATTTATTTTTTTTTTTTTTTTTGAGTTAAAGCTGCTTCATTTCCCCATAAGAAAACATGTTAAATAAAAACACGATTCTAAATTCATTTAATTCATTTCTTCTAGTTTAATAGAAATACTTTAAGCCATAGACCACATACAACAACATGTGCTTTTTAATGTATAAACACAAAATGGGATCTTAAAACTGAGGACAATTTTTACCAGAATGTTAATGTAGCCCCACGAGAGAGCGTGAAAATACTGTAAAATATGCCATTTACGTGACTATTCATGTTTCTGACGTCAGAAACAGGCAAAAAGTAGTAAAAATTAAAATTTTCTGATCACTGCTACGGAGCTACAGTTGGATTTTGAGACAATCTAAAGTCCGATCAAGTGTTTTGTGATATAAATGCTTATATGTTTTCTTCTGGTCTATATTCCTTTAATGAACTCCAAAATTAGAAATTTGCCCTTAAATTAATTAAATTAATTGAGGACAATGTCTCCTTTTAGAACAAGAAATAAATCTAACATAGTTGTTTTCCCGTTATCAATATTATTATTTTAATTTCTACTTTTTTTTTTTTATTCCCACTTTTATTTTAATTAAAAATTCACGATTAAAATTTTAATTTTCCTGTTATAAAATTATTCAGATTTTAGCCTCGAACGCTTTTACTTAATAAATAATAAAAATTAACACTTCAAATAGATTTTTATTATTATTTTTATTGTTTATAATCGTTGAGGCACATTAACAAAAAAATATATATGTACACAAAATTTAGTAAAATAATAAAAAGATGAGTAATATTCATAAAAAACAAAACATATTTTAATAAAACAAAAAAATTCTGCTTATTTCTATAGAATTTATTGTATTTTATTTCTATTTTTGTTATTAAAAAAACCTTTTTATTATGGAATATTATCAGTATTTTTTAATAAATAAATATTTTTACGCATTTCTTTTTAAATATTATAAATAATTTATTTAATATTGACAATGGAACCAATGTGTTATCATATTTTGTGGTATTTTTATGGAAAACATTGAATGACTTTAATATTATGATGTTTATTATTTATTGCCTTTTATTTACCATTTGCATTTTTTATTTATTTTTTTCGATATGGTGAATTTTTAAATAAATTTACAAAATTTAGATAAAATATAATAATATGTAAATTTATTTACTTAAAATATAAAATAAATAAATATTTTTTTATGTAATTAATTTGAAGTTTGATTTTGAATAAAAATAAAATTACAGAATGGTATTTTTTTTTTCTTCCATCCTCATAAATTTTCATATGTTCTGCCAAGACTGAAAAGCTAGGTTTATCGGCAGGTTCATTATTCATACATAAAACAACTAATTTATACAAAAGATTAATTGTAGTAAGAGAGGAGAGAGAGAGAGAGAGAGAGAGAGAGAGAGAGAGAGAGAGAGAGAGAGAGGGAGTCAGAGAACGTTTGAGAGAGATATTGACTTTTAAATAACAATTTTCATGTTTTCAAAGACTTGTACATTTTTTTTATTACATTATATTTCTTAGGATTTCTTAGGTAGGTTTTGGAATTAAACTTTACATTCAGACCCTTTTTAATGTAAATGAGTTATTTTCCTATACCACCCATGTTATTGAGTGATCCAACATGGCGTTGACTTTAACATGAATACTTTTTTTATTTTTTTTTTATTTTTAACACATAATGTATACAAAATCCAACCAAGGCATAGCCTAATCGGTTGGTTCATTATATTTTTGTCACAGAATGTCATAGTATTAAGTAATTACTAAATTAATAATGAATTATGCTTATATTTCTAAACAATTAAAGTAAATTATCAACACAAAAACACACTAAGTTCTTTTCAAAATACAGAGAATAAGATCATATGATGGAAACAAATTTACTAAATATTTCTAAATTATTAAAGAAGATTTTTTTCATACTAACTTTCATTTCATTTTTATTTTTAACTTTTTTTAAAACTGTTGGAACTTGATTCCACAATTTAGGTAATAAGAATTTGTTAGTCCTTTCAGTAATACACCTTATAATCACCAGAATGACATATGATCTTTCTACATTGGCCTTATATCAACAGAAAGAACATTAGTAGCCGCAGTATAAGATTAACTACACCTAAAACACACACACACACACACACACACACACACACACACACACACACACACACACACACACACACACACACACACATATATATATATATATATATATATATATATATATATATATATATATATATATATATAATATTGTATATCGTCATATTTTTAAAAAGTTAAAAACTAAATTTATTAACTTTCTAAAGGCTTCATTAAAAGTTATTTCAAATTGGAGTGAGAATTCAGTTTCTTGTTTATTTCAAAATATATATAAAAGGAGTTTGCTATAGATCAATACAATGGTAGAGACTTTCAACTTTTAAGTTGGAAACTTTTATTATTTCCTACGAAATACTATTGTTAATATTTATAATGTATAGGTATTTATAGGTTTCATTAATTTATTTGAATTTCTACTATTTACTTACAAAAAAAAAAAAAAAAAAAAAAAAAAAAACTAGGAAGGAAGGAAAGAAGGGAAATATGAGCTGAACATAATTTCTAAACTAAAAAATGAGCACAGTTATGTTTTACATTTGGTTTTCATAAGTTAAATAGATGAATGATGAAAATTTTTTAAACAATTCTTTTTCACTGACATATTCCGGAAAATCAACGTTTATTATGCCGGATTCATTGATGTATTGATTTCTAATTTATTTTGCATTCATGAATAGGCGGATGCGATTCAATGACGTCACAAACGGACAAAAATAAATACGTAATAATTATGCGGTAGCACATTTTCATCATAGTTTGTTCATTACAGCATAATCTATTGCTATACTGCATAATAAACACGTAACATAGCATAAATATTATTTCGTACGACATAATTATTTGTATTGTTTCTAATTTAGCATCATTCATGCCATAATGACATAAATAAAGCATAAATTACGTAATTTATTCTTTCCATGTGCGAGGGCGTAAAACAAATATAGGGTGTCCGTTATTTTCCTTGTTATTTTTTTACCACATAACTAATTGTCAAATTGATTCCAAATTTGGTTAATATGATGTTGAACTTATGCTGGGAAAAAAAAAAAGTTATGGAGTCAAAAAAAAATATATATCGCTGGCCACGCGTCTAAATGGGGAAAAAGCAATTTTCATAAAGCGCGCGAGTGGTGAATATACAACTTTCACGGCCACCGCGAGTGGCGAATAAGCTATGCTCACAGCACATGACATTCGCCACTCGCGACGGCCGTGAAAGGTGTATATTCACCACTCGCGCGCTTCATGAAAATTGCTTTTTCCCCATTTAGACGCGCGGCCAGCGATATATATATATATATATATATATATATATATATATATATATAAAATAAAAAAACATTTTCTGAGGCTAATTTTTAAGGGTTGTATTCAGCTGGCTTGTATTTCAAAATCTAAAAAGAAAACTAGTAAACTTTATGATGACATTTGAAAGTTAATAGTAACAGCTACCTATGATTAAATTTTCAGAATCCGTGACCATCAGATAAGAGAGAAAATAATTATTGAAATTAACTTGGGCTCTTATAGAAATAAAACTTCGAAAAATCATAATTTAAAATCAAGCATGGTGACGCATAATTTATTTTACATTTTATAATCTTAATATCTTATCACTGTTCAAAATTTCAGATTTTTCTTCCTTTTCAAATTTTTAGTCAAATCCCGTACACGGAAAACATAAATTTAAGAAACTATTCAGACACATATCAATAACTCTTTAGTACTAAACAATGACTCTCGTGCAAAAAGTTTAAAGAGTAACTCGTTATTACAAACGTAAATTCTTTAGCGGTAAATAGTTAACTCTAATTTAGATTCTAAAAAGTTTAGTATGTATCAAAAGAATTTATTATGAAAAAAGTCTAAATAGTAACTGTTTAGATAATTTTTTCCGTGTAGTACCTGATTTCCCGCCATAACAGCAAACCTTAGCTTATTTAGTTTGGTTTGAAAAATCCACTTTTTACCATAAAATTAAAATTTACAAATATCGTAAAAAAATATATACATACATAATATATCATGTAAAATCATATGATAAAAGTTTTTTTATTTTTTTTTTAATATTATTAATTCTGCTATTGAATAATAATGTTGAAAAAAAAAATACTGAAAATTTATATCTTTTTTCGTGTTCGTGATTCCGTGAATAATCAGTTTTAAGTGAAAACAATCCTTTTTTCTTTTTCTTTTTTGTTACTCAAAAACCTCATTAAAATATCTGGTATATGAAAGACAAAACGAAAAAAAAAAAAAAAAAAAAATGTCAAGGAACAAAAAATTAAATTTCCTTCGTAGACAGATTGAATAATATTTTATATTCAAAACTTTGATAAAAAGTTTGCACGATTTTCCTATTATTATAACATGAAAAGTCTTCTTATTATTTAAAAATATTCATTTTATATAAGGTGCTTTTCTATGTAAAGATAAAAACAATGAATTTCAGTCTATCTTTTTTATAATTGTGAATACATTGATATCTGATTTGCGATTTTATTTTTTTGATATTGAAAATAATAAGAATAAGGATCTTTGAATGAAAGTAAGTGAGGTTACAAAATGTTTTAATTTTATCAAAATATGCCCTGAAATTCCTTTTTTATTTATTTATTTATTTATTTATTTATTTATTTATTTATTTATTTATTTATTTATTTATTTATTTATTTATTTATTTATTTATTTATTTATTTATTTATTTATTTATTTATTTATTTATTTATTTATTTATTTATTTATTTATTTATTTATTTATTTATTTATTTATTTATTTATTTATTCATTTATTTATTTATTTATTTATTTATTTTTATTTATTTATTCGTGTTCTCCTCACGTTGATGTCCATGCGTATGTCATTATGCCATAGGTCACAGGTAAAACGTAAAACTGTAGGAGAGATGATTAGGCTTGACAGCTAAGTGTATTCATGTCTCTGGCCATGCTGTCAGTCCTGGCAGTGCAAGGTGGTAGTGGTCCACGTCAATTCAGGGACATCTCGGAACGTTTCACCAATCATCTTTTTTATTTCTATTAAATCACACTGCGAGTTTATCGTATTATGAGGTATAAAATATACAACTGAATTTCAATATAAATTTTAACCCGCAATATACGTCTCTAAATGACCAGTACTTTTTGAGTGGGATGGCTTACATAGCCACCTACCTACATGAATATTTATATATAGTTACAAGCTCTATTTACCTGTATATTTAACTATCATTAATTCTCTTTTAAATATAAATATTAAATAAATGTGTCTATTTTTATAATTACAGTATTTCTATGGCTAATTTTGTATTTTTGATAATGTTTAGCTAGGTTAAATGTTTAATTTTATCTAATTAAAAATTTTGTTTTATAGTTATATACTTTCTATTCAGATCCTATATTTAAATTAATAAAATACTGTGATATATTATAAAAAAAATGTACATAATTTAAATGCCTTGTTTAATGAAGGATGTAAAATATAACACTTATTTGGACAAAGTAGTAGAAGCTAGTATTTAAAAATTGATACTAATTAAGGGTAGGCTTGTATATTAAAATCTAAAGCAACAACTTTCAATCTTTATAATACCATTTGAAAGTTAATAGTAACAGCTACCTATGATAAAATTTTCTGAACCTGTGACCATCAGATAAGATTGGATAACAGTTAAATAATGATATTAAAAATAAAGGTAAAATGTAGTCAAGGAGAGGGGTTGGTTGTGCTTTAAGCTGGCAAGACCTGCAATGGGATCGACTCCTCAAATTGTATAAAATACAAACATATACGCCAGATGACCAATAAACTTAGCAATACTACACCTTGTTTTGTTTTTCAATGTTTAAATGCAGTATAAATGAATATTGAGGGAAAAAATAATAAAAATAATATTTATGGAGACACATAAATGCACATATATATGGATTTATTAAATATGTATAGATATAATTATGTAAAAGAAAGAAAAAAAAAAAAAAAAGGATTTATAATATAAGAGAGTAAAAAATTGTTGGAATTAATACGAGTTCTTATGGGACTAAAGCTTTAAAAAATCAAAACTCAAAATATATTATTGTGCCCACTTTTTTTTTTTTTTTTTTTTTTTTTTTTTTTTTTTTTTTTTTTTTTTTTTTTTTTTTTTTACCCTTGAAGATACCTTATTATAATGTATCACAGTGTAAAATTTCAAATATTTTAGTATTTTTATTTTTTTAATTTTTTTTTTAATTTATTATTTTTTTTATAACTTTTTCGACAAATCCAACCGCAACTAACTTCTTCCCCTTAAACACCTGAACAGAAAAAAAAAAACAAGGAAAAATAGTGAGAAAGAAAGAAAGAAAGTTATGGATATTAAATATAAAAATAAGAAGAATAAAACGAAAAGTTTTTTATTCTTTATCTTCAAAGATACAATTATTATCAATACTAAATGGTGTAAAATAAAAAAAAAAAAATCTTAACAAAAAAAAAAAAAAAAAAAAAAAAACTTTTGTATACAAATCTTGTTCAAATTATATAATATTGGTTTCCATTGAATAAGATTTTATAAAAAGCTTAAACACTCTTTCCAATACAAAGAAGTAAAAAAAAAAAAAAAAAAAAAAGTGAGGTTTTTATTTAATTTCTTACATTTCTTTATAATAAATCTTTTTAAGTGTTTAATTTGAAAGCATTTTTTATTTAACGACTAATTTTATGTTTCAAATCATCATAAGTATACAATTTACAAGTATTTAATGAATAGTAATTTTTTTTATAATGGTTTCTTTTGAGTACCTGCTTTTTTTCATATTTAGTAAGGGGGAAAAAATTATTAAAAAGTTTTTAAATTAATTTAGCTTTGCGTTATTTTGCTTAATCTGTTTTTAGTATTATACGAGTTTATAATAAATACTAACTTTTAAAGAAAGTTAACTTTTTTTAATACGACTATTATTTTTTATTTAATATTTGAAATATATTTAGGCATATCTTAAAAAAAAAAAAAATGATGCTATTAAAAAATGAGTATGATCCAAAAATTGAAGGTGTTAATTTTATTGCATATTCTTAAAGAGGACATAGTCTTGAATCGTATATAAATATCTGAATTCATTAAGTATTTTTATTTGAAAGTCGTGAAATGACATCAAAGGTAAAATTCGTTAATATTTTGTTTTTTACAAACAAACAAACAAAAGGAAAAAAAAAAAAAAAAAAAAAAAAAAAAAAACTAATTCACTCAAAAATTAGAAACTTGCATACCAAGCAAGGTTAAATTGAAAGATTTTACCCAATAAAAGCAGTTAATTATTAAATTATTATTATAAAGTTGTCTCAACCTCCACATAGATTAGTGGGGCAAGCTTGCTTCTAACACTGCGGACTCACCCTGGGGACTTTCAACCCCTCTGCTTCTGCACTTTACTCTCAAGGTAAAACACACGCTGGTGAGCTTCTGTATTATTGCTCTATCTTAAAAACATTGCCTCAATGATATATTTCAAATTTTCACCACAACAATCAACGTGTAAAATGTAAGGGGCGCTGCGATCTAGGGGAAAGTTTAAAATCTACATATAGGTCACAGTGACACTTCTATAGTATTATGTAGATTTTGTATTCATGCATTGTTGCGGCGAAAATTTGAATTATATCTTGAAGGGAACGTTTTTTCAACAAGAGCTTTCAATCCTGTTTATATATATCCATGGGTAAAGCAAACTATATTAACGGTCGTTTCTACTACAAGCAAGATGGACCCGTAAGCAAAAATCTTAGCAACGGATCAACAACGAAAAGGTTTTTAGGAACCTTTATCCATAACAACACATGGAATTTTGAGGTTTTTAACGGATTTTTTATAACAATGGAAAAAAATTCGTCGATCTTGCTTGTAGGAGAAGCCGTAAATATAGTATGCTTTATCCATGGGTACAACGCTTTTTACAGCGCATCGCGCAATTGGATAATAGGGTGTGTACGCATGACGTCATTCTGAGTGCTTTTTGATGCTCTTCTTGAGCAATGAATAACATTGCTCAGCATAGGACAAACGTAGTTTTTGGCTATTTTCTTTGGAAAATTATCTCTTTTTTTTTTTTTTTTTTTTTTGTCATTATTATTTTTCTTGCATACTTAAGGTATTTATTCAACCTGTTAACAGCATCAATACTCTCAAAAATATTGCGAAGTTTTTTAAACTGGCAAAATGTGCCATTTTCCTATACCAGCCAATGTTATTTAGTACTCACTTATGAGTTATGACGTGGACTTTAACATGAATGAAACCACCCTATAGCCAGATAGACAAGCAATGTCAAGCTGAGGTCTCGTTTCTAACTTTGTTAGTTGGCACTTAGTTACTTGTTATTATTATTATTATTAATTTATTCAGGATAATGTCCTCTTTTACACGTACAAGAATATTTACGTAATAATTATGCTTGCTCATTTTCAGCACAATTTCTTCAACACAGCATATTCTAAGCTATTCTGCATTATAACTTTTTAACTTAGCATAAATATTATCATATAATAAAGAATATATTATGTTGCATAAATATTATTAATATTATTACATGTACAGTACAGCATAATTATTTATGTTGTTCAAATTTAGTATCATTTATGATATAATGACATAAATATAGCATAAATTATGTAATTTATTCTTTCCATGTTGAATATGAAATAAAATTACACCCTTTAAACATTTTTTAGTCTCCCTCATTGTATTGCATACGCTAGGTATATGAGTTCTTTCCGTGTACCACATTTTTAAATGTATGCCATGACATAAGCTAAAAAAAAAAAAAATATAAAATAAAAAAATAAAAACTGAACCATATAAAATACAACGACAGAAAATACTCAATAAAAGGGGGAAAAAGACAAAAATACTGTACACCTTTGCAGTTAATTTTCTGTTTATATTAAATATTTAATTAAAAAAAAATTCTATAACCCTTTTTTTTTATATAATATATAAAAAAATATAAACAATAACATTTATATCATCTTGAATATAGGCTCTCTTAGGACTTGACCCTTTTCTATATTGCATTGTGAAGTGCCTCTCTCTCTCTAACTCTCTCTCTCTCTCTCTCTTTATCTCTCTCTCTCGCTTTCTCTCTCTCTCACACACTCTCTTTCTCTCTCTTCCTCAGAAAAAAGTAATATGCTACATATAACAAAAAAAAAATCTTTATGCTATAAGTATAATTCTACAATTTCAATGCATAAAAACGTATTCATGCTGTATTTTATGTAAAATAATACTGTGTGTACAGTATGTAAATTTAAGTTATATAAAAAAGTGTGGTATTTTTCATTTTATATATAGTTCATTTACTGTCTTTTGTCTAAAAACGAGTGCTTAAATCATATCTTTAAAATAGTATACACTATTTGTATACTTCTGTAGAACTCCTGATGTAGAACTCCTGACATCAAAAAATTAGATAAAAACCCAAAAATCAAAAGATAATTATTCATACACATAGTATATCCTTCAGCCCTTCTGTAGCCTCACATACTGGGGTTATAAAACTGTAAAGTAGGCAACTTTAAGAGTTCATGACGTCATCAATTCCAGGTCTACAGTAGAAACTGAAGCACAGGTTGCCTACTTTACAAGTTTTCTCCCTAGTTTGTAAAAGTACTGAAGGGTTAAGGCACAAAATATGTGGATTTATAATAGTCCTATCTCTGCATTTATCATTGAGAGCTAATTTGTTTTTGAGGCTAGGGGCTCATTAATAATTATGTTAGCCCGATTTAAGCAATGTTTATACTAATTCTAATTCCTACAATTGTACAGCATAATTATTCATCATATTATTCGTCATAATGGAGCAATGAATAACATTACTTAGTATAGGGCAATTAATGTATGTAGTTTCTAATTTGCCTCAAATTTACCACTAAAATTTGAATTTACACATTTGCATGTAACATTTACAATGAAATAACTTAAATATTTGATCGTGTTTTTAAACATGGACATAGCTTAAAGGAATAGGCCAGAGAAAAACATAAGCATTTATATCACAAAACACTTGATGGGATTTACATAAATAACTTTAGTTTGTCTCAAAACCCAACTGTATCCCCGTAGCAGTGATCAGTAGATTCGATTTATGCAACCAGCACAACATTTTCATATTAATTTTTGCATATTTCTGACGTAATAAACATGTATTTTTACGCAAATTGCATACTTTACAGCTTTTTTACGCTCTCTCGTGGGGCTACATTAACATTCTTGTAAAAATTGTCATCAGTTTTGAAGATCCCATTTCGTGTTTATTCATTAAAAAGCACAAGTTGTTTTATGTGGTCTATGGCTTTAACTTTTAAGTATCACATCTTCTTTATTTTGTGTCAATATTATAATTAGCGACCGTCTATTTTATAAGATATCAGTCGATCACTACTCTCATAACTAGTTATATTAATTGTCTTAATTTACACTTAAGCTCAATCTATAACCTACACACAACTCTTGAGCCAGCTTCGAAAAATTTCCTTTGTTAAAACATCTGATCATGACGTCATTACCTGTTTACTACGTTTATATAATATGGTTGATGATAGTTATTTCTACGTTTAGATCTTTAAGAATGAACGAAAATTCATAAAAAAAAAATTTTCATTCTCAATGCAAATCACTTTTATCGGCATAAAAACAAGATCAACCTTACTATATTATGATGGTCAGCTAATCACTATAAATGAGATTCAATATACTTTACAGGTCTCACTATTTACAATACTGTGAAACTTATTTATCTAACATACTCCGCAAATCACCGTTATTCAAATGATTGCCCTCTAGGATACAGTTAAATGATTTTTGTAAATTATATTTAATAAATAAAATTTTAATATTATTATATTATACAAAAATTATAATATTTTAAAAAAATATTACTTATAATTTTGTAAATATAACATAATTTTATTTTAAAATTAAAACCTAATTTTAAAAATACCGCAATGTAAAAATCTTGATAAAAAAATTTAAATTATTTTCAATTTTTATTAAAAATGTTTTAAATTAAAATAAAATATATATTACTATTCTTATAATGACTTTAAAAAAAGAAGAAAAGAAAATGTATTTAAAAAGTTTATATTATTATTATTTTTTTTCTTTTTTGGACAAAAAGTTTTTAAATTAAGTTCTTTAAGTTTTTAAACTGCTAGAACACGTAATGAATAAATTACAAGAATTATTAACTGCCAAATTTCATTTCGTCTTACATTTGTAGAATTTTAAGTTGTGCGATGTACAGATTTTTTTTTTTTTTACGAATATTTTTTATACAGTAAATACATTTTTTTTATTTAAATGTGTTAACTTTTTTTCTTCTTTTCTTCTTGCATTCAAGAAAAATATATAGGGTTTATACGCATGACTTCATACTAAATACGCTTCAACGCCATATTGGAGCAATGAATAACATTGTACTGACAAACGCTATTTTTATAAAAATTTTATGATTTTTTGTTTTGTTTCGCATACTTGAAAATATCATTCAACTTGTTAGAGAGTAAGTTCAGGGGTTACAACATGGCTTCTTCAATGTTAGATAATGAGAAGAACTGTTCGTTAACTCATATATGATAACCCAAAGCAAAGCCCTTCCATTACCCCGCAAACTCGTGATCATCCTACGAGATATGCTATTCTTCCCGTATCTTTTACGTCATATATACGGCTTTACTATAGACAATTTTGTAGTGAGTTGCATATCTCGCAGGATGAGCGCAAGTTTAAGGGGCTGCCATGGGGCTACGAAAGGGCTTTGGGTCATCATATGTGAGTTTATGAATAGTTCTTCTCAAAAAATCATCGCTTGTAGTATTTTTAGCAAAATATGAAATTTTCCCATACAGAAGGATGACGTCATTTTAAGTGCTTTTCGATGCTCTTCTTTAGCAATGAATAACATTGCTCAGCATAGGACAAACGTAGTTTTTTGCTATTTTCTTTGGAAAAGAAGCTTTTTTGTGTTATTATTATTTTTCTTGTATACTTGAGATACCAATTCAACCTGTTAACAACATCAATACTTTTAGAAATATTGTAAAGTATTTTTGAACTGGCAAAATTAGTCATTTTCCTATACTGGCCCATGTTAGCGCTCACTTATGGCATTGATTTTAACATGAATCATGAATGAAACCACCCTATTTAGTACTCACATATGGTGTCAACATTTATATGATGCAACCACCCTATGTATATGCATATTCATACATAAACATATGTGAATACATACATACATACGTAAACCACGTCGTTAAAAGGTAATTATCGATTTGATTTTTGAGTGTATTATAAAATATAAAAGTATTTTTACTGTAAATAATATTTTTATTACATCGATTTTTTTTTTTTTTTTTTTTTTTTTTTTTTATAGCTACTGGAAATTTACAATAAAAAAACGAACTATTGTTTAACCAAAAAATTTCAACGTCAAAAAGCATTTTAAATAAGATATTAAATTTTTAGTATGATTTTTTTTTATGAAACACTCAGAAAATGAAACTCTCTTTATTACACTTTTATGTAAAGACTACCATAACATTCATAATATAGTTTCATAATATATAATATAATATGTTATGACGTCACAAACCTGCAGCTGTCATTTTGTAAATCTAAAATAAATTAGAAATCAATGACTCCGGTCAAATCAACGTTGATATTTAGGTATATTAGAATATTAGGCAATTTTTTTGTTTAAGGAACTTTTTTTTTTTTTTTTTTTTCTTCACGAGCTTATGCACCTGTTTATACATCCGTGATTTTAACTGTAAAACTTGTTAGAATCAAAAGCTCATTCTGTAAACTACATACAAATATTAAGCCAGCTTCGAAAATGTTCCTTTGTTTAAAACAGCTGGATATGACGTCGTTACCTGTTTACTACGTTTATACATATGGTTGATCATTGTTAGTTCTTCTTTTAGAACTTTGAACTTGATAAAAATGAAAGAAATTTCCCAAAATAAGTTCCAGTCTCAATATGCGACTCACTTTTTCAGCTCAAAAAAAAAAAAAAAAAAAAAAAAAATCAACCAATGAATATGTATTATTTTGTTGATCAGCCAATCACTGTTATTGAGTTTCACTTTACATTACAGAACAAGCTAAAATATTTTTAAATTAATAGATATAACTAAGAATTCATTTTTTTAGTGTATACATTTACGAGTCCTAAAAAAAAAAAAAAAAAAAAAATCTATAGTAAACATTGTATTTTTACATGAAATATCGTGACATGAGTAGCCAGCCCATACATATTGTATAATATTACATTTGGTATTATAAGTATACTTTACAATCCAGTTTTTAATATTACATAAAAAACCCATAGTATAGTTTATATATTAGTATGATAACAAAGCCATGTTAGTTAGGCTTGTATTACGAGTAGTAACAAAAAAAAAAAAAAAAAAAAAAAAAAAAAATGCAATATAGCGTTGGAATATCAGATAACCTTTTAGTGTAAGTATGTATAAGCATTGTTTTATTTTATATTATTCTCTCGCTCTTTGTTTTTTTGTTTTTTTCACTTTTTATTTTTTTTTTATTTGATATTTATATATATTTTAAATTGCATGAAAATCCCCTGTACGTGTTTTATTGTACTTTGTAAAGTTCTAAGGACTTACAAAAGTGTTTGTTTATAGTTGCTGTGTTTATAAATAAATAAATAAAAAATAAAACATACATTAAATTTGAACAATAATTAGTCTAAAAAAAAATATCAGGGTTGATTTTTTTTTTTCAGGATTATTATTTATATACAATTTTCCATAAAATTTGATGGGGATCAAACACTTTTTTTTTTTTTTTTTTTTTTTTTTTTTGTAGACCATTTTGTTTTTGTTGATGGCAAGGCTTTATCTCCAGTGATCAGCATTTCATAAAAGAACCTATCTTCAGTTCTATTCTTATGAAAAAATAATCGATGTAGATACGATCATTTTTCAAATTGATGATCACTGGAGATGGGGCCTTTTGCAGTGACTAGGAAAATTCGTTTTTATTTAAAAATATAACATTCCTATGTACTAATTACTAAAAAAAAAGAAGAAAAAAAGGGGGGGGGGAAGTTAAATAGAGATAAAAAAAAATATATATTAAAAAACTTCAATGCAAAATAATTCGATTTCTTCATTCATTTCTTTTATCCTGCAATCATAATTAAAGCACAATATATCAGCTTAGGATAAAAAATATTAATTAAATTATTAAATAAAAAAATAATAATAAAAAAAAGAGAAAAAAAAAAAGAACATAATATGCTAATTTTTTTAAGGATGTGTGCATTGTATACGATTTTTTTTTTTTTCTAATTGGGCTGTTCACAGTAACGTACTAAAATAAATAAGAAAATAAAGGAGAGATTAACAAAGAGAACTGCAGTAATTAACTTACGCTATAGTGTCATTTACATTTGGTTACTATTTGCATACATAATGAAAAAAAAAAATCATATTTTTTAACTTTAATAAAAAAAAATTATGTTGAGACTTAAAGGCATAGACCACATAAAACACCATGATGTGCTTTCTAATGATTAAACAGAAAATAGGATCTTTAAAAGTGATGATAATTTTTACCAGAATTTAAATGTGGTCCTGCAAGAGCATGAGAAAATTAAACTGTAAAGTACAAGTAAAATTTTACTAATGGCAGGTAGGTACATGAACCTGTATTTTGCAATAGGTACACTTTAATTTGGAACAGGTATAGTTATAAACTACAATACCACTTAATCTAAGTGAGTCACACCTTTATTGTTGCACAGTGCACCTGCATTAGGTATTATTGTAGTATAATAATACATACCTGTGTTCTAGGTTATATGTAGCTTTTACATTTTTAGTATTATTATTATTTATTCTTATTATATATATATATATATATATATATATATATATATATATATATATATATATATATATTGCGTGTATGCAATTTGAGTGACTTTGCCTGTTTCTGACGACAGAAATAGTAAAAAATTACAATGAAAATATTGTATACGAGTTGCATAAATTGAAATTTTTCTGATCACTACTACGGTGCTACAGTGAGATAAACTATTGTTATTTATGCATAAAGTATTGTTTACTTGACGCGTAAATTTGACGCACGTCGACGGAAAAACAAAGTTGGAACAATGTAAACAAATGGAGCCGATCATATGTAATTTTCAAAAACAATGTGAATGGCTCCATTTGTTTACATTGTATTGTATCAACTGTAACCGTCGACGCTTATCAAAATTACGTGTCTTGTGAATAATACTAAGTCCTATCAAGTGTTTTGCGATATAATTTTTTTCTGGTCTATTCCTTTAATATAATATCTATGCTATAAGAGCATACTGTATATAGGTGATATAAAATTGTTTACCTTTTTCTCACCCTTGTTATGTAAATTTTAATCTTTTTATGCTATTTTTATTTACCCCATAAAGAATTATTATTATTATTAAAATGTGTTTTAGAAATTCAAAATCATGCAGGTAACTTTAAACTAACCCTCAATATAAAGTCATTTTTTGCTGATCCTATGTAAATGTGTAAAAGTATGTTAATTACTTTCAGCTCACTTTGCACTTAAAAAAAAAAAAAAAAAAAAAGAACTAAAAACTAAAAATAATATAGCATTTGCATTTTTAACATTTTATAATTTAAAACGTCTTTCCTAAAAATATAGCACATTAAAGAGGAAGTTCAGGGGTTACAATATAGCATCTTCAATGTTAGATAATGAGAAGAACTGTACATAAACTTACATATTATTATGATGAACCAATGCCCTTCCGTAGCCCCGCAAACTCGTGATCATCATGCGAGATACGCAACTCTTTCCCGTTATCTTTTACGTCATACAGTAGTTACGGCTTTACTTGTAATGACATAAATGCAACTATAAATTACTTAAAAGGTTCCTTACGTCCTATAATTAAATCAAAATGGTAAAAATCATAAGATGGGAGCATTATTGATACACATATTATATCCTTCAACCCTTCTGTAGCCTCATAAACAGGGGTTGAAAAACTGTAAAGTGGGCAACTTTAGGAATTCATGACGTCATCAATTCCGGGTCTACAATTGAAATTGTAGCGCAGGTTGCCTACGTAACAAGTTTGCTCCCTAGTTTGTAAGAGTGCTGAAGGGTTAAGGCACAAAATATGTGGATTTATATGATAGTCCTATCTCATGATTTATCATTGAGAGCAAATTTGTTTTTGAGGCCAGGGGCTTTTTAATTTATTCTTTCCGTGTAAAAAAAAAAAAAAAAAAAAAAAAACTATTCTATCTTAACTTCGATAATTACTTTTTTCCGTGTACTACATACAGTATGTCATTTTTGTCATAAAACATTTGTAATACATGCAAATGTAAAAAAAAAAAAAAAAAAAAAAAAAAAAATGAAGGTAATAAAAGAATAGCTAAGTAACGAGATTAGTCTAAATATATTCATGCATACGTGTTTAGCCATGTGATGATATCAAAAATGTTGAATGATAATTTTAAGAAAACGTGACGTGTGCTGCTTTTTATTGCACTCTCTTCTACCTTTTTATGTTACATTTCTTTATAGTTTCGTATCTATATACTTTTATTAAATATTCATATCTTTTTTTCATTTCTTTTCTCTCGTAATTTAGTAAAATTTTGAACTTTATTTTAAGGAAGGTAGCGGATTTACACGATCGCGTCATGTTAAATTTAGATGAAGTAAAGTTAAAGGAATAGACCAAATGAGAGCCCCTGTAAGTCTAACCACCCGCATGTCATATATAACACAATTGTAGCCTAACTTTAAGGATACTTTCAGATGAAGAAAAAAAATTTAATAAAATTTAAAAATGCAGTTTAATAAATTTTCATTACATTGTTTCCCATTAAAACCCCTCTTTACTTACAAGTTAGGAACATGCCTTTTTATATCATTAAACACAAAATAGGACCTTTGAAACTGGTGTTAATTTTCACCAGGACCCAAACGTAAACACATAAGAGAGTACGAATATTCTGTAAAGTAGGCAATTTGCGGCCACCCTGACGTCATAGTGGCCGCAATACATAAGAAATTGTGGTGCAGGTTGCATAAGTTGACATTTCTAATTTGTCTTTTTGACGTTGCAATTTAATTTTAGGTCAAAATAAATACATTTCTACAAATCCCATTTTGTATTTAATAAATTAAAAAGACATGTTTCTAGGCCTGGAGAGGGACTTTAGCTCTTTTAAATTATTAACGTTAAGTATTATAGAAATAATTGAAAAAAAAAAGAAGGAAGCCTTAAAATTAGGTCATCGTACATAAGAAGATTACTATTCAGTATGCACTTTACATTTTTTTAATATTATTATTATTTTTCATAGTTGACATTATACGTATTTTCTTTCTTGCAGCAAAACATGAAATAAAGTTATAAAAAAAAAGGGGGGGACGGAATAAACAAACAAAAAAACTCTGTCTTTTTTTTTTTTTACAACTACATATATATATAATATATATTCATGCAACAAAAATATGCATAAAAAAGAAAACTGCAACAAAACTGCTTTATTTTGATAAGAAATGCTATGTTATTTAAAGCAATAGACCAGAAGAAAATTATTATGTAAAAAAAAAAAAAAAAATGTTGAGAATGAACCATTTGCAATGAACGAACTTTTTAAAAAATACTTTGAAATATTTTTAATGCATTTCTCATGGAAAAATCATTTTCACTTAAACGTTGCAACAATTAAAAACATCTTATTGCAAGTGGTTCATTTAAATAAATACCATTAGTTCGTCCCAAAACTCAACTGTAGTAGTGATCAGAAAATTTCTATTTGTGCAAACAGCAGACAATTTTTATGCTAATTTTTGTCTGTTTCTGATGTCAGAAATAGGAATTGTCACGCAAATTGCACACTTTAAAGTATTTTCATGCTCTCTTGCAAAGCTAATTCTGGTAAAAAAAAATTGTCCTCAATTTTGGAGATAACATTTTGTGTTTAATCATTAAAAAGAATGTAAATAAATAAATAAATAAATAAATAAATAAATAAATAAATAAATAAATAAATAAATAAATAAATAAATAAATAAATAAATAAATAAATAAATAAATAAATAAATAAATAAATAAATAAATAAATTAATAAATTAATTAATAAATTAATTAATAAATTAATTAATAAATAAATAAGTAAACAAATAAATAAATAATCAAGGATTAGCAGCAGATGAATTATACATATAATAATTATAATGTGTTGAACAAAGGCGCAGTCAGGACGATAATTCTTATCAACTGAACCGGATATTATTGACACTATATCATATAATCAGAATAAAACTACATTTAAAAGAAAATTTTATTTTGTGTCCACTTTTAGCAATATGTATCAAGTGGTCTATGCCTTTAAATGTAAACATTCTTTATATACATATACATAACAACCCTACAAAGGGGTACAAAAACCAAAACAGTTTATCTTAACCAAATATCAACCCTCTTTTCATGTCCTTAACATTTTAGTACAGCTTTAGTATCGTTATAGAATATTAAATTTTTAACTTAAAAGAATGACAAGAAAAACAAATTTATATTTTGACCTACCTTTTTTTAGCTCGCTCTAGATTTGTGCTAGTTGGGAGCTTTTTTTTTTTTTTTTTTTTTTTTTTTTTTTTTTTTTTACAATTTGATTACAAAGTTTCCAATAATGAGAAAAATCCTACAAGTCGTGAATTAGAGTTCAATCTTATTTATTAAAGATGGAAACACTATGATAAAGTTATTGGCATGGGATTTATATCGCATCTAGTTTGAAATTGGAAAAATAATAATTAAAGGCATAGAAAACATGAAACAACATGTTCTTTTTAATCATTAAACACAAAATGGGATCTATAAAACTGATGATAATGTGTACCAGAATGTAAATGTGGCCCCACAAGAGAGCGTAATAAAACTGTAAAGTATGCAATTTGTGTAAATATTTCTGTTTATGACGTCAGAAACATGCAAAAACTAGTATGAAAATGTTGTGCAGGTTGCATAAATTGAAATTTTCTGATTACTGCTACGGCGTTACAGTTGGGTTTTGAGACCTATTGATGTTATTTATGTAAGTTCCACCAAGTGTTTTGTGATATAAATGCTTATGTTTTCATGTTGTCTGTGCCTTTAAATATAGATCTAGTCCAGTGTTTCAAAATATCCCCTTATATATTAAAACATCCATTGACCACTCTAAAAAAGTGTACATTACTTTAGTTACGAATACTAACTTATTTAAGAAAATCATATTTTAAGTCTTTATGAGTAGCTAAAATAATGCATTTTAGCAAATTTTTAACATTATAGCTATTTTAACTTTAAATAGCGTAAAAAAATATTAAAACAACTTATAGTAGATATAAACATCTCCACCTTTCTTATTTTGCTTAAACATTTCCAATTCTAATCAATTTATGTGACCCTATTCAAATATTAATGTTCAATAAACTTTTTCTTTAAAAATTGTGCAGGCTGTATAATTGCAAGAGTATTTATTTATTATTATTATTATTTTTTTTTTTTTGCATACTTTATAGAGGCGCACAGTTTTGTTTTTTGTTTTCCACCGCCGCGGTATTCTTCTAGTCTAGTATTGTATTATTTTTTATTGTAGCGCGTGTTTTTTTTCAAGCAGATTATGAATCATTTATTTTAATATACTTTAGCGGAGCAAATAAATATTAATTTTTGACGTAAATTTAACTTTTTTTATATAAATCATATACGTATGTATTTACGGCATTTTTCCGTATAATTTCGTTATAACGAGTAGCGATTCCCGAGGTCCCTTGAATTTTCTTTCCTTATGTTTAAACAGTATAATGGTTTTAATATTTCACGGCTTTATAGTTGCATCAACGGAAAACATGCAATTTTTAATTAATCCATGATAATAGTTAGTATTTCATTTTTATAAAATGAAAATAAAAATAATAATAAATAAAAATCTAAACATGTCAACATTTCGATTATACAATAAATATCATGGATTATAATATTGCATATTATCCTTGCACTTTAATAATAACAATAACTATAACAATGCATGCTACCTGCGCGCATACCTGTTTCGAGATAGGGAATTTAACATTGTCGAACAGAATTCGTTTCTAACAAAATACGCTTCTATCACATTTCGTTTCTATCACATTCCCCCCCCCTCTCTCTCTCTCTCTCTCTCTCTCTCTCTCTCTCTCTCTCTCTCTCTCTCTCTCTCTCTCTCTCTCTCTCTAGAATATACATATTAGGGTTGTATTTAGATGCCTTGTATCTCAAAAACTAAACACAAAATCTTCCAAACTTTATGATGCAATTTGAAACTTAATAGTAGCCTGTGATAAATTTTCCCAACCCGTGAACATCAGATAAGAAAAAAAATTCAAATTGGTTCTTATTGGAGTAAATCTTTACAAAATTCTAATTTAAAATCTAGCATGGTGACTCTTTCATGTTTTTAATTCTTTTAAAATATCTCATTCTAATGTATCACTGTACGAAATTTCAGATTTTTCATACTTTACAATTTTTTAGTCAAGTCCCGCAGTAGCTGATTTCTCTCCTTAAAGTGTTATTGTATTTTTATATTGTTACCAATGAAGAATAAAGCTATATAGAAAAGTATATAACAACAAAAATAGCAAATGTCAAGATATTGTATAGTAAGTATACTCACGAAGAAACCTTAACAATAAAGATTTTTTGAATGGTATATATTTTTCTTTTAATAACTTATTTTAAGAAAGAAAAGCAACTCAATATTTCTTTGAAGTTACACATATTAAAGTAACAAACAGTGAAAGGAGAAGAAAAGAAAATAGTTCAAGTTTTTTTTTTCTCCCCAATGATTTTTTGTTGTTGTTACTTGTAGTGCAAAGGTTAATGAACGAATTTTTTTTCCTTCTATCGTTTTTTTTTTTTCCTCTTCTTAAAGCTAGATTTTTCTCTGTCTCGTTACAATTTCTATCTTGATGCTTTTTTCTTCTCTCTTTTGCTTTTAAAGCAAGTTTTTTTTTTTTTTTTTTTTTTTTTTTAACTTTTTACTTTTTACTAGAAGTTGCCATAGCTGCCAAACCTGTGCAGTTGCAGATGAGGTCAAAGCAATTTTTAGCGGTACTATAATTTCTGTCTCTCTCCCCTTCTGTTTCTGGAATCTCTCTGCTTCTGGAACCTCTCTGTTTCTGTTTCTGTTTCTGTTTCTGTTTCTGTTTCTGTTTCTGTTTCTGTTTCTGTTTCTGTCTCTCTGTCTCTCTGTCTCTCTGTCTCTCTGTCTCTCTGTCTCTCTTTCCCTCTTTCTGTTTCTCTCTGTCTCTGAACAGTTTTCTCTCTGTCTGTCTCTCTCTCCCTCTTTCTGTTTCTCTCTCTTTCTATGTCTCTTTTTCTGTTTCTCTCTCTGCCTCTGAACTGTTTTCACTCTCTCTCTCTCTCTCTCTCTCTCTCTCTCTCTCTCTCTCTCTCTCCCCTCTCTCTCCCTCCATCTCTTCCTGTTAGTCTCTCACAGTCTTTTCCACTCACTAACTCATTATTTCCCACATTCACACCAAAAAGCTTGACAACAACAATCGATTTCTATAGTTTTTTTTTTGTTTGCTTGCTGCTATATACTTTTTCTTATATTATTTTTATGATTGGTCAAGAAGCAGAAAGAAAAACAACCCTCTAGCAGCAGTTACAACACAAAAGACTTCAAATATACTTCACACATAAGATACCTTATCGTACAATGCACACTTTATCTAATAATATGTAATATAGGATCGTACAAGCAATTTAAGAAGACGCTCAAATATCAGTTTTCAATTTATTTTTTTTAGATTAGTTCTTAAAGGGATACTACACTAAAAAAAAGTGTGCATTATTTCAGTTACGAATCCTAACTTATTTGAGCTAAACACTATTAAGTTATTATGAGTAGCTAAAATAATGCACTTTAGCAAATTATTACCAAAAGCTATTTTAAGTTGTTTTGAGTAATTTTCATTTTTTTTCTGCTATTTTAAGTTAATGTATAGCTATTGTTAATCATATGCATTATTTTAGCTACTCAAAATAACTCAAAAGTGTTTATCTCAAATAAGTTAGTAATCGTAACTAAAATAATGCACTAATTTTTAGAGTGCACATGCACAAACCGCAATAAAAATGAGATTTCTTATGATTTCATTTATATAAATACAATTTGATCCGAGTTACACAAAACAGATTCTTGTGATAAAAAAACAGACACACTTTTTGCTTCACTTAATTAAAATAATAAAAAAAAAACACACACACACACAGATGCACATTCTTCTGCACTCAGAAAAAATTATTTAAAGAGTTCCTATTTAGACATGTTTATAGTAAATTTTTTAGATAGTTAGATACACACAAAGTTTTTTAAAGATCTACAGCACTTATCATTTACCGCTGAAGAAATAACGTTTACTGTTTAAAAATTATTTCAACCTAGTTTTTATTGCTTTGTACTGAACAGTTATACGTATCTATGTATCTGAATAATTTGTCAATTATATGTTTGCCGTACATGTAATAAAAAAAATACCATTGTTTTAGTTGTTAACGAAAAATCGTTAACGTTAAGTTAAATATAATGATAACTGGTTATTTCTATAATACAGATTAACAACATTGCAAAAAATAACGTTTCAGTTATACACTCTAAAAATTGATGCATTTCTTTAGTTACGAATACTAACTTCTTTAAGATATACACTTTTAAGTTATTATGAGTAGCTAAAATAATGCATTTTATTAAGTTATTAAAAATAGCTAATTTAAGTTGTTTTAAGTTTTTTTTAAAGGTTTTTAAAGCTATTTTTAATAACTTGTTAAAATGCATTATTTTAGCTACTCATAATAACTTAAAAGTGATTATCTTAAATAAGTTAGGATTCGTAACTAAAGTAATGCACCAATTTTTAGAGTGTATATTAACAAAAATTGACGTTAAACAACGTAGCATTAACTATAACGTTATTTTTTGAAAGAATATTTTACTTTATACTGACTAAAAATACAAAATCATCTGACGAGGTAAGAGAATAATAATAAAAATAATTTTTAATTTATAAATGAGTAAATATAAATAAAATATTAACTTTATAATGATTAAACTTATGTAAATTATCATAAAACAAAATCATATCGTCTAAAAAATCTGTTAACGTTATAGTTGGGGACAAATTAGAGTTAACGTTATCGATAAAGTTATAGTTTTATTTGAAATTAACTTAACGTTAACGTTATAAAACATTCAGATAACTACTATACAAGACTGTAAAATACCCATATTTTCCGCTACAACATCAACATAGTTTTTTAAAGGGAGGAAAAATAAATAAAAATTAAAATAATCAGCTGCGGTCACTTACGTTGTAAAGTCTTTTTAAACTATGTTAAAAAAAAAAAAAAAAAAAAAAAAAGGGCAGACCGATCCTTTAAGAATGACACTTGCTATGTTGAAGAGTAACAAATAACTGAAGAATACTTACGTACAAAAGTGGCTCTCTCCAATCTAAAGTACAACTCTTCAACATTGTGTGTGAGAAAAGATCACAAAAGTAATTTACTCTTTAGTTCTTCAAATAATAATGTTATTTCGACAAAGATGGATTTGTTACTCTTTTCTTATTTTACTTTACTTTATATTTTTGAGAGATAAATTGTATTATTTTTTTTTTGTGTTCCTATTATTGTTACGTTTTCTATAAGTGGTCTAAATATAAGTAGTCGAAATTCGTTTATTATTTTGTAATTTTTTATTTTGTTATCTTTTATTCGTAATAATAACTACACTGGAAAAAACAAACATAAAAAGAAATATTCTCTGGACTTTATTATGTTATATTTGTACAAAATTATGTTTTTGCTTCTTCCAGGAAAACCTTTTCTTCTTCTTCCTCTTCTTTTACGTTTTGTTCTTATTCTTCTGTTGTTGTTGTTGTTGTTGTTGTTGTTGTTGTTGTTGTTGTTGTTGTTGTTGTTGTTGTTGTTGTTGTTGTTGTTGTTGCTGTTGTTGTTGTTGTTGTTGTTGTTGTTCGTGTTCTAATTACAGAATAAAGTGGTTAAAACAAACTCAAAATTGACGTATATATAGAAACTACTTATATTTGAATTTGTGAATATCGAAGAATTTCAAAAAATCTAAACATAAAATTCTAGGCAATCTAAGGTACCTATGATAAAAATATCAGAATCCGTGACGAACGGATATATAAAAAAAAATTAAATTAACATGGGCTCTTATAGATCTAAAACTTTAAGAAATCATAACTTTAAATTTAGCATTGTGTTGCCCGCCCCCCCCCCCCCCTCTTTTTTTTTTTTTTTTTTTTTCTTTTTTTTTTCTTCAATTTTTGAAGAAAGTATACCCTTATGTATCACTGTAAAATGTTAGATATTTCTTTTATTACAACTTGATAGCCAAATCTCACAGTTAGCTAATTTCTCTCTTTAAAGCGACCACATTAATAATGTTCAATGTTTAATGTTGTTAACATACAATTAAAGTCAATATTTCGTTATTAAATCAAGAACAAATTATTGTAGTAAAAATTGTATTTAATATTCTCCTTTAATATTTAAAAATATATATACATTAAATATTAATTTAAAAACATTAACATTGATGCCCTCATTTTGTATAATATTCTGTTAATTTTTCAATATTAAATAACAAAAAAATGGTAATAATAATGAAGTTTGTATTTTTTTTCCTTTTTTAAAGTATAATTTTCTTCTCCGTTAAGGAAAAACATTTTTTTTGTAACAAAAACCTTTCAGTTTAATATAAAGATAATTATAGAGAGAGAGAGAGAGAGAGAGAGAGAGAGAGAGAGAGAGAGAGAGAGAGAGAGAGAGAGAGAGAGAGAGAGGTAGTTAAAAAGAACTCTTATGAACGATAAAATGTTTTCAAGGGGAGAAAAAAAATATGTATTTTTATTTTGTTAAAGGTGAGAGATCGATCTATAATATACAGTACGTATTGTTTTCTTTTTATTGCTATTTTCCGGCATTTCAATTCAACCATAAAATTTGTATCCGGATTTCCTATACATTGAAAAAAGCTTTTTATTGTAAAATTATATTTATGATATGCATACATATTGTTGTATTTGGGGGGAAAAACTTGAAAGTTTAGTTTATTTAATGGTGTTAAGCTCAGAATGTTAAATTATTACAATGTTTTTAATTAAGATTTGAACGTTGAATGAATGAATGAATGAATGAATGAATGAATGAATGAATGAATGAATGAATGAATGAATGAATGAATGAATGAATGAATGAATGAATGAATGAATGAATGAATGAATGAATGAATGAATGAATGAATGAATGAATGAATGAATGAATGAATGAATGAATGAATGAATGAATGAATGAATGAATGAATGAATGAATGAATGAATGAATGAATGAATGAATGAATGAATGAATGAATGAATGAATGAATGAATGAATGAATGAATGAATGAATGAATGAATGAATGAATGAATGAATGAATGAATGAATGAATGAATGAATGAATGAATGAATGAATGAATGAATGAATGAATGAATGAATGAATGAATGAATGAATGAATGAATGAATGAATGAATGAATGAATGAATGAATGAATGAATGAATGAATGAACAAGCAAGCTAAGAAACAAACAAACTTACGAAAAAACAAACAAGCATATAGCAATAACATCAATCCCAAATACACGCACTCCACTGCATTTTACGTGTTCCATTTCTTTCAAAATAATGACTTTTGCTTTTTCTCTAAAACGTATGTTATTTTCGTATTATACGCATATTTTATCTCACGTTTTTGTCATTTTCTACCCTCTTTTTGCAATGCAATCTTGTTTTATATTTTAAGAAAATGAGGGTTGCATCCGTGTGAACTATTTTAGGGTTCTGTGAAAATACAACCCATTTATCCTTTAGTGTTTTACTTCTAGTATGTGTGTGAGAGAGAGAGAGAGAGAGAGAGAGAGAGAGAGAGAGAGAGAGAGAGAGAGAGATGAGAGAGAGAGAGAGAGAGAGAGAGAGAGAGAGAGAGAGAGAGAGAGAGAGAGAGAGAGAGAGAGAGAGAGAGAGAGAGAGAGAGAGAGAGAGAGAGAGAGAGAGAGAGAGAGAGGTAAAAGTGCTTCTTCTTGTTCCATGTCTAAAATTGTTTACATCACATACCTAGCAGGTAAACTCAAAGCTAGTTACTAAATATAAAAGTAGGTAGTACAAAATGAAAATATATTATTTATAAACTAAAAGTAGATTTACTAACCATTTGCTTTACAAGAAGGGTTTCAATGCTAAGGTTTCCATAATTAAATATCTTTGTATTTGAAGAATTTGGATTTAAAGAAAATATTATTTAACATGAATTAAGTGAAAATCTGCTATTACAAAGTAGCATCCGTCTTTTTCCCTCATCATTTTTTATTTTTTCGCCAATTTATGAATGTTAAGCTAAGCTGCAATGTAAAATCTTAAATATATGGGCTGGAATATCTAGACTCGTAGAAATTTTTAGGATAATAAAAATATTTGCCTTCTTAAACAGTAATTGGAAACATTTTTAACATTTCAGTATTTTTTATGCAATTTTAAAATTGTATATATAATGTCAAACCTCTTATTCATTTTATTATTTATGATACAAAATAATAATAGGGTATTATAAATATGAGCATATTATTTTTATCAACCCCCGTCGGATTTGACTAAAAAATTGTGTAGAAAGAAAAATCGGAAATATTGCACAGTGATACATTAGGATATATATATATATATATATATATATATATATATATATATATATATATATATATAGTATCTTTAAAAATGTAAAAAATTCACTATATTTTTAATTATGATTTTTTGAAGTTTAAGTCCCATAAGAGCCCATGTTAAATTCAATATATTATTATATTTTCTCCCTGTATATTTCAGTCACGGGTTCTGAAAATTTTATCATTAGTATCTGTTACTATTAACTTTTAAATAGCATCATAAAGTTTCAAAGTTTTAATTTTAGATTTTGGGATACTAGTTATTTATATTCAACCCTTAAAAAAATTAAATGCCAAAAAAAAAAAAAAAAAAAAAAAAAGTGTCTCATAAAATTATTTAAGAAGCCTATGGTTACCTATTTATTTTGTATATTATGCCTTGAAGAAAAAAAGGGAAACAAAAAATTGACTTTGGAATGAAAAATATATTGTGTATGTAGTATACAAAAATACATGAAAAGAACTGACAGATTTCGATGTATAAGAAAAGAATACAAAAGAATGATAAATTTCTGCTGATTTTTTTTTTCTTTATATACATGACAATAATATTTTACCAACTTCGTGATTTTTATAGCCAGAAAAAAATGAACAACGAAAATATAAATCACGGAAAAAGTGTTGTAACATTATCATGTGTTGTAAGAATGCTTTAGGAAGATATACGTTTTGTAACAAATAAAAAAAAGTGAACGGTATGGTTTGTGAAAAAATTTGTGACATTTTTGCAATTTTAAAAATGTTACATGATAAGTCTTCTATTTAAATAAAAGTATACAAATTTATGTATAGACGATTGTGTTAAATATTTTACTAATTAAATTTAGTGCGTGGTTTTCTCAGAAGTATAATATGGCAAATAAAACCCCAGTTTTTGAATGTTAAAATATAGTATCACAATCTGTTTACGTACTCTGAAAAAAATAAAAATAAATTTAAGAATAAGAATCTTTATTGACCCAGGCAGTACATAGTAACAGTCAAAGTTACAACAAGCGTTGGTCTTGTAAAATAAAACTTATAATTTAAAATACATTTTTTATATATATACTTGTTATTTTATTTATTATATGTTTTAGAATATATTTTTATTTATTGATGAATTTATTGATTTTTATAAAGAAGTAATAATAAATTTAAAAAAAAATTATAGATAGCAAATTAACAAGTATTGCTTATTTATTTATAAAGAAAAACGTTCTTTAAATTTTAAAAAAAAAGTCTTAAATTATATTTTCAAAATAATTATAGTGGATGTATTTCAAAATTATGTAATAATAATTAAAAAAAAATCATTTATTGTTATAAAATTTATGTTGTTTACTTTAAAACTATATTTTAAATTGATTAGTTTACTAAAATACGTGGCTTTTAAGTTATTTTATTGATATTCGAACCAGCCGACGAGATCCAAAAGAGGATCTTGGCTGGACGAAAAATGTACTGCAATGTAACTTAGAATTAAAAATAATAATAATAATAAATGCATTACCTGTATCATTGCTAAAGTTACCAAGCTCAGGTAGTAAAGTCAGATGACTCGTAACTCTGTATACTCCTCACCGAGTATAGATTCGACCCATTATTGGGTGTGTACGTGAAGTGTGAGAGCACAACACGTTGCTCGATGCGATGCATGTTTACATACATTCCTTGACGACGCACAGCATTCGGGAGGTGCATAATTGATGTATTGCACCGTCCAGCCTTCCTAGACGTTTTCACGGTTTCTCTAGGCTATTTTTTGGGACACAAGACACTAGGTTTCTCGGGACATAAGTTTCACATCAAAAAAACTATCAAACGCAATCAAAAAGACACTGTATTAAAAAAAAGTACTTTCACCTATTAAAGATAACATTTTACAAGTCTATATAAGAAAACAATAAAAAAAAAATAGAGAAAAAAGATTTTCTTTATATTCTATCTCTCTCTTATTTTTTTTCTATATAAAAGAAAACTCAATAAAGTTTAACCCTCAGTCAGTTCCAATATATAAGTAAACTTATATCAGATATATACCAAAATCCACTTCAGAATAAATTACCACTATTTTCTCCAGATAACTAAAGAACAGAGGTGTATTGTGTTTATAATGTTTTATGATTGATGGGGAAGGAACAAAAAAATGTTACGAGAGTATAAAAAATATATAAACACCTAAGAGAGGTAATTTTATACTTTGACAAAATCAATATTTAATGATGATATATCGAGTAATATTTATTATAATGTATATTTGGTGACACGTGGATTTTTTAAAAAACTTAAACTGTGAGAGAACGTAATAGCTTCTCCTTCTCCTTCTCCTTCTCCTTCTCCTTCTCCTTCTCCTTCTCCTTCTCCTTCTCCTTCTCCTTCTCCTTCTCCTTCTCCTTCTCCTTCTCCTTCTCCTTCTCCTTCTCCTTCTCCTTCTCCTTCTCCTTCTCCTTCTCCTTCTCCTTCTCCTTCTCCTTCTCCTTCTCCTTCTCCTTCTCCTTCTCCTTCTCCTTCTCCTTCTCCTTCTCCTTCTCCTTCTCCTTCTCCTTCTCCTTCTCCTTCTCCTTCTCCTTCTCCTTCTCCTTCTCCTTCTCCTTCTTTTTTTTCCTTCTTCTTTTTAGTGATGCAATTTCAATTTTTGGTGTAAAATATTTGTGTATGCTCTGTTCTAATAATAATAATAATACAATAATAATAAGTAACTTTATTAAGGCGTTGTGAGGGCTTCACAGCCCTGTTTTTTATTAAATGAAGACAACATTACATTAGCAAAAAAAAAAAAAAAAAAAAAGATACCCAATAATAAAAAAAAAATGAAATTATTAATAGTTTTTACTTAATTCATTGCTTAAATTTTAATACAAAATATTTTCATGAATTATTACTTTTTAATTTTTATTATTTTATTTTTTTATTTTATGCTAATTTTAAAGTATATATAATTATTTAACAAGACAAATGTGTAAAAGAAAACTACGTGGTAGTGACTGAATCTTTAGTTTTCATTTCGAGATATAATATATCTGTGCTAGCAAAATGAGTTGAGAAAAATGGTCGATATTTCTTAAATGAATAAAATTAAAGGAACTGCATTGATTTTTCTAAAAGTTATATAAACAGAAAAAAATGTTGATTTACTAACTTACTCACTAATATTGAAAACTTTCATTTTACTATCATGAAAAACCAAATTAAATATGTTCTCCCGTATATGATGGTCGCGAATTTTTACCATATTTAGTTGTTAAATTAAATAACCAACTAAATTAAAAACAATTAACACATATTTCAAAGGGCAAGCTTAAAGCCTGATTACCAGTCTAGCCTACGATTACCATCGACTTTAACAAAAAATAATAATAAATAATTAAACACCGTCTAGGCAACGGATTAACTTTTAAAATTTACAGATACAAAGCTTTTAACTAAACAACTTTTAAAAAGCAATTTCCACATAAAATCAGATTATACTTGCGTGTTATTGTACATGTGGATAAAAAGTCAATCCCAGCCGTCACGTTTGACAATAACAGTGCTAAACTAAAAACACGTTCGTTTACGTTAAAACAAGCATCATAAAAATATATACTGTATGTGTGTGTCTGTATATATGTATATATGTATATATATATATATATATATATATATATATATATATATATATATATATATATATATATATATATATATATATATATATATATATATATTAGAGAGAGAGAGAGAGAGAGAGAGAGACTCATACACTCTGGCCAAGACAAGGTCATTCCCGCCAAAAGCTGTATCCGCGGTGCTAAACCAATCAGAGAGCGTGTTATAAACCTACTAGCCAATCACAGATGACTTTACATTGTTAATTATACTGTATCCGCTCGCAGTAAATTTGGGAGAAATGTAGACAGACAGAGACATAGACAAACAGAGAGGAGAAATAGAGACAGAGACAGAGACAGAACTGTTCAGAGACAGAGAGAAAGAGAGAGAGAGAGAGAGAGAGAGAGAGAGAGAGAGAGAATGATGATGGCTTTTTTTTTTAGCCATCAATTAAAGATTTTTATATAATACAATAGTAACCATCTGGATTACATTTTTTGTTGATGTATTTTTTATGTAGAAATTCTCGTTAAATTTTTTTTTCTTTCAAATAAAGTAGCTTTATCCACTTTCTATTAAACCCTGTATTTTTTTTCTTGTGTGTTTATATAAAGTAGAATTAAAAAAAAAACGTGTTGTTGGTAAAAGTAAAAAGTCACAAAGGTTTAAATTTTTGTCAGTTTATTGGAATTTTTGTCTTCTTTTTCAATGTTGATCTTTTGTAAAAAAAAAAAAAAAAAAAAAAAAAAAAAAGCATTCCATTAGACTCTAAACGTAAGTAATTAATTCCGTGTTTCAAATATGGACGTTTCACCTGTTTTATTCTTACTGATTATGATTTTGTTTTATTATTATTTTTTACTTATTGTAGTTAGTAAACTCTAACTTTAAAAGTTAACTCCCTTCAATTTGTATGTTACTTAAAAGTCAGTGATACTTTAACAATAAAAGTTGACGCCATATATGTGATCACTAAATAACATGAGCTGATAAGTAATATTCGTCAGTTTTAATATAATAATTTTATATACTTTAATAATAATAATTATTTAATTATAATAACTTTATGATAACTTTATTTAAAGCGTTGTGAGTGCATGACAGCCCTTTTATACAAAACCTTGACTACAATAATAAAATTAAATTTTAACATAAGCATAATATAGTTTCAATCTTAATTATACACATTGATTACAAATAGGTTAATTTAAAGCATTTATACAAAAATTTCGATTAACTATTAACAAGAGTTTTAGCAGTATGTACTGAAATGAATAAAAATATATTTATTAAAAGCAGGAACAAATCAACTGTTCAATTAAACAATTTACACAACTTTTCCTTATAAAACTTTGTAAAGCTTTTCTAATATTTAAAAGTATGTTATTTAAAGGAATGGACCAGAGAAAAACATAAGCATTTATATCACAAAACACTTGATGGGATTTACATATAAATAACTTTAGTTTGTCTCAAAACCCAACAGTAGCCCCGTAGCAGTGATCAGAAAATTCAATTTATGCAACCCGCACAGCATTTTCATACTAATTTTTGCATGTTTCTGACGTCATAAACATGAATTTTCACTCAAATTGCATACTTTACAGTTTTTTCACGCTCCCTCTTGTGGCTACATTAACATTCTGGTAAAAATTGTCATCAGTTGTTATGAAGATCCCATTTCGTGTTTATTCATTAAAAAGCACATGTTGTTTTATGTGGTCTATGGCTTTAAATATTTTAAACATTCAAAGAACTACAATAAATTTGAATTCAATAGATATACAATATTAATATAGAAAATATCTTATATTTTCCTTTTCATATTTTTCAAAAAAAAAAAAAAAAAAGTAAAAATTAATTCTTAGAAATGTTATTGAAAGAAACCTGAAAATTTTTTACATTTATAAATATTTTTTTCTTTGAAACACAGAATGAAATTCATAATAAAAAATAGTAAGACATTCTCTTATTATTATAAATCTTATAATTTACTACAGTATAATATATAATGAAAATTTTAAGCTTCTTACACATTTCTATAGTCGTTTTATTTAATATTTTCCTTGGTTTTATATTTAAGTTAATAGAACAGAATTTTGTCATTGTTTATATAATGAAACTGTCAGTTTTTTAAATTAAAAAATATAAAAGTTAACTAAAAGCTATTATTACAATGTTAACAGCCTTGTTTATTGTTTTTGTTGTTTTAATAGATTAAAATGTTTTGTTTTTTTTAGTTAAATTTTTAAAGGGAATGTTTTAATACGGAAAATAAATATTTAGATTTTTGGCAGTATAATAGTCAAGTTTAAAAAAAAAAAAAAAAATAACAAAATTAACAAAATTAATAGCCTAAAAGCCTATATGGCCTCTTTGGCTTAGAACAACTTGAACAAAAAAAAGTAGCCAAATATCCCAACAAACCTAAAAATATTAACGTTGAGTTGGCCGGTGTCATTGATTTCTAATTTATTTCCCTTTCACAAAATGGCAGGTGCGGGTTTATGACGTTACAGCTCACTGGTTTCCTTGTGTGCGGACAATTGAGCTGTGACGTCATAAAACCGCATCTGGAAAATAACTAAGAAATCAACGACACCGGCAAAAAAAAAAAAGAAGATATTTAGGAATGCTAGGATATTATACCTTTTTTTTAAGGTGTTCTACGCCTTTAAAAATATGCCTATTAAATTTAAACTTAAGCAATTATTTAAATAAAACTTGTTAACAAAATAGCCTATTTAATTCTTTGATATATAGTATGAAATATTACAACAAAAATTTTTTTGAAGAGAAAAAAAATCCTGAATTTTTATTAGAAGAAATTTGAATAAATTCCTTTTTTTTTTTTTTTTTTTTTTTTTGTCTCTTCTTTTTTACTTCTTTAAAGTTAAGACTGATGTTTTACATTTCCTTTCTTTAATGATATAAATCTAGATAATAAAATTTTATTACTAATTTTTTCTTTTTACACAATATGGATAATTCATGAAATTTTGTATTGAAATTTGAATAATAAAATATCTCAGTATATTTACTTTTAGAATGGAAATACATCGTATAATTTTTTTTCTTCTTTTTTCGTTTAATAAGAATTTTTTATGCAAACAAAAATATTGAAAGTGGGTAAATATTTAAATTGTCTGATAAAATGTTTTATACTATCTTCTTTTTTGTTATCTTTTGAGAATATTTTATTTCTGAGAGAGAGAGAGAGAGAGAGAGAGAGAGAGAGAGAGAGAGAGAGGGGGAGGGAAAGATTGAATGCGATTTACATTCCACACCGAAAAAACAAATTACGTAATTATTATGCTGCATTTATGTCATTACAGCATAAATAATGCTAAAATAAAATAATATAACGCTGCCCGCGCGTCTAAATGGTAAAAAAGCAATTTTCATGAAATGCGCTAGTGGTAGATAAGCACCTTTCACGGCCGTCGCGAGTGGCAAATAAGCTATTCTCACAGCACATGATATTTGCCACTGGCGACGGCCGTGAAAGGTGCTTAACAACATAATATGTATGTAAACATAGTTATCATTAAGTATAGCATAACTTATGGTGTATTGAACAAATTGTGGTGTAAATGAGCCAGCACAATACGAACTTTTTTTCGTGTACAATAGTATGAATTCTTAAGCTTTTCTGACAATTTTATTTCCCCCTTCTTGTTTCTTTTTTTGCAGTAACTTTTTTTTTTCTTTAATGCCATTGATTTTTATTTGATACTTATAACAGGCAGGTAATTCTTATCACTTTCTGGTAATTCTCTAAAAAAAAAAAATTTAAAAAAACAAACTATAATAATAATAAGTCATTTAAATTTTTATAGATGATTAAAATATTTCGTTCAATAATATATTATAAAGAGATATTATGATTTATTTGTACTTTTTATTCTTAAATATTACATTTAATACTGAAATAAATACAACTCAAACATTGATAAACAATTGGATTTGTATATTATAATATTGTGTTCAAATTGTAAAATTTCAATTTTATTTTTAGAGCTTTTTATTTATCCAGGGTAGAAATGCCGTTTATATTATATATATAAAAAATGTAAATTCTTCTTTAACACCATAGCACTGGCATAATAATAACGTGCATAATTCATACAGTTGTTTCTATAGTAAGCATTTTTATTTCAATTTATTTACTTGCGTTTAGGGTTGAGAGAGGGAGAGAGAGACAAGAGAGAGAGAGAGATAGTCAAACGAGATATGAGAGAGTGGAGCAAGAGAGACAGAAAGAGAGAGAGAGAGAGAGTCAAACGAGATATGAGAGAGACTAGCAAAAGAGACAGAAAGAGAAGAAGAGAGAGAGAGAGAGAGAGAGAGAGAGAGAGAGGAGAGAGAGAGAGAGAGAGAGAGAGAGAGAGAGAGAGAGAGGGGGGGGGGGGAGAGAGAGAGACAGAGAGGTCAAGAGAAGGAGAGAGATAGAGGAGAGAGAGAAAGCGAGAGAGAAAGCGAAAGAGAAAGAGAAAGAGAAAGAGAAAGAGAAAGAGAAAGAGAAAGAGAAAGAGAAAGAGAAAGAGAAAGAGAAAGAGAAAGAGAAAGAGAAAGAGAAAGAGAAAGAGAAAGAGAAAGAGAAAGAGAAAGAGAAAGAGAAAGAGAAAGAGAAAGAGAAAGAGAAAGAGAAAGAGAAAGAGAAAGAGAAAGAGAAAGAGAAAGAACGTGAGCGAGAAAGAGACCGAAAGATAGCAAAATAGAGCAAGAGAGAGAGAGAGAGAGAGAGAGAGAGAGAGATACAAGAGACAGAGAAAAGTTAAAAAAATAGAAAGAGAGAAATACACAGGGGAATTAGAAAGAGAAAAAGAAACAACAGATAGTGAAAGAGTTAAAAAGAGAT
The DNA here is from genome assembly GCA_949318235.1 of Ecdyonurus torrentis. Taxonomy (NCBI): domain Eukaryota; kingdom Metazoa; phylum Arthropoda; class Insecta; order Ephemeroptera; family Heptageniidae; genus Ecdyonurus; species Ecdyonurus torrentis. Next base: position 20,465,342 of record OX439133.1, read on the forward strand.
ACAGAGAGATACAGAGAGAGAGAGAGAGACGCTTTGTTATACATACATTATATTTTTCAAGTCCGTACTTTAATATAATAAATATAAAAACTCACAAAATTTTCTACATATTATAAATAAAATGTTTATTATATATAATTTTTTGTGTTTATATACACAGTAATGTAACAGATGCCAAAACCACTTTACCAGCATTTTTTTAACATGAAAAATTGTGTTTATTATTACTTACAACATTTTCTATGCTTTGTGGGTATTTTTATATATATATTTTTTAATATATATATATATGTATGTATATTTTTTAGTGTTGATTTTTTGTTATCGTTGGAAATGAAATACTAATTTTATTACTTTTTATCATATAAGAGTTTTTAGATCTAATATTACAATTTTTTAGTATATGTTATAAAAGTTGTTTAGATCTTTTACGTGTAATAAGAAGCATAACCAAAAATAGAAACATATATCAAGTGTTTTGGCTTTTTAATATTCCTATAATATAAATTAGTTTTTAAAAATTAAGCTTTAAAAAAATATTATAAGTTTTTTGTAATATTATGTATATTTTAATTCCTTTTTTTTATGTAAACTTATTTTTATAATGATTAAAATCCATAAAATCAGTAAAAAATCTAAATGAGTAAAATGAGTCATTATTTCTAATTTATTTTTCAATACGAAGTAGAAAAAGCGGGGTTATGACGTCATAAACCCGCATCTGATATTTCGTAAATGAATAAGAATTCAATGACTCTGATAAATTAATGTATAATATTTAGTTGTAAGGATATTAGGCAAGTTTTTTGTTCAAGGTGTTTTACGCCTTTAATGATGTAAAAAGAATTAGAAATTCCAATCTCTCTCTCTCTCTCTTCTTTTCGTCTCCGTCTCTGTCTCTGTCTCTGTCTCTGTCTCTGTCTCTGTCTCTGTCTCTGTCTCTGTCTCTGTCTCTGTCTCTGTCTCTGTCTCTGTCTCTGTCTCTGTCTCTGTCTCTGTCTCTGTCTCTGTCTCTGTCTCTGTCTCTGTCTCTGTCTCTGTCTCTGTCTCTGTCTCTGTCTCTGTCTCTGTCTCTGTCTCTGTCTCTGTCTCTGTCTCTGTCTCTGTCTATGTCTCTCAATCTCTCTCTTTCTTTATCTCTCTACCTCCCCCTCTCCCTTCCCTCCTCCCTTCCTCTCTCTCACTATGAATGCAGGTGTAACTGATGAGTGATGACGTCATGACACATTGCTAGTATCCTTGCAGTTAGGCAACAATTGTGTTACATATGACATGCGGGTAGCGTACCATACAGGGGCTCTACACTGGAAAAAATAAAATATTTTCCTTTGACGGTTGGAAAATATAAATTTACATTCATTATCTTAACTGTTATTAAACTACACACGTAAGCAAGCCATGATATATATACACAGCCCAGCATTCACCATGATAGCCTAGAAAAAACCGTGGAAACTTCTCAGTAGATTGGTTGATTATCTTTTTGAGAGCATTGATGCTGTTAACAGGTTGAATTAGGTTTTCATGTATCCAAAAAATACAATAATGAACCAAAAACTAAAGAATTTCCAAACAAAATAGCCCAAAATCTCGTTTATCCTATGCTGAGCAATGTTATTCATTACTCCAGTTAGGCGTCGAAGTACATTCAGTATGACGTTATGCGGATACACTGCATTGATTAATCATAACTGATTTTTCTTACAGTGTAAATATATTCTTGCACAACGAAATTAAAATTCAGTCAAAACTCAAACATGAGTGAAAAGTTTTTTGATTAAAATATTATCTTTGTACTAATAATAAATAAATTATTATGCGTTTCACGTATTTCATTTTGTTTGAACAAAAAGGAAGTAAGTAGAAAACTTTTAATAAAATAGCGGAAGTGACGTCATTTCTATACAAAACTTTCTATAACAAGCAAACTTTTTTTTTTTTCAGAAAAAGTTTTATAAAACTTTATTTTTTTTTGAATTCTATTTTAAATTTTAATTTTTTTTATTACTATTTTTTAGTTTTAGAATTTTTATGTATTTATTTCATTTTTCTTTTAAATAATTTAAAATTTATCCTTGTGGAAAAAATTGTTCATCTTATTCTTGAAAATGTTAGTATAATATTTGTTTTTTTTAAACATTCATATACAAATTTATTCTTAAAGTAATAGACTAGAAGAAAACATAAGCCTTAATATCACAAAACACTTGGGGCTGTAAGCTGCAACCTCTAGTTAAACCTTAGTTATCTTCTTTTCAATTGTTGCAACAATCAAAATAACAACTTAAGTAAGGTTTAACTAGTTAGTTAGCGTCGCAGCTTACGGGGGTTGATGGGACTTTACATAAATAACTTCAGTTTGTCTCAAAATCCAACTGTAGCTACGTATCAGTGATTAGAAAATTTCGATTTATGCAACCCGTACAATTTTTTTTACTAATTTTTGCATGCTTCTGACGTCATAAACACGAATAGTCACAGAAATGGCATACTTTACAATATTTTCAAGCTCTCTCGTGGGGCTACATTAATATTCTGGTAAAAATTATCATCAGTTTTGGAGATCCCATTTCGGGTTTATTCATTAAAAAGCACATGTTGTTTTATGTGGTCAATGGCTTTAACATACATATTATTAATATTAAAAAGTTAATACATGGAAACAAAAATTACTACTAATGGCAGTTACATGAACCTGTATTTTGCAATAGGTACACTTTAATTTGGAACATGTAGTTATAAACTACAATACCACTTAAGGCGGTGGGGGAGCGACTTGGACCGGAAATCGCTAAAAGAAGAACTATATTTTCCAAATAATTTTTTGTTCATGATTTAATTCCAATAAAACCAACACTAAATTTTCAAATAAAATTAAGTAAATTTAAAATGTATTTTTTTATACCCCAAAAAATTTTAATGATATTTTTAATTGTAAAAAAGTTTCTAATTTGACTAAAATTTCCCGCTCAAATTTAAATTTTCACATTTACATGTTATCTTTAAAGTGTGATAACTTAAATATTTGATCGTGTTTTCACATATTTGACATAACTAAATTTTTAAGGAACATTTCTTCTTTACTTTGTGTTATTATTATTATTTGCAACCGTCCTAGTTTGCGAGATATCAGTCGGTCACCTACCCCCTTAATCTAAGTGAGTCACACCTTTATTGTAGCATATATAACACCTGCATTAGGTATTATTGTAGTATAACAATACCTGTGTTCTAGGTTATATGTCTACCTATTACATTATTTACTTGCCTTAAGTATTATTTATTTTCCTAGACATTAACAGGAAGAAAAAAAAAGTTCATTAATTTCCACTCGTTAAAAGCAGTAATTTTATTTTATACAGAAGTTTCTAAAACAAAAAAGCAGAAGTAATTTTTTGACGTTTAATTTTAACATAATATATTCTATATTTTTTTCATGGATTTGAATTTTTGTGTAAATTTAAATTTTAACTTCTAGTTTTTTTAAAAATCAATAAAAATATCGAAAAAAAAAAAGTCAATTAAATAAGTTTACATTAAAAAAATTAATAACTTTAAAATAATAGTATACGGCAAATTTATTAGTTAGAAAAATTATAAAATTTTAATTAAATAAAATTAGATTAAACATTACAAAAAGGTAATTACTTAACAATTAACACAATTAAAATATAAAATATTTGAAATGTTAATTTACATTTGGTTGTATCACTACTTTATAATTTAATAATACATTTTATTTAATTTATTTTTAAATAAATTAAAATACGCAACAGTAAACTGCAATACTAATTAATTAGTAATATACTTTATTTTTTATTTATTTTTCCAAAAACAAAATGGTATTAAAGGCAATTAGCTGATGGAATTAAAAAAATGTTAACTGCGGTATGAAACTAATTTTTTCAACAATTTGATGTTTACACATCAAAGTAAATGATCAAGGTTTTACAAATTTGGTTTAAAATAACCGATGTACAGCTCTGGCCAAAAGTTTAAGAATCGGGCAGCGGCGGCCGCTCCATTGTTCACATTGTTTCAACTTTGTTTATTGATGACTAATAAAGAAACAACTGTTTTGAGGTCGACTATAAACGATTTCGCTCATATACGGTTCCGTTTTAACGTACTGCGCATGCATCGTTAGTAGAAACGGAAGCGTATGTGACCGAAAACGCTTGAAGTCAGCCTTAAACCAGTTGTTCCGTTATAAGTCAATATCCGTCGATGCGAGTCGACGCGTGTCAAATTTACGCGTTATGTGAATATCACTTTAATACAGATATTATGCATAATATAAACTCTGTAACATTGAATGTTATAACAAAAAATGAGCTAGCAAACTTAATATTAATTTTATATTTTAATACCAAATATATGGACACACATGAAAATTTGTACATTTTTGTTTTTAAAAAAATCCGATTAGTATAGAGGAAGTTAAAAAAAATAGGATCGGATTTAGATTTAACCACTTTTATATGGTTTATTTATCCAGATTTAACTAATGTACTTAAATCTTGTTTGTTATTTAGATATTATAAAACTGTAATTAATATACCAGATTGTGATCCGCATTAAAATGACAATAATAAATGAATATTTTAATTTTAAAATCACTTTTTTTTTTTTTTTTTTTTTTTTTTTGCCTGATTAACTACACCAATGAGGAACATGAAAAAAAATCTACTAATTATGGCAGGTATATGAATCCTGTATTTTTCAATAGGTAAAAGTCTGGCCAAAAGTTCCCGAACGGGACAGTGGCAGCTGCTGCGTTTTCTCATAAAGATAACATCATGTATGTAGTGTGGTTAAGGGTTGCCTATGCAAATCGTTCTTGAACTTTTGGCCATAGTTGTACATATTAATTTGGAACAGATAGTTATTAACTACAATATCACTTAATTTAAATGAGTTCACACCTTTATTGTACCTTATTGCACCTGCATTAGGTATCATTGTGGTATAATAAGACATGTTCTAGGTTATGTATCTACCTATTGCAAAATACAGGATTCATGCACTCTAACTGTCATAAGTCATAAGTAGTATTTTTTCCGTTAAGACTACAAAATTTTAGAGGGTAAATTTATTGCATATTCTACAGTCCGCGCCACCTAAGGATGCAAAAAAAAAAAAAAAAAATGCTAGGATACTACTACTAGGATGCGTAAAATCTCTCCATCTAGTTACCAGTACCCCACCTCCTTGTGACCTTCAGTGCTTTGAACTTCTATTGACTCGTGGCTCGATTTCGATTAATCGCAAACATTCTTAAGTTGCACGGACTGTAGAAGAAGACATCGTCTTGAATCGATATATACACAAATTTTTAATTTTTTAGTTCATCAAATGGTTGTAAATAATATTTGAAAGTCGTGAAATGATATCAAGTTCAGTAATTTTTTCCTACCATGTCCACATATTTATACACTCTGGACAAAACAAGGTGGTTCCCGCCAAAAGCTGTATCCGCGGTGCTAAACCAATCAGAAAGCGTGTACCTTCTAGCCAATCACAGTTGCCTTTACATTGTTAATTATACTGTATCCGCTCGAAGTAGTTTTGGGAGAAGCGTATATTATATTTAAATTACATAATGAACTAAAAAATTAGAAATTTGCATATCAATGGATTCAAAGCGAAGTCTTCTGTTAGAATATGCAATAAAATTACTTTTATTTATTTGTTTTTTTAGACTTTCTTGTTGAATTAAGATAATAGAAAAGAAGAACACCCCATAACAGAAAGCGTGTTTGTATATAGATCAACCAGTCTAGACAGAAGGTTCATTACTTTTTAAAACACTGTCCTACGTTTATTTATTTAAATTAAACGACGTGAGTGAATGTTTACGTTTGTAGGCTGAGAGAGAGAGAGAGAGAGAGAGAGAGAGAGAGAGAGAGAGAGAGAGAGAGAGAGAGAGAGAGAGAGAGAGAGAGAGAGAGAGAGAGAGAGAGAGAGAGAGAGAGAGAGAGAGAAGAGAGAGAGAGAGAGAGAGAGAGAGAGAGAGAGAGAGAGAGAGAGAGAGAGAGAGAGAGAAAGCACTTATAAATTTTTAAATGTTTCACCAACGTCAATTTTTCATAAAGTTGAATTTATCTCATTTTCCATATTCTAAATAAATATATTGTGTAAAATGAATGAATGAATGAATGAATGAATGAATGAATGAATGAATGAATGAATGAATGAATGAACGAACGAACGAACGAACGAACGAACGAACGAACGAACGAACGAACGAACGAACGAACGAACGAACGAACGAACGAACGAACGAACGAACGAACGAACGAACGAACGAACGAACGAACGAACGAACGAACGAACGAACGAACGAACGAACGAACGAACGAACGAACGAACGAACGAACGAACGAACGAACGAACGAACGAACGAACGAACGAACGAACGAACGAACGAACGAACGAACGAACGAACGAACGAACGAACGAACGAACGAACGAACGAACGAACGAACGAACGAACGAACGAACGAACGAACGAACGAACGAACGAACGAACGAACGAACGAACGAACGAACGAACGAACGAACGAACGAACGAACGAACGAACGAACGAACGAACGAACGAACGAACGAACGAACGAACGAACGAACGAACGAACGAACGAACGAACGAACGAACGAACGAACGAACGAACGAACGAACGAACGAACGAACGAACGAACGAACGAACGAACGAACGAACGAACGAACGAACGAACGAACGAACGAACGAACGAACGAACGAACGAACGAACGAACGAACGAACGAACGAACGAACGAACGAACGAACGAACGAACGAACGAACGAACGAACGAACGAACGAACGAACGAACGAACGAAAGATGGAATGAATGAATGAATGAATGAATGAATGAATGAATGAATGAATGAATGAATGAATGAATGAATGAATGAATGAATGAATGAATGAATGAATGAATGAATGAATGAATGAATGAATGAATGAATGAATGAATGAATGAATGAATGAATGAATGAATGAATGAATGAATGAATGAATGAATGAATGAATGAATGAATGAATGAATGAATGAATGAATGAATGAATGAATGAATGAATGAATGAATGAATGAATGAATGAATGAATGAATGAATGAATGAATGAATGAATGAATGAATGAATGAATGAATGAATGAATGAATGAATGAATGAATGAATGAATGAATGAATGAATGAATGAATGAATGAATTGATCATCAAATAAATCAATGAGCAAGTAAATTAATAAATAAATTAAGTTTAAAAAATATATTTATAAATAATTTATTAACGTGTAATAACAAAAAATTTAAATCAAATACAATTATGTAAATTAAAAACAAAATACCACCTCATATTCTAAATGTGGTCTTCAGTATTTTACTTATCTGCCGACAAATCATTGTATACATATTTAAAAACTAATGTGTAATCTGTATGGCAATGAAAGAATAAAACAATAATTAAAAAATAATCTGTAACTAATCTCATTGTTTCTCTCTTTTCTATAACTACAGATGGGTTGATAATAAAAAAAATAATAAAAAAAAAATTATACACGTATGTATAGAAAAAAAAATAATGGACTAAAAAAAAAATAATAATAATAATAATAATAATAAACAAAAAAAAATCATACAAATAATTTTATTTTAATACTTGTATTTTTCTAAAGGCAATAATAAAATTAAAAAGCAATTAAAATTTATTAAAAAAGTTAATCAATAGGATTTTCATTAAAAAAATGACATTTTTTTTATATAGGTATGTATTGGTAATACACAATTAAATTTGTACTCCTTTACTTTTTTTATTGTGTCATTACCATTACTTAGTATAATTATTAATTCAATATTTATTATTTTACGTTGTTGGCATTGATTTTATTGTTATAATTCCTTATTGCGTGGGTATTTATAAATGTAAAATATTTTAAATATTTTGTCCTCATAATCTTTTTAAAAATTGAGCGTAAAGAAATTACAATAATAAATACGTGAATATATCAAACAATCAATCAATCAATCAATCAATCAATCAATCAATCAATCAATCAATCAATCAATCAATCAATCAATCAATCAATAATATATACATATATACATATAAACAAAAGGAAAGTTTAACTTGCGCATTAAAAATTAAAATTATAAAAAATACATATATTTTTTTTTTCAAAAGCTCCAAATTATTTTGTTTTTAAAATAAAAAAAATTAAAAAATCAATTGCGTTCCTACTTAGAGACTTAATTCTATTGTTACAAACCTTTTTAATACAACATATATATAATAAAACCATCTAAAGTTTGATACCTAACACCTTTTTAAGATTAAAATAGTAAATTACCATATTCCTTTAACATACCATATTGCATAGTTTTACGTTCTATTATATGATAAAATAACTTAAAGTGCTAATACTCGTATATAAACTTGATATTGTCTATAGAAAGTTAACCTAAAATATACTTAAAACTAAATTTAATTTGCGAAAATATTTACAGTAGAATACAAAATTTGAAGTCTTTTATGTTTAATATTAAAGGCGTAGAACACCTTGAACAAAAAAGCTGTGTATTAAACTAACAAACCTGAAAATGAACGTTGATTTGGCCGGAGTCATTGATTTCTAATTTATTTTCCATTCACAAAATGACACTGGCGGTCACTGACATCACAGCTCGCCCAGTTTACGCGCGCGTGGACCAGGTGAGCTGTGACGTCAGTGACCGCCTGTGTCATTTTGTGCATGGAAAATAAATTAGAAATCAATGACTTAGGCCAAATCAACGTTGATTTTCATGTTTGTTAGGATATTACACAACTTTTTTGTTCAAGGTGTTCTACGCCTTTAAGGGATGTATTTCGATGGCTTGTATCTCAAAATCTAAAAAGAAAACTCCTAAACTTTATAATACCATTTAAAAGATAGTATTACCAGCTATCTTTGATAAAATATTCAGAACTTGTAACCATCAGATATTAGAGAAATAATTATTGAAATAAACATAAGCTTTATGGGACTAAAACTTCAAAAAATCATTATTTAAAATCTAGCATGATGACCCTCATTTTTTAATATTTTTTAATATATTTTTGAAGATACCTTATCCTTATGTATAACTGTGCAAAATTTCAGATATCCTTTGAAACGTTTTAGTAAAATCTCGCAGTAACTGATTTCCTATACTTTAAACATACATTAAAACTTAAAAGCGTAGAACAACTTGAACAAAAAACATGTCTAATATCCTAACATACCTAAATATCAACGTTAATTTTGCCGCAGTCATTGATTTCTAATTTATTTTATATTCACGAAATTGCGATCTCGTTACAGCTCACTTGTTTCCGCGCGCTTGGCCCAGTGAGCTAGTGTGACGTCATAAACCCGCAGCAGCCATATTGTGAATCTAAAATAACTTAGAAATCAATGACTCCGGCCAAATCGACGTTGATATTTAGGTACGTTAGGATTTTAGTAAAGTTTTATATTCAAGATGTTCTAAGCCTTTAAGGTTCTAAAGTTTAAATTTTGACTGTATAATTTTTTTTGTGAATAACGTTAGTTATATTATAAAGTTTTTGGTTGATTCTATTATATTAAAGCAACAAAGATAATTAAATTTCAATCTACTTCAAGTACATTAATGGAAAGTGTTTTATTTTATCTTAAAGTAACTTTATATATTATAAGAAAATGTGTCAATCATTACCCAAAAATTAAGTTACATTATATGTAATTAAAATATGAACAAGTAAAGTGCAAAAAAAAAAATTAATTAGTAAATTATTCATATTCAAATTTTTTTCCTCTTGTAAAATCGGTGCTATAGACCGGTTGCACTGATATTTAAGAGCCACCATTTTGTTGGTCAGAAATACATAGGCCAACAATGGAAAAATATTATTTTTTTAATAGCTAAAGAAGCTTCAAACTTCAATCAAAGTCTTATTTCTAGCTCATTAAGCTTAAAGAATATGAGAAAAATTCGTTCAGTTGAAATAAACTCTTTTTATGTGAAAAATGAGGAGAAATAATGTTTCCCCTATGCTGGACCATGCATTAAGCACCACAAACATGGCGTCAATCATTGAACTGAATTTCACGCTTTCCATATTATAATTTTTAATAGCACTTATACTTTGCTCATGTCAATCTTAAAAATAAAATAAAATAAAAGTGATTTGTCTATTATAGCTGAACCTTTGTGCTAATTAGGAATTTTCTTATTCTGCAATTTGTAACTAACCTAGTTATTTTTTTATAGTTAAATTCATATTAGTAGACATTTTTTTATATGAAATTCATCACCATTTATAATCATATTAATGAAGGTAGTTAAAACAACAACAATACTGTAAAAAAAAGCATTAAATTAATCATTGCCTACTTTTTTTTTTTTTTTTTTTTTTCATGTAAACGTAAAATAGCTCAACTTAAATACCGTGTTACGTGTATAAAAAAAAAAAAGGAAAACATTTATTAGGTTGTAAAAGTGTCATGAAGTCTTAAATTTATCATAAAAATAATATCATGTTAAAATTTAAACTTAAATGAAACATGAAGCCTCTTCAATTTTAATAGCACGCAAGTAAACGTGATGGAGGAAAAAAAATGTTAAATTGTATTTTATGTAATGTAATAATAATTATTAAATAATAATAATGTAAAATGTGTGCATTTAAGTATACTCTCTCTCTCTCTCTCTTTCAATTCCTCTCTTTCTCTCTCTTTCATTTCTCTCTCTCTCTCTCTCTCTCTCTCTCTCTCTCTCTCTCTCTCTCTCTCTCTCTCTCTCTCTCTCTCTCTCTCTCTCTCTCTCTCTCTCTCTCAATTTCTCTCTCTCACTCTCTCTATTTCAATTTCTGTCTTTCTCTCTCTCTTCTCTAATTTTATTCTCTGTCTCTCTCTTTTACACATTTTTTTTTCATTTACAAGGACAAAAATAACTACGTAATATTATGCTAGCTCATTTTGAGCACAATTTGTTAGATACAGCATAATATATGCTATACTGCATAATAACTATGTTACATGCTTTAAATATTATGTTGTACAGCATAATTACTTATATTTTTTTTTATCTAATTTAGCATCATTTATGCTAAAGTGAAATACAGTACATAAAGCATAAATTACGTAATTTATTATTTCGGAATAATATTTATTTTCTGGGTTCATTCTAAAAACACGTCTTGCAATTATATTTTGAAAAATATTTTTCATATTATATTTTAATTATTGCTCTCTCTCTCTCTCTCTCTCTCTCTCTCTCTCTCTCTCTCTCTCTCTCTCTCTCTCTCTCTCTGTGTGTCTCTGTCTTTGTCTCTCTATCTATCTTTTTAAATTTTTCTTTTTTAAATGATATTTTTGTGTGGGTATGTTTTTTCAATTTTATTCAGAGTTGTTTTTCCACTATAAATATGCAAAACATGCAATAATAGGATCTTATTGTTAGATACTACCCTACATTGATTTAAGGTTCTTGAATGAATATGTTTTTTTTTATAGAAACAATGCATAAAATGTTTAGAGCAAGTACTAATTTTAAAAAAAAAAAAAAAAAAATAGTAGTACATTTTTTTCTATGTGCCCTTTTTTTCTTCGTATTATAATAAATGAAACATTAATTTATAAAACAATATATAAAAAATAAAATAGTTCACACACATTTTTTACTCTACTTGTTAATAATATAATATCATTTTATTGTTTCAGAAATCCAGCAGACAAGAGTGATTCATAATAACACAAAAAACTAAAATGAGAGATCTTTCATCAGAGTGGTAAGTATACGTAGTATTAGAAGCACGTTTTGAAATACGCTGCTTTAATTAAATGATTGAACCAATTCACGTATTACGTGATCCATTTATATTATTAGATTTTTGTTTGAAAACTTGAAGAAGTTAGCTTTTTTTTATATAACTTAACGTAGAAATATATAAAAAAAAAACTGTAGAAAAGTTTAAAGTACAATGAAGATATAAATCAATGCCTAATGGTACTGATAAATGTACAGTGAGTTTTATTAAAAATGGGAAATAAAAGGATTTTAAGTATTTTTACCTGAGCACTAATACAAGTCGATGAATAACAATATCAGAGATGTTCATATACTGCATTTCTCCACCTTTTACTTAACTTCTATCAAAGCACACCAATAAAATAATTGCCCACCCATTGTTCCTTCTCTCTAGTTTGCATGATGTTTACTCATCGGCTTACGCTTCCAGTCTTGACCAAGTCGATCATCACAACATGATAGAAGTCAAGTAAAAGGTGGAGAAGTGCAGCAGTGAACCCCTCTCTTATTTTTTTGCATCAACTTGTAACGGAGCTCCGTTAAAAATACTTTACAAAAAAAAAATTAAATGTTAAATAATAATAAAAAAATTAATAAATAATTAAAAAATGCATAAACAAACAAACAAACAAACAAACAAACAAACAAACAAACAAGCAAACAAACAAACAAACAAACAAACAAACAAACAAACAAACAAACAAGCAAACAAACAAGCAAACAAACAAACAAACAATCAAACAAATAAATAAATAAACTAAATAAATGAAAAATAAATAAATAAAAAATAAAAAATAAATAAATAAAATATAAAAAAATAAAAATAAATAAATGTTCAGTCTCAATTTTAACGTAACTCGCTGTACAATGAAGATAGATCAATGCCTAATGGTACTAATTGGAATACTGACAATTGCGAGAAAATACTATTTCTCTTTATCTAGAAACTTATCGATAGTACACACAATTACTTTTGATATAACACCATCTATCATCAAGTGGTTTTAAAGCCATATACCACATGAAACTATATAAAGTTCATCGGTGTTAAAATATAACTATTATAGAGGTTTATTTTTATTTATAATTCTATTTTTAATGTTGATATTATACTGTACTTTTAGAACACACAACCTGTTTTTTTTATATTGTGCTTTTTAAGGATTAAACACAAAATGAGATCTCTAAATTTCTAATTTTCTATGGAAAATCTGTCAATTTTTGTTATTGCTATCTTTCTCACATACTTCAAATACTAATTCAACATATTTACAGCATCAATGCTCTTAAAAATATTACTAAGTGTTTTTAAACTGGCAAAATGAGTTATTTTGCTATGCCACCCATGTTATTGAGTTATCTAACATGGCGTTGACTTTATAATGAATGCATTATAGAACCTATTGTCTAGTTTCATAAAAAAATGAATTCTATTGCAAAAATGAGTTATTTTCTTATGCCATTCATGATATTGAGTTATCCAACATTGCATCGACTTTAACATGCATGCATAGACCCTCTACTTATATAATATATCATAATAAATAGTTGAGCAGCAGGAAACATGGATTGATGGATCACAGCACAACGTAGTACAAACAAGTTTGGACAGTTTACATTTCTCACGTACGTATTATAACAAGATACAAAACTTTGCTGACTGCATACAAGGACATTAAACAAAATTATAATATATCTTTCATGTCATGGTCAAATCTCCTTACAAACATATCTATAACATACGTGTAAGGAGGATTGACCATGATCTTCTGAGAAATCATTAATTCTGTTTCTGTTAGGGAGGAATACAATACACGGAGAAAAAAACTAAAAAGTTACTATTTATAGACGTTTTGTTTTGAATAAATTTGTTAAATAAAATGCAACGTCTTTTTAAGATTTAAAGAGCTAATTATGTACCACTAAAGAAATAACGTATATACTAACAAGTTACTATTAAAACGCGATAAGGTTTTTTTCCCCATCGCAACTTTAAACAACCTTAAATACATATATTTCAATACTGCATTTTTTTTTTCTAAAATGATTTAAAAAGAAAAACTTTTGAAAATTTTGTACACTCTAATGACTTCAAACTACCTTATTATTATAACTAACAATGAGTAATGTGATGCAATATTTTCACTCATAGATAATTTTTTTTTTTTTAAATATGGTAAAAATACATCAAGATAAAATATGTAATTTACAAAAAGAAAGAAAAAATTAAATAACCTTACAAAAAAAAAATAATTATAATTTAATCACTTGCACAAACTGTTTATTTATTATTAATCTGCATTTAAAATTTTCCTGACCAGATACTATAAAATAATTTTCTACAAATACGCTAAAAAAAGTTACCCCCAAAACATTATAGGCAATTAGGAGACTTTTCTTGTTTTTTTTTTTAATTTTTTTTTTCCCGTCACCGGCAGTGATTGACAATTACACACCACTGTTAAGCTCCTTTTACTTTCACTCTTCAGATGTTAGATAACGTTTAAATCTCCACAACACAGGAATGATATTTTAGTTTTCTAAAATATTGATTTACTATCTAGCAAAAATCATTACTATTATTATCAGAAAGAAGCAATTTTTCAGCTATATTTTTTTATCCAATTTCGAAGCAAATGATTTCGCTTGTAATTAATCTTTGAAAGTAATCATCTTCAAAAATTACTTTATACAATGTCTTTTCTATTGAGGAACTCTTACAGTTTGATTATTATCTACACTAAATTATTGTAGAATAGAGATTTTCATGACTATAGATATCGTAACATAACTGAAAACATCGGAAAATGTTCTCATTTTAAGGAACCTTAAAAAAGAATTTCACACTGAATGAATGAACGAACGAATGAATGAACAAATAAATAAATAAATCGACGGTCTCGTGGCTATTATATGTATCTGCAAATCTTGCCTGCACGGAAAAAAATAAATACGTAATAATTATGCTAGCTCATTATCAGCACAATTTGTTCAATATAGCATAATTTATGCTATATTGAACAATAATTGTTTTATATAGCATAAATATCAGTTTTTTTTTCTTTTGCTTGCCATATCGTGCTATACGTGCTATCGTGCTATGTTGGACAGCATTATTATTTGTCTTGTTCTAATTTAGCATTATTTATGCTATAATAACTTGTTATAACATTTATGCTAATAATAAGTCTAGACAGGACTTGAGTAAAAATGCAGTAGGAAAACTCAATTTGTTTAAAACAATTACTAGTTTTTAATAAACTTGTAACTAATCTAAAAAATAAATTAAAATTATAAATAATAATAAATATAAATCAATACATACATAATATAAAAATTTCTATTTAAAAACATGTTATATTATAAATATAACAGACAGGATAATTTACATTACAATAACATGAAAAATTAATCAGAAAAAACATATTTAAATCTACACTGTATAAATAACAACATTTTTATAAACAAAGTGACAACCAAAAGCTATTTATTGAACATATTTTTACTGTCATTTTCATTTTTTTTTTTTTTTTTTGCGCATTTTGACTGCACAATGTAAATAAATAATAAAAAAAAATAGCAGGCTAGTTTACATGGTATAATTGAGTTATGTTAATGATTATATTAATTATATATAAAGTAAATTATGATAATAATAGTAAAATTATTATCTACAAATTATACAAATAAAGTTTATATTTAATAATTAAAATTTGTACACATTTTTTTAGTATACGTAAAAAGTTTATTACATTTTTTTTTCTATCTGCTTTTGAAATGACATACAAATAATTGTAGGGAATGTTGAGAATATAAGCTTCACTTCTTATAGGGTGTATTTGCATGACGTCATACTGCATGCGCTTCAACACCATATTGAATATTGAAGCAATTAATAACATTGTTCATAATTAGAGACCGGATTTAAAGTTTATCAACATTTTTTTCTGTCATATTTAGGTCACTTTTAATGAAAAATGAGTGCGAATTGCGCAATTTTAAGTCGTTTAATACCCATTTACTTTCAACATTTTCAACATTTTCAACATTTTTCAATATTTTCAACATTTTTAATG
The DNA here is from genome assembly GCA_949318235.1 of Ecdyonurus torrentis. Classification (NCBI taxonomy): domain Eukaryota; kingdom Metazoa; phylum Arthropoda; class Insecta; order Ephemeroptera; family Heptageniidae; genus Ecdyonurus; species Ecdyonurus torrentis. The sequence goes on from OX439133.1 coordinate 20,481,249, forward strand.
TTTTTGCAACATTTTTCAACATTTATCAACATTTTTGCATAATATTGCATCAAAAAAAAAAAAAAAAAAAAAAAAAAAAAAAAAAAAAGAAAAACGAAAACATCAAAATTTTAGGGTGAAATTTTAAATTACTACATAACTTAGCTTAACATTGGAATAAGTTGGTGCCATTAAAATTTGAATTTTTTTTTTGTATGGTTGCTAAAATTTCAGAAAAAATAAATGTTAAAAATACATTAAATAATAATAATTGACTTGTAAAAATCCAGGTTTTAAGATATTTTTCTATATCTACTAAAATTTTCACTTTACAATATTTTTCAACGTTTAGATAAAAAGCCCATATCTCTCAAATTCAAATTTTTATCGCAAAGATTTTCGTTGTTATTCAATGTATAACAACTACCGAAAATACTACTGAATATTTTCAGAGCTCATCGTAGTTGTCAGATGAGGGATTTTTTTTTTAATTACCATAGGGTATCATGAGTTTAATTTTTTTTTATATTCACCTGCTCAAAAATCCTGTACAAGATCTTGTTCAGGATCTTGCATGATCTTGTGCAAGATTTTTAATCTTGCCCTGCAAGATCTTGGCCAGGATCTTGCAAGATCTTGCATGGGTTCCTGCAAGATCTTGCAAGATCCTGCAAGATTTTTTTTCAAATTTCTTGCGCAGGATCTTGCTCAGGATCCTGTGCAAGATTTATTAATTAAAATTTTTAGTAATTAAAAGCGCTGAACACCTGTGGGTGACAACTTAAATCCTAAAATATGTTATAAAAAGCAATATTGATTTTTTTCATATTTTACAACGTTTAATTTAATTTTATATTTGATTTCTTAATGATGTACACCCATCTTAGTACTGGCCACGCTCGACGTTGCTTGACTTCGGTGATCGCGTAGAAGTTCCCTGGACCATTCTGCCATCACGACATCTTGTATTATAGATGGTTGAATGTTCTATTTATACTTTGATATTGCTATTGACATGTTATAACATGTTTTTGTAACATACTTTGCCCATTTCTACCCCAAAAAGTTCACCCCAGGGTAAATTAATAACAAAATAGAAGAATTATAATTATTGAATGAAAATAATTGTAAAATATTAGGTTTTTTAATTGTAAATTCACCATATAATTAGTACTTATTGAAAGAAATAATTATCCTACCAACAATTATTTTAATAATTGTTTGAGAGTTAATTTTTTTTATTATTTGGGGTGGAAAAATTAGGGGTGCGTTTTATCCTGCTCAGGAAAGCACAAGATTCTCAAAAAAAATCTCAGGATACGCAAGATATTAAGATCTTGAACAGGATTTGCAAAAAAATATCTTGCACAAGACAAATTAAATTTGTCCTGCAGGATCTTGCAAGAGCCCGTGCAAGATCATATAGGATCCTGTGCAAGATGTCCTGAACAGGAATTTTAATTTTTCTTGCAAGATCCTGTGCAAGACGTTCCCACTCAAGATCATAAAATTTGTCTTGCAAGATCTTGCATGACCCCGTGCAAGATTATGCAGGATCCTGTGCAAGATCATGCAGGATCCTGCAAGAAATCTTTAAAATTTGTCTTGCAAGATCTTGCAAGATCTTGCAGGACCCCGTGCAAGATCTTGCAAGATCTTGCGCAGGATCTTGCAAGAAGCCAAATCTTGCAAGATCTTGCGGGTTCCTGCAAGATCCTGCGCAGGATTTTTGAGCAGGACTCTGTTTTTAATTTTGAGTTAACATTATTACATGCGACGTCATCAAAAAAAATAAAAAATAAATAAATAAAATAATTGGCTTATTAAAATCTCAAAATTTCGTAATTCAAAATATTAAATGCTCTTCCCCCCGCCCCCTCCCCTATATTTTGCATTAATTTTATTCTACGATTTCATTAATAAAACAATTAAAATTGTTGTTTGTTAGCTTTTGTCATGCGTTGTCCTATATGGTGAAAAAAAAATTGAACTAAAATCAAAGTTTATGTACTTTTTTTTTGCACCATACAGGACAACGCATGACAAAAGCTAACAAACAACAATTTTAAATGTTTTATTAATGAAATCGAAGATTAAAATTAATACAAAATATAGGGGGGGGGGGGGGGAGAGCATTAAATATTTTCCCTGATGAAAAAGTCCTTAGGAATTTTGAACTTTTCTGTGGAATATTGACAAAAAAATGGCATTTTTTGTTCAATATTCCAAAGAAAAGTTCAAGATTCCATAGACGATTTTCAGCAGGGTTGAATTACGAAATTTTGAGATTTTATAAGCCAATTATTATTATTCTTTTTTTCTTTTTTTTTTTTTTGATGACGTCGCATGTAATAATGTTAACTCAAAATTAAAAACAAAGTGAATAAAAAAAATTTTAAACTCATGATACCCTATATGGTAATTAAAAAAAAATCCCTCATCTGACAACTACGATGAGCTCTGAAAATATTCAGTAGTATTTTCGGTAGTTGTTATACATTGAATAACAACGAAAATCTTTGGGATAAAAATTTGAATTTAAGAGATATGGACTTTTTATCTAAACGTTGAAAAATATTGTAAACAGAAAATTTTAGTAGATATAGAAAAATATCTTAAAACCTGGATTTCTACAAGTCAATTATTATTATTTAATGTTTTTTTAACATTTATTTTTTCTGAAATTTAACAACCATAAAAAAAAATTTGTAAAAGTTTGTGTAATCATTGCGGAAGCATAAATAAACAATTTTTGTGCTATTTTATAATTTTCAACATTTTCAACATTTTTTCAAAAAAATCAACATTTTTCAACATTTTGCCAACATTTTTGGCTCAAAAAATCACCTTTTTCTGTGACATTTTTGTCAAAAAAATCAACATTAAATCCGGTCTCTATTCATAATTAAACAATTATGTACTATATCGATTCCGCCCGATTACCAGGGTTTTTCTTGGCTGCCATAAAATTCAAAACCGTGGACGACAAGAGTTTATTGCGGTTGACCACGGTTCTGAAATCTCTGGTTGAACGTAGGTAGTGCTCGGACCTTCCAGGGTTGTTCAGGGTTTTTAAATTTATGGTCTGCAAGATATTTCTAAGGCTGCCTGTTTTTTTATTTCTCTGGTTCCTATGTATTTTCCTATATTTTATTCTATATACCTATATTTTTACTTACATTTTAAGCCACTGATAATTTTATATTAATTTGTAACGTTCAAACTTTTTTTAAGTATACATTTTGTAATGGTTAAAATTTACATAACTTATTTTAATTTATTTGATATATATACTCTAAAAAAATCTTGCTAAAAATACTATATAAAAATAATAAAAAAAAAATCCAATTGAAATAAAGGAAAACAGGTATGAAAAGTTAAAAATGAAACTTGAATCATATAAAATTGAAGGTGATGTATTACAAAAAAATTACAATATATTAATATTATAAAATTTGAAGTTTCAGATTATCTTGATGCATATTCTTAAAATTAATTCAGTCAAAGAAATAATATCAATACGTTAAAGTTTGTCATTGTATAAAAGTCACTCTCACTGCACTCCTTAGTTGATCTTCTCATTCAATGATGTTAGAGTTCCTGTCTGTCCGCCAACCCCAAGTCCACATTTGTCCAAGTCCCAAGTATCACCGTCCTCCGTCCACATAGGTAGCTTCTGAAACACAAAGTTAAAAAATTAGTATTCTATAAATTATTTATGTAGAAATTAAAAAGAAAAACTTGTAAAATTGAGAAAACTAGACTATTTTTATATTTAAATACATTAATGATTTTTTTTTTAATTTCTTTAAAAAGAAAAAGAAAATGATATTTTTAGTGTTATTTTGAAAGAAGAAAAAAAAAAAAAAAAAAAAAAAAAGAGCTGCATAATATTGGTTAAAAAAAATACATACCAATAATTTAGAGGTCGCAGAGTGGCAACATTTCCTCAAGCACTCCAACATGGTAGTTTCGGTTGATCAATTGCGACACCTAATCAAATTTGAAAAATTATTAATAAGAAATTTTCATAAAATGGCAAAAAAAAAAAAAAAAAAAAAATACAGATAGTATTCACTTAACTTACCATCAAAAATGTATCTTTCGTAATGAATCGGTGCAGCAAACAGTGATCCGCGCGGGTCTCTCTCTCTCTCTCGGCTTCTTCGTGTTGCAAAGCTCTCTCTTGTATGTTTCTAAAATAAAATTTACTCTCAATATACGAACTAAAAATGCAATTATACATAGATTAATAATTATCTATAATAATGAAGCAATAATTTATTATTTACCTTTTGTTATTGTACAGTACATTAAAATAATGCCCAAATAAGTGAAATGGAAAAGAATGTATTAAAATAAAAAAAGAATATAAAAAATAATAGTTAATAGTAATAATTGCATTACATTTTCAGATGTTTTAATGTTTGATTGGTGATTCTTTAAATTATTATTGACCCAAAAAAAAATAAAGTATAACCAATATTTACCTGTGTGATAATGGGCGATTTTCCTGCGTTCTGGACTTTTTTCTCGGTGTACATAGCACAATTATTTAGTCTTGTAATCATATTTTTAGTGAAAACTTCTTTGTACTGCACTTGTGTCTTCCTCAAAATCTCTTGCTAAACTGGCGTAACGGTCATTCATACACATGAGAACAAGGAAAAAGGAGCCAGCTCGGGCGTTGGTGACGGTTGAGCTCACGCATGTTTATAAAAAATATTAATTAAGGCGCGTCACAAATCTCACACATCCGCTAGATTATTGTTTTTATTATTTTTTTTGCTGCATTCCTCCCACACTCCGCGCTCAGTCCCCACTTCTCTATGAGAATAAAACCACGTGACTCGTCTTGCACCAATCAAATCTTAATCAAGTTGGGGGTAGGGGGTTAAGAGTTCAAAATAACCTGAACCACCATGGTTCAAAATTTCCTGGCTCAAAAATTAACGGAATACATAAAATAAAAGTAAAATTCTATGGGAATTGTTTCAGTGACCTAAATATCAACATAGATTTGGACGGAGTCATTTATTTCTAATCTATGTTCCAAATAAAAAATGTCAGCTGCGGGTTTATGACATCACAGCTCACTTGTGTGACGTCAATCTTTACGTCTACTTTTTTGTGAATGAAAAATAAATTGGAAATAAATTACTCCAGCAAAATCAACGCTGATTTTCAGGTATATTAGGCTTTTTCCTGTCCTTAAAGACAATTTTGTTCTACGCCTTTAACTATTATGTTGTGTAGTACTTATTATGTGTTCTTATTATACAATATACACGGAAAATAAAATCTACTTAAATTAAGCAAAAAGCTAGTATTAAAATGCTGTGTTTTGCAATAGAGACAGTCCTAACTGAGAATTAGTAGGGCGGTATGCTAGAAATTTTTTAATTCGTGTTGTTGGAAATAATTATATGAGAGCATAAAACTTAACATATAATTTGGTGTTCAGTTTTTTTTGTTTTGTTTTTTTTATTTTTTTTCATTTAAAATGATTTGACAAATAATATGGAAGTTATTTTGATATTTCTTTAAATAATGTCATAATGAAAAAATACATTATTTGATAATAGGAAATAGAACAAAACTTATATATAAAGAGATAATAAAGGCAAGTAAAATACTTCACAAATATAAAATGAAGATATGAATATGAAGATATTTTAAAAAGTCGTTATGGTTTATGATTTTAATAAAAAAAAATCTGTAATCAAAAAGCTGAATGTAAACATACATCAGTAATTTACTAGAAACCAAAAACACATATCAAAGCTTTGAAAGAGTAAAAAAAAAAAAAAAAAAAAAATAAATCACAATCACAATCACAATCAAAAGTTTTTTATGCACAATTAAATGAATTGATTTCCAAGGGTTTAAATTTGTTTGTTAAAATATAAAAGTAACTTTAATGTTAATTTATAATGTGTTAGAATTTTTGCTTGTGAAACTTTCCGCGTTTAAACCAAGCATTTACTTCGCGCGCCGCAGCGCCGCCAGCGCCCCTAGTGGGGACTTTAGTAGGCTTGCAGTTGCTGGGTGTACTTATGAAATTCGCGACCCGCTCCTACCTGCGCGCAGCATAGCATACCTGTCGGCCAGGAGAAATAGACTCAGGTGAGGTGGGCTTGCAAACTCACCCCTAGTATATTTGAGTTAGCACTAATATACTAAATTTTAGAATTGGACCGCAAAATGGCGTACATGAGATTTTTTTAAATAATTCTGTGTATTAATTTAATTATTATAAAAAATAAACGTTGGTAATAATTTGAAATATTCAATGAAATGAATAATTCCCGCGGTGGATGTTCTTAGTTTATTATAATTGTATGCAAATATACTTTCATATAAATTACATATTTATAAATCATATCATAATTTGTTAGTAGCGGGGGACAGAGGACCATTTTTTTTTTCAATGCGTCGATCGGGTTTGGCTACCATAGGCCATATCGATGAATATATCAAATATAATATACCATTGTGTTACTACATGACGACTCATTTTGCACCTTATTTGACTGTGCGATTACTTCATTTTTATTTTTTTTATGTAAAATCGTCACTTATAATTCTATTTGCATGTTATACGCGGTAATTAAGACAGTTAAAGTATTTTTATAAATCTGATAGTTTAAAATTAATTACCTTCTTCATGGTCTCCTGAAAAATAGAGAAACGTGGCCATTTAAACGGAGATTGGCTGATTTTAGCAATGCTAGCTCCCAGTTCGCGGGAATACTAGATCGGCTCAGGCGGGTTAAGCACAGCTGCGCTGGCAGTCAGGTGCCGCTCCTCCTGGATCTCAGGTGACATAAAAACTATACTGACTATAACTGACGCTAGGTACCGCTCCCCCTAGATCGCAGGTGGTATAAAATCTAGTGCTAGGGTTTTGGCGTCACTTATGCTAGAGATGCAGGCTACTCAGATCTTGCACGCATGTACTAGGGCGCGGGCTTATTTGCGTTAGTATACTAATCTACTTAAATTTAGCACATCTTTTTTTTCCGTGTAGGATAAATTAAGTTGGCATGCATTATTGTTGCTGCATCGAGCTAGCATAATTAATACGTATTGTACACGTGTACCTATAGCATTACTCAAATTTGATAAACTTAAATAATCCGCAGTAAAAAACATATAAATTAAGTGACATATTATTGCGGTTTACGTAAAAATATAAATAAATACTTCATGAAGATAAAACTCTATGTTTTAACTTAAAATAAAAAAAATGGTAAACACAAATGTTTAGTGGAGTAATGATTTATGTGAGAAAGATTTATAGCTACTAATAAACTACTTTATCAATAAAAAACAATGATTTATGAGACATTTCTTTTATCCTCATGTCTCCTTTGTTGACATTTTGTTGTACGTACAAATTGTCAACTTAACATATAAAAATGTTTTAAAATTTAAATCCACTTTTTATACTATATAATCCATTTAGTCTCTCTCTCTTTTTATTATTATTTATATGTAGATTTTTGTATAGTGAGTTTGTTTTACTGGAGTGGATGAAATAGAAATGTGAATATTTTAATTTTAAGCTTCCTTTAAAGGCGTAGAACACCTTGAACAAAAAAAAAAAAAAAAAAAATATATATATATAGTATCCTAATCAACGTTGATTTGGCCGGAGTAATTGATTTCCAATTCATTTTCAATTTAAATCGAGCAAACCATCGTTAAGATCACAAGGCATTTCATACAAGTTTTCAAATTTGGTGACTTCATAGTTTTTTAAGGGTTGTATCTTAAATGGTTAGTAGACGGTAAGATGGTTTGTATCTCATAAATCATAATCTTAAAGCAAACTTAATGATGCCATTAATTTAAAGTTAACAGTAACAGTTACCTATGATAATATTTCAGAACCCTTGGCCATGAGTTAAGAGAAAAAACAATTTTTGATATTAACAAAAAGAGAAGACAAAAATTATAAAAAATCATAAGTCAAAATGCAGCATGGTGTCCCCCCAATCTGTTTTACATTTATAAAGATACCGTATCCTATAAAATCACAATGCAAAATTTCAGATATTTCATTATTTAAGCTATAGACCACATAAGACAAACTATTGTGCTTTTTAATGAATAAACACAAAATGGGATCTTCAAAACTGATGACAATTTTTACCAGAATGTAAATGTAGCCCCACGAGAGAGCGTGAAAATACTGTAAAGTATGCAATTTACGTGACTATTCATGTTTCTGACGTCAGAAACATGCAAAAATTAGTTGTGTGGGTTGCATAAATAAAAATTTTCTGATCACTGCTACGGAGCTACAGTTGGGCTTTCAGACAAACTAAAGTTATTTTTGTAAGTCCCATCAAGTGTTTTGTGATATAAATGCTTATACTTTCTTCTGGTCTATTCCTTTAACGACTTTTTAGTTAAGATCCATGGTATATAATGCTCACAAATGGCATGGACCATTAAATTAATACAGCCACACTATTACAATAAAACTTGTACATAATATTTCATGTAATAGTAAAATAAAGAACTAGTGTTGAGCCCAATAATTAGAAACCATAAATTTTTATTACAAATATCAAAACGACAATTATTACATACAAAATAAATGTAGTTTATCTTATCCATAAGTTTAATCTAAAAGTAATAATATTGTTAATCATTTTATTTTATCTCACTTTTTTCTAGACATTAAAATGTAGATAAAAAATATATATACACAAAGCTATTACATTTTATAATAGGTCATAAATATATGTAGTTAAAAAAAATAGCTAGTGTACTTTTTTATTATTATTATTTAAAACCCTTATTAGTATATGTAAGGATTATAAAAATAAAATTATTACTTTTAAATGTTCTGTAATAATTTGTCTCTCTTATACCTTTTTTTTTATTACTTTATACAATGATAAAATTTGACCTTTTTTTATGTCAGTTCAGATAAAATTGTAACAATATAAAAGTTAAATGAGTGTTTTTAAAACTGCGTTTGTAGAAGCTAATTGAAAATTTGTATAAGTAGAATAAAGAGGTTGCTAAATACGTTTTGAAGTTGTTTTATATGAATTTTTTGAATTTTTCTTTTTCTTTCTCTTTTTCTTTCTCTTTCTCTTTCTCTTTCTCTTTCTCTTTCTCTTTCTCTTTCTCTTTCTCTTTCTCTTTCTCTTTCTCTTTCTCTTTCTCTTTCTCTTTCTCTTTCTCTTTCTCTTTCTCTTTCTCTTTCTCTTTCTCTTTCTCTTTCTCTTTCTCTTTCTCTTTCTCTTTCTCTTTCTCTTTCTCTTTCTCTTTCTCACTCTGTTTCTCTCTCTCTCTCTCTCTCTCTCTCTCTCTCTCTCTCTCTCTCTCTCTCTCTCATTTCTTTCCCTTCCCTTCCTAATTTGCTACTTTATTACATTTTTATGAAAGAATTTAGTGGTTTTACAAAAATTCATTGTTTTTAATGAAATTTTGTATCGTACTTACCAAGATATAATTATAATAAACAATAAAAAAGGTAAAAGAAAAAATAATGTAAATCGATAAATTTTGGCAAGAGCCTCATGACATTCAGAAATTTTTTGAAACACTTTTTTAACGCATGGAAAATTCTAGTTTTTTTTTGTTATATAATTATAGAACTTTATAATTGTAAAATTTGAAATATTCACGTATATTCTTTTGCAAATAATGATATAGTACAAATATTAAAAAAGCACTTAACATTATATCAATTATATGAAATATGAGTAAGAGTATAATTTTCACATTTTTATTGAGATTAAAAGATTTTTGTTAACTCTTTTACGTTCTTTAAAAAGTGAGAGAAAGAATAACAATCTTCAGAGAAAAACAAACAAATAAATAGTACTTTAACATATCCAGCTAGTGGTTTTTATAATTTTTATTTCTTACTATATTTTACATAGGAAAAAAAAATGTAAAACTTTGAAGCTTCCAGAAATGCAAAACTAAAACCTAATAATTTTGTTATATAAATATTAAGACTATAGGTGTGGTACAATAATACAGGGATCTAACTTAAAATTGTACAGGCAGAAATGTGTGATATTTTTATTTTACAAATTAATATCTACAATTTTTATCAAGAATTTAAGTGGTTATCCGTATTAATAAACTGATTGAGTTAATAATAATAAAATCTTATCGTTATATAAAAAAATAGGTAACCTACTTGTTGAGGAAATAGTTAAAAGAAGCACTCAATTTTTCACAATAATTCTTTCTTTCGTTAATTGTATCAAACAAAATAAATACTTTAATCTTCATTTTTTGGTTCGAAGAAAATGTTAATTAATATTTTTAATTGTAAAAAAGCTTTCAAAAAGACTTAATAATTAGCGTTAAAATTTTAATTTCCACATTTATATGTTATCTCTAAAGTGGAATAACTTAAATGTTATTTCATGTTTTCATGTGTTTGACATAACTGAACTTTTAAGTAACATTTCTTCTTTACTTCATGTTAATTTTATATTTCACTACCGTTCAGTTTGTCAGATATCAGCCGGTCACTTACTACATTAAAGAAATTGACCAGAAGAAAACATAAGCATTTACATCACAAACACTTGATGGGACTTACATAAGTAACATTAATTAGTCTCAAAACCCAACTGTAGCTCCGTAGCATTGATCAGAAAATTTTAATTTATGCAACCCTCACAATATTTTTTACTAATTTTTGCATATTTCAGAAAACATGAATAGTCACGCAAATCACATACTTTACAGTTTTTCACTCTCTCTCTCAAGGGGCTGCATTAACATTCTAGTAAAAATTATCATCAGTTTTTTATATCCCATTTCGCGTTGAATGATTAAAAAGAACATGTTGTTTAATCTTTTCTATGCCTTTAAGAATAATTAAACATTCATTTTCATGGTATATTCTCATAGGAAAATATTCACACGCGCGGGTGATGAAATTTTTTTTATCATCTATGACTTTTAAATGACCTCTGTAAAGTAAAGGTCAACTTATGAATTGAGTGATAAGAAGAGTGTTCTAATTACAACGCGACACGAAAAATTTCTTCAAAGTAATTTTTTATCTTTTCAAATTGAAGTCAATGAAGTGAGTCAAGAGACTTAAAATTCACTTTCTTTAGAATTATAATAAGCTCTAAAAAAAGATTATTTTCTCTCTCTCTCTCTCTCTCTCTCTCTCTCTCTCTCTCTCTCTCTCTCTCTCTCTCTCTCTCTCTCTCTCTCTCTCTCTCTCTCTCTCTCATCTCTAATGTAACACTTTTCAATGAACCTTTCATTAAATTTAATTTAAATTTTTTCAAATTAAGGTTCTTATACAAAATTGTTAGCTCCATTATATTTCACTTTAACATTTTTGTTATATTATTTGACTTTCATATTTTTACGTATTTTTTGATGAAAAAGATAATTTATGTTCATGAAGTATGAGAGTTAAGTTTTATTTCATAAAATTGTATAATAAAGTGGATATATTAGCCTATTAAATAGCAGCTATACGGAAAACATAAACTTAAAAAATTATTTAGATACATATTATGTAAGTCTTTAGTACAAACCAATAACTTGTTTAAGGCGGGAAATCAGGTACTGCGGGATTTGACTAAAAAATTGCAAAGAAAGAAAAATCTGACATTTGGCACGCAGTGATACATTAGGATATGGGATCTTCAAAAATGTTAAAAAAATTGGGGGGTCACCATGCTAGATTTTAAATTATGATTTTTTGAAGTTTTAGTCCAATAAGAGCTCATGTTAATTTCAATTATTATTTTCTCTCTTATCTGATGGTCACAGGTTCTGAAAATGTTATCATAGGTAGCTGTTACAAATAACTTTCAATTTTCATCATATAAAGTTTTAAAGTTTTCTTTTTAGATTTTGAGATACAAAACATATTTATACATAAAAAAAAAGTTAAAACAGTAACTCGTTAGTAAAAACGTAATTTCTTCAGTGGTAAATAGTTAGCTCTTTAGATCTTAAAAAGCTGTGTATGTATCTAATGATTCATTATTAAATTCATTAGTAATGAATTTATTAGAAATAAATTCTAAATAGTATCTCTTTAAATAGTTTTTTTTTTTTTTTTTTTTACTATTATGTAAAATGGAGTGATCTTGTACTATTGCTTTAATTTTTAAGCTGTGTACAGTGATTCCTATATAGTACAGTATAGTATTACTTCAGTTATAGGATGTATGCACATGAGGTCAAAATGAATGCGCTTTGACGCCATTTTGAAGCAATAAATAACTTCAGTATATAGTATATAGGACATTCGTTAATTTTGGTTATTTTATTTAAAAAAATTAGTAACTTTTTTGCTATTAATTTTTTCTCGCATACTTGAAACCCTGTTAACAGCATTAAAGCACTCAACAAAATGATTCATTTCCTATACTATCCAATGTTATTGAGTGATCCAACATGACGTCGACTTTAACATGATTGCATGCACCCTGTAGACCTAATTCGATAGTGGCTATATAATCAGAGAGTGTTAAAAGTACACGCTATAGTCACCACATTCACAACGAGATATATAAAAATAAACTATAAGCATAATTACATAATAATAATAAAAACAGACATAGTACAACTAATTTTTAATAATTTAATTATAATTTGGTCATACAATGAAAATCAATTATTACATTTTATTTCTCTGGCACACTGGCATAAGCACGGGTATCAACGTGTGGAGTACAAACGAGAGTGGATTTTGTACATAACATGACCTTTTAATAATAATAAAAAAAAATAATAATAATAAAAAAAAAAAAAAAAAAAAACGAGGGGGGTGAAAAAAAGGCGTAAAGTTATATATCCACTGAGAAGTAGACTAATGACCTCTTGCATGTCACACCAGCAAACACGCACAGTTAATGCGTTAAGGTAATTTATCATACATACAACTATTGCACTTTTAGGTTAGGTTATAGAAATTGAATTAACGTAGGTGCACTTTTTTTTTTTTTTTTTTTTTTTTTTTATTTACTTTGAATAAACCTCAGTAAGGTACTGTCAGTTTTCCAAATGCATTTCTACACCCTGAATCTTCCAAAACCATATGTCTTAATTTGTGCGGATTCATCCAAAACAGATCGGCCCCGGTCTAGTTAACATCCCGGTATTCACCATAACAGACTGAGGAAACCGTGGAAACACTCAGTAATGGTCGACAAGGTTAACCTTGCCTCCCGAATCTCCAAGTTAGCTCCTTGACATCGCCAAGCTTTCGTAAAAGCCTGGCCGGTGGCTTGGTTTGATTCCATGACCTCTTGCATGCAACTCAAACTCGTAAATCATGAAGGAGTTTTTAAAACTGCAAATATAATTTTTTTTTTTTTTTTTTTTTTTTTACAAATTTAACTTATAAGAAAATTTATTGAATAAACCTACCTTAAAATCATGCCACCACAATACATTCATGTTTACATTCACTGTTTTATACCATGAGAAATATTTACAGATTAACCTTTAGTTTACGTTAAATAAACGCATTGTTTGTTTTGTTATTTTAGACGTTTCTATAAGCTATTAGGGTTTATAAATATTTATTTAGATTTGTTTATATTTTATGAAAATATTTGGTTTTGTTGTTGTGTATTGAAAAATTAAATAAATACTCAAGGAAAAGTTTTTGGTCTTCATATATTTGAATAAGTTGTAAAAATAATATAATAATAATAACAATATTTATTCTACATAATATGTAACATATTTACTATGCAATATAGCATAAATTATGCTGTACTAAACAAATGGTGCTAAAAATGAGATATCATAATTATTGCTTATTTATTTTTGTCCGTGTGTGTGTTTGTAAATGAAAGTTACAAATGTTATCACTTTTAATGTAACGTTAACAGTTCAGTCAGCACGCGCATGTTTTCATATTTTCCTTCTCATCTCATCTCATCTCTCTCTCTCTCTCTCTCTCTCTCTCTCTCTCTCTCTCTATCTCTCTCTCTCTCTCTCTCTCTCAGCTTGCCCTATCATCTCATCACATCACTTTCTCATCAAGATATTGTCTTATCGACATGCACAATATAAAAAGCACAAACGTACCCGCTATGACTATAATTAACAGTCCGGCATTCGCCATGACAGCCTAGATAAACCGTAGAAACTCTAGGCAGGGTAATAGGTGGAATCACATCAATCATGCACGTCCCAAATTATGTACGTCGTCATGGAATGCATGTAAACAAACATGCATCTTGTATATATTTCACACTTAATTGACGAAAGTACGCACCGAGCAGTGGCTTGAACTTGATCATACTCGGTGAGCAGTACAGAGTTACGAATCATTTGGGTTCACCACTCGGCCATACCAGCTTGTTTTCTTACAATTTATTTAGCTTTATTAGTAAAATTGGTATATAGTATTACAATTCTGTTTAAAAGTACTAGTATAAAATGCAATTTCATATTTGTTGAAATTATTATTTCATACAAAAAAAAAAAAAAGTCATAGATTAGTATAATAATATAATAAAAAACTGTATGCAACATTGTCAATGAAACAATAATATTACAGTTACTTTAATTATTTTAATAAAAATGCACATAATTATAATAATGAAAAATACGTTTAAAAAAATACTCCAGTTTTATTTTTCCACTTAAATTTTTTTACCTAAAAAAAAAAAAATAATAAAAAAATCATTAAATCCTACTATACATTAACATAAAAATATGTAATCTATTTTTTTTTTTGTTAGTGCTAAAAGCATATTTTGGTAACATTAAAGTGATATTATAATGGTATGCTATATTATTATAAAAAAGGGTGTTTTTTTCGTTGCGGTTTAAAAGGCTTTGCTTTCCATTAGTAAAAAAAAAAAATTTCATAAGGTTTGTGGTTGGAAAACAAAATTTTGGTTACATTTTTGTACATTCATAATAGCTAGTTTTCATTCATTGAGATTTATTTTAGGAAATATTTTTAATGAATGTTATTTTAACGTGAATATTCAGTGTTTGTAGAAGACTTGTAAGAGAAAAGGTTTAGTGTAAAGTACAAATTTAATTGTGCGTTTTTGTATTTAATTTTAATAGTCATTCCTCAGTTTTATTATTATTATTATTATTAGTATTTTTTCTTATATATGTTAAAGGGAAAGAACAGAGGTTACAACATGAATTTTTCAATGTTAGATAATGAGAAGAACTCATGTTCATTGACTTACATTTGATGCCTCAAAGACCTTCCGTAGCCCCGCAAACTTGCACTCATCCTGCGAGATATGCAACCTGCTACAACTTTTTCTATTCAATACAATTCAATTCAAAATAGGCTTTATTGTATAAAAAACACATTACATCAAATAAATGTTAGGGTTTAAGTCATGCGACTCTGTAACCAATAGTGCAGACATAAAAGATTCGGTACCAATTGCATATTATACAAGATACAGGATGATCACGATTTTACGGGGCTACGGAAGGGCTTTGGGTCATCATATGTAAGTTTATGATTAGTTCTTCGCATTATCTAACATTGAAGAAGCCCCCTGAACTTCCTCTTTAACCTCATTGTTTTTCATACTGATTGTAAAAAAAAAAAAAATAAAAAAATAAAAAAATAAATAGTTAGTTTTGAATGTTTGGCACCTTATGGGGTAAAAAATTCCTAACGTTCAAAATAAAAAAAATTGCAGTGACCAACCTATAATTTTTTTTATGTATTTGGAGCAGAAATAATATATTTCTTTACAAAGTTTTATTATTATTTTTATTTATTAATATTATTATTATTTCTGCTTTTACATTTTTTTTACCGCAATGAAAAAGCTTTGAAAAATAGACGAAAAAATCTTTTAAAATAAAAATGATAACGTATAAAATAAATTTTAAAAATAAGCATTTCAAAGAACATTATTCTAAATTTTATAACACTTAAAATAAGTAAATGCGTAAAAAAATAAACATTATCAAACATACATTACAATATATTTTTTAAACATGCATGTTATTTTTTGTGACATTTATATGGTATAATTAAAAAGAACAATTAACATTTTTGTAACATAAAAATATACATAAAAATGATAACATTTAAAAAAAAAAACTTAATGGGGGTTAAAAAAAAAAGAAACGAAAAAAAAAAAAAAAAAAGAACGTAACAAAATTTTTATTTAATACTTTTTAAGTTCAAACATTAATAGTATTATATTTCATATAATTGGTTTGCTTAATTTAAAACATTATATATCAATTTTGACACTTTTAATTTAGTTTTAAAAAAAGTTAATATTATAATTTTTATTTAATAAAAATTTAAATTACTAAAAATGTAAAATTTAATAACGATGTTTTATATTATTATTTAAATTAAATATTTATATTTTATATTTAATTGCAAAATAGAATTAATTTTACATAAAATTGATGTTTTCTCTGATTGCACTTCGATGACATCTAAGAATTCTTTCGTTAAAATAATCACTACTAATACTACAGGGTCTCATAACATTAAAATATCCTACCATACCTAAATATCAACGTTGATTTGGCAGGTATCATTGATTTCTAATTTATTTTCTACTCTCAAAATTGCAGCTGCGGGTTTATGATGTCACAGCTCACTAGTCCACTCGCGTAGAAATAAGCAAGCTGTGACGTCATTAACCCGCAGCTATAATTTTGTGAATGGAAAATAAATTAGAAATCAATGACTCCTGCCAAATCAACGTTGATATTTAGGTATGTTAGGATATTAGAAATTTTCAGGTGTTCTACGCCTTTAAATAAAATTAATATAATTATAACAAACTTAGAACACAACTAAGTACTTTAACTGAACATATTTAAATGAAGTATGTGAAACTGCGATGTTATCATATAGGCGCATGTGCGCATGACGTCATTCTGAATGCTTTTCGATGCTCAAATTGAGCAATGAATAACATTGCTCAGCATATAGAACAAACGTAGATTTTGGCTAATTTTCTTTGGAAAATTAGATATTTTTTAATGATTATTATTTTTCTTGCATACTTGACAAACTAATTAAAACTGTTAACAGAATCAATGCTCTCAAAAATATTACAAAGTATTTTTAAACTCACAAAATGAGTCATTTTCCCATACTGGCCGATGTTATTTAGCGCTCACTTATAGCATTGACTTTAAAGCAATAGACCATATAAAACAACATGTGCTTTTTAATGAATAAACACGAAATGAGATCTTCAAAACTGGTGACAATTTTTGCCTGACTGTTAATGTTACCCCAAGGTTACCCCAAGAGAGAGCGTGAAAATACTGTAAAGTATGCAATTTGCGTGATTAGTCATGTTTCTGACGACAGAAACATGCAAAAATTAGTAAAAAAAAAAAAAAAAAAAAAAATGTGCGGATTGCATAAATCGAAATTTTTTGATCACTGCTACTGATAACTACTATAAACTAAAGTTTTTTATGTAAGTCCCTTCAAATGTTTTGTGATATAAATGCTTATGTTTTCTTCTGGTCTATTCCTTTAACGATCCTATAATATTCTAAAGTTGTATGGGTGGTGAACATCAAGACATCGATGTCATCTATGTTTGAGTTTTTATTAAAAAACGATGCTAAAAATTCATCATTAAATGCATCAAAATATTAATAACAAAAAAACGCATCACAGCTGCCAAAAAAAAAAAAAAAAAAAAAAAAAAAAATCTGTATTAATTTGGCATGATTTTTGTGTTTTCAAATATAAACGCCATGTTTTCCATGACAATTTCCCTAGAATTTATTAATGTTTTATACAAAGGAGATTTTAAGTTACAAAGAATACAGTAAAATTGTATAGTTATATCCTTATTCGGCTGATATTCTGACGAACTGAATGGTTATGAAATATAAAACTAACATAAAATAAAGATAAACTGTTACTTAAAACATAACATACACCTACACATGAAAACATGATCAAGGTTTGAGTTTATTCCAATTTGCATAAGATAAAATAAAAAATAATAATAAATCCAATTAGAAACTTTTTAAACGAAAAAAAAAAAATAATAATAAAATAAAATAAATAAATAAAAGTTACATTTTAAATTTAGTAAATATTATTAATAGGCTTCAATTTTTTTATAATTTAGTAACTGATATACATTGCATATAAGTAATCATTGTAAAATACATTTTTCATATTAATAAAGGTAGCCAGTCAGTTCCCTTAATATTATATTACCAATTTTAACAAGGGATAAATAAAAACGAATACATTACAAATTTTTACTTTTTTTTTTCAATGCATTCGTTAAACTTGTAAATATACAAGCATATAGGGTGTATGCAAATGACGTCATATTTAATGCACTTGGACGCCATATTAAAGTAATGAATAACATTACTCAGCATAGAACTTCGTATTTGGCTATTTTCTTTGGGAAATCGATTTATTTATTTTTTTGTTACTTTTATTTTTCTTACATACTTGAGATACTAATTCAACCTATTAACAGTATCAATGCTCTCAAAAATATTGCATTAGTGTTAGTAAACTGGCAAAATAAGTTGTTGTTTTTTTATTCCACTTTCCATCCGTTATTAAGTGATGCATCATCTATCAAAATATGAATGCTTAAACCCTATATCATAATCTTAAAAAATTTCATTATTTACTGTTGTCTTATACACGAAGATCCAATCAAGATTCAAGTCAATCTGTCTGTTAACGAGACTTGAGATTACTAGCCTGAGCTATCATCATAATGCTTTAACTATTCACAATAACATTAACTGTTCAACTAATTAGTTGCATGAATTAATATTAATATAAAATAAATAACTAAATAAAAAAATTAAATAAAAAAATTAAAAATATATACATTAAAAATAGATTTGATATTATTATATTTATATTCAATAATCAAACATATAATTGTAAATAAAACCAATACTTTAATTTTGTCGTCACACCACACTTATATATTATTGCATTTTTAAGGCTGAAAATCAGCTTCTGCAGGATTTAATAAAAACTTAAAGAAAGAAATCCGAATTTTGCAGTGTTACATTAGGATAAAGATGTGTCATTAAAAAAAAAAAAAAAAAAAAAAAAATTGGTGTGTCACCATTCTAGATTTTAATTTATAAATTTTTAGTCCATTAAGAACCCATATAAATTTCAATAATTATTTTCTTCCTTATTTGATGGTCACGGGTTCTGAAAATATTCTGAAACCTATTAATTTTTATATAAAATTTGGAAGCTTCCTTTTTAGATCCAAGCCAGTTAAGTACAACCTTTCACTTTTTTTCGTCTAGTATTCATACATTTTTATTTACTGTGGGTGCATAAAAGTAAGTTTTTTTTTTTTCTTTCTTATTTATATTTCAAATTCAGTGACATTATTTATTCTGATCAAAACATCCTTAGCATGGGTTTCATCTTTATACCTGCAAATTTCAGTATCACTAACAAATTTTTTAGTATGATTTAATTACTCTATAAAATAAAATAATAAATAAAAAAATTACATTAATTAATATTTTTAATAAAAGTAAGATTAAAAATATTTTTAAATAATATTAAATTTAATTATAAATATAAAAGTTATAATTTTAAACAAAACGAACAGTTTATTTTTGCCACAATATTTATAACATTGCATTTTATTGTAAAAAATAATAAATAGCTTGTCATTTATTCAGCTTCAAGCAAATAAAATATACAATTCATTGTAAATGAGAAATATCAATCAAAAAGCTATTATTTTTAAATTAAAATTTTGTAAAGTTTTTTTTTTAACATGAAATATGCTTTTCAATTTTTCATGTTTTTTAAACAGTGATATATTTTATATAAACTTTTTTTCTTATTTATATATATATATATCATAATTATATTTATTTGATATTTCTACTGTCATCCGTCATACGTTTTTTTTTTTTTTTTTGTTATTTTTGTATCTGTTACAAAACGATTTGACGTTAAAATGTTAACTATTTAGTTTTTAATTTCTGTATTTTTATATATATATATATATATTTTTAAACTTAACGTTTTTACCGGTGGAGTTAAGTATAACCAATGCTTCTTACCGGCGATGACGTAGCACCAATCATACAATCAGAGGTGTGCTAGAAAAAGTCGAGGACCTCTAATTTAATTACGCTTATGAGAAGTACCACGTTTGTTTTATATTTACTTCCTTTTTTTTTTTCGAGTAATTTTTGTGAAAACTTATGCACTATTTCCAGAAAATCTTACTAACATAATCAATATATTGTTATAACACTAATATTATATTATAACATAGCAATTATACTATTATAACATATTAGTTAAAGGACGTTCAGACGTTCAGCATAATTGTTATTATTATTATTGTTTTATTTACTGTATGTCTTACTAAGCCCCCGTATTCGAGTCAATAAGTCAATTTGTTCCAAAAAATTACATATGTGACTTAGAATATAGTAACTATTCAATGCAGCATAAAGTAAATGATTTTTTTCATGAGTGACAATTACATATATAGTCATTTAAAAAATAGTCCCAAAAAAATGGCATGAAGAAGGGATGAGTAAATCAAATTGAACTCTTAACAAAAAAAAAAGTTGAAAGTTTATCCCAATGTTATGTATCCGTTATAACTTTAACTTTTGTCGTGTGGTCAAAACTTTTGAGACAACATAGATTTCTACGAGATAGAGATAGAGATAGAGAGAGAGAGAGAGAGAGAGAGAGAGAGAGAGAGAGAGAGAGAGAGAGAGAGAGAGAGAGAGAGAGAGAGAGAGAGAGAGAGAGAGAGAGAGAGAGGAGAGAGAGAGAGAGAGAGAGAGAAAAGACACAGACAGAAGGAGAAGGAGAAACAGAAACAGAGAAATAAAGAAAAAATAGTCAGATAGACAGAGAGAGAGACAGAGAGAGAGAGAGAGAGAGAGAGAGAGAGAGAGAGAGAGAGAGAGAGAGAGAAAGAGAAAGAGAAAGAGAAAGAGAAAGAGAAAGGAGAAAGAGAAAGAGAAAGAGAAAGAGAAAGGAGGAAAGAGAAAGAGAAAGAGAAAGAGAAAGAGAAAGAGAAAGAGAAAGAGAAAGAGAAAGAGAAAGAGAAAGAGAAAGAGAAAGAGAAAGAGAAAGAGAAAGAGAAAGAGAAAGAGAAAGAGAAAGAGAAAGAGAGAGAGAGAGAGAGAGAGAGAGAGAGAGAGAGAGAGAGAGAGAGAGAGAGAGAGAAATAAGAGAGAAATGAAATTCCATGTTCCTAAAACTCTTACAGTCAGCTTACCATTATATAGAAAAGTAAATCATTTTTCTTTCCTTCTAGATTATTATTACTATTTTTTTTTTTTTTTTCACTTCATAATATTATTTTGTCTCATTTATCAGGATTATTTTATGATCCCTCATTTATTCATTCTTTACGACCTAAAAACCTGTTACACTAAATTTTCTCACTCTCTGAGTTATTTTCATTATAATTTATGACTTTTAACATGATATTAAATTACAAGTATAACTGTGCATTATATTGTTATTTAATAGCAAGTTAAATTTGGTGCTTAGTATTAAAATTATCTAAATGAAAATAGAAAAGGCATGCTTATTTAAAGGCGTAGAACACCTTGAACAAAAATCTTGCCTAATTTTCTAACATGCCTAATTTTCTAACATACCTAATTTTTAACGTTGATTTGACCAGAGTTATTGATTTCTAATTTATTTTCCAATCACAAAATGACAGCTGCGCGTTTATGACGTCACAGCTCGCTTGTTTCCACGCAAGGCTTTAATAAAGGTTTGAAGTTTTGTTTGTTGTTAAAAAAAAATAAAAATGAGGTTTTTCCTATGCTGGTCTGTGTATTCCTGACCAACAAAATGACGGCTTTGGGTGGAAGCGGTCTATATAATACAGTAAATAATGCGAGCTTATTTAAAATGATGTTTCAAAATAGATGCATTGTAGTATGTGCTGGTTGAGGCTCTCATGGTTCTACTATGTATGTAGTGTTGAGCTTATCAGATAGATTTTGTTGGCATAGAATGTTGTTGTCTTAAATATGTTGCTTTAACTTTCACTGATTATAAGCGATTTCATTCATTAAGGCGGGAAATCAGCTACTGCGGGATTTGACTAAAAAGTTGTAAAGATAGAAAAATCTGAAATTTTGTACAGTGATACATTAGGATTAGGTATCTTCAAAAATGTAAAAATGTTAAATTTAAACACCATGCTAAATTTTGAATTATTATTTTTTGAAGTTTTAGTCCCATAACAGCCCATGTTAATTTCAATAATTAATTTCTCTCTTATCTGATGGTCTCGTGTTCTGAAAATTTTATCATAGGTAGCTGTTAAAATTAAATTTCAAATAGCATCATAAAATTTTGGAAGTTTTCTTTTTCGATTTTGAGATACAAGCCATCTATATACAACCCTTAATCAATTTTCAAATTTAACTTTTATGCTTTAAATAAGTATGTTCAATTTTCTTTGAAATTGACGATCATCAACATTTGTAATATACTTTGTATTATGTCACGTTTACATAATATATAATATGAAGTACATAAATTTAATAATTAATAAAATTATTTATAATTCTTTAAATATATAAAAACTAAAAATAAATATATATAAATATATAGTTACAATATTTGGAGTATAAAAATCTTAGTTATTATTGTTATATTTTATAAATAAATTTATTTAATTTTTAAAATTATTTTTATTTTTTAAATCTACATATTGTAACAATTTTAATTTTTAAGTTTCATTGTTTAATTATAATCACCAAAAAAAGTATTTAAAAAAATCTCAATTATTATTGAGCGAACTAGTCAAACATTAGACAAGTAGTGCCAAGAAAAGCTTTCTTTAGTCCCCAACATTTTTAAAAATTATTTCAATGTCATGTATTTTAACCACGTTTTTGTGCAGCTCTCAGAATGACAAAAACATGTCTCTTTTTTCAAAAAGTTTTTTTTTGTTTTTTTTTTTACTTTCGCGGACCCAATACCCATACTCAAAATAGCTTTAAAAATCGTGTAAATTCAGGGGCGTTTTCTGGTCCAATTTTTGTATTTTTATCGCAATTAGTTCACTTTTTTATTGATATATATGATGTCTACTATATTGTATACTAGGACTGAAGAGGATAGGATTCTCTAATTTTGTAACATCAAATATTAAGCCTTGATTACAATTGGCTTTTTTATAAGTGACAATTCCAAATACTTCCACTTAAGAAATTGGAGTTAACATTGGAAAAAAAATGTAGATAAGAAATTTTCTCAAGCATGGTTTGAACCTTACACGAAAAACATAAATTTCACAAAAAGTTCAGTTACATAGATGTAACTCTTCAGTACAAACCAATAACTTGGTTGAAAAGAGCTTGAACAGTAACTTGTTAGTATAAACGTTATTTCTTCAGTGGTAAATAATTAGCTCTGCACTCTGTACATGTTAAAAAACTTTGTAAGCGTACAAAAGTAGCTGCGTAATAATTATGCTGGTTCATTTTCAGCACAATTTGTTCAATACAACATAATTTATGCTATGTTGCATAATAACTATATGTAACATAGCATAAATATTATGTTATCTCACAGTACAATTATTAATGTTGTTCAAATTTTGCACTATTTATGCTATATAGTGACATAAATACAGCATTAATTATGTAATTTTTACTTTTCGCATAATATATCTAACAAATTTATTATTAAAAAATGTTTAAATAGTAAATAACTTTTTTTTTTTTGTAATTTTTTTCATGTACTGTACGTAATAGATAACTTGCATGCCATTTTTTATGGCCTTTAAAATACTTAAGGAAAAATAATTAATAATCTTAAATAAAAATATTCTTAAAAATGCTCCTTTATATTTCATATTCATGTTTTAAACTACAGCACTGATTCTGGAAAAAAAATAATCAAGGATATAAGGCAAACTTTAACGTGCTTGAAGCACAATATATATATATATATATATATATATATATATATATATATATATATATATATATATATATATATATATATATATATATATATATATATATATATATTAATAATAGTAAAAAGAAAAAAAGAAAACGAAGGTAAGCGGATTTTTTTTTGCAGTGCATAAAGTGTGTATGCGGATGACGTCATATTTAATGCGCTTAGAGGCCATACTGGAGTAGTGAATAACATTGCTCAGCATAGGACGAACTTTGTTTAATCTAATTTTCTTTGAGAAATCGAGTAATTGTTTTGTTGTTGCTATTTTTCTCACATACTTGAGATACTAATTCAACATATTTACAACATCAATGCTCTCAAAAATATTGCATAGTGTTTTTAAACTGGCACAAAATTTTTTATTTTCCTATGCCACCAACGTTATTGAGTCATCCAACATGGCGTCGAATTTAACATGAATGGATACACCCTAAAGGCTAATATAAAAATAATGTGATGTGATGGGTAAAAAAAAAAAAGAAAGACATATTCAATTTCTTGCAAATTGATATGAGTTATATGAAAATATAAGACTCAATAGTTGTATGAAGTTTTATGAATAAAAGAAATATCTTTAGCAACACTATATATATATATATATATATATATATATATATATATAAAGAAATAAAGTTTCACTTATTCAAAGTCACTTTATGTACAACTTATTAAACTTGTAGCAAAACAATAATATGTTCTTGAAGTACAGTACAGTACATTACAAAACTATCTTGTACACAATAAGGAAAGAAGAAAAAGATTTTATTGTATATTGTACGTTCTGAATAAGTTTATGAGGAATTTTTTATAACTCACAACTTGCTTTAGAAGTTTTTTTTCAATGTTGCAAATTTATTGATCAAATAGACTACTCAGTCAATGCATTTCTTAAAGGCATAGACCACATGAAACAACATGTTTATGTTATTTTTAATGCAAAATGTGATCTCCAAACCTGATGACAATTTTTACCAGAATGTAAATGTAGCCCTACAAGTCAGCGTGAAAATACTGTAAAGTATGCAATTTACTTGACTATTCTGGTTTCATAAAAATACCAAAATTAGTTTGAAAATGTTGTGCGGGTTGCATAAATTGAAAATTTCTGATCACTGCTACTGTGCTACAGTTGCGGTTTCAGATAAACTAATGTTATTTATGAAAGTCCCATCAAGTGTTTTGTGATATAAATGTTTATGTTTATGCGTTATTTTTATTTTTTGGCTGGTCTATGCTTTTAAGCTTAATTAGTTTATGGAAATTGCGATAGAACAAAATCACACATTTAACGATTTAGAACGGTACCATTTATCAAAATATGCCAAAACAAAAATATTGTCAAAAAAAAAAAAAAAAAAAAAAAAAAAAAAAGGTCTCCCCCAGTGAAGTTCACATTAAAATAAATAAAGGAACAACTATAGAATTTCCACTATATTCTCTTATATAAAATAATCAATACAAATTGAACGCTGGAGAGTATTAAAACAAATAAAACAATAATAAAAGATTTTTTTTGTAAATAATCATGACACTTACATTGTCGCATATCTTTAAATACTCTTATATCAACATATCACTACATTCCTAACTGCTGTTTTCATTTCATAAAAAAAAAAAAAAAAAAAAAAAAACAACAAATTAAATAAAACAAATAACATGCAAATTTTATTTAAAAATTGAACTAATTTGAAAGAAAGAAAAAAAATTCAAGTAAAAAAAAAAAAAAAAAAAAAAAAAAAAAACGACATACAGTATGTATAAAGAAATAATAAATAAATGAAAAAAAAAAAAAAAAAAAAAAAAAAAAAAAAGGATTTAGGAATGTATGTTATGTGATATCGTTCTTGACTATAAATCCCAAAATTTAATGCTGATTTTTTTTATTGCATTATCTGCTGCATCATCAAGGCTGGAGAATAACATTTTTCAAAATAAAAAAAAAATTTACTCCAAAATAAAATAATAATGAAAAAACACAAACAATACATTTGTTTTGAAATTTGAAGCCTTTAAAGGTTATATTAATTTAAAAACATTTTCTCCTTTTTTTTTAATCTAAAAAATCACGTGTTCATAAACTGTTATCAAACACAAACAAACATAAACACGTAACAATTAATACTAACTTGATTACATCAATTTTATTTACAGTCACATAATTAATCATACAATGAATAGAGACTATTTAAAGCCATAGACTACATTAAACAACATGTTTTGTTGCTTTATCAATAAACATAAAATATGCTAACAATTTTTGTTTTACTAGAATTTAAATGTGGCTCCACAGGAGAGTGTGAAAATACTTTAAAGTATGCAATTTATGTGAATAATCCTGTTTCTGACGTCAGAAACAGGCAAAAATTAGTATATAAAAATGTTGTGCAGGTTGCATAAATATAGAAATTTTGTGATCACAGCTACAGCACTACAGTTGAGTTTTGAGACAAACTAATGTTATTTAATGTAAGACCCATCAAGTATTTTGAAATATAAATGGCAATGTTTTCTTCTGGTCTATGCCTTTATATAACAACAATAATAATTTATACAATTATTTTCTATTATTCAAATTT
The DNA here is from genome assembly GCA_949318235.1 of Ecdyonurus torrentis. NCBI lineage: Eukaryota > Metazoa > Arthropoda > Insecta > Ephemeroptera > Heptageniidae > Ecdyonurus > Ecdyonurus torrentis. The sequence continues at coordinate 20,507,751 of OX439133.1, forward strand.
AAAACTATTTTAACGTGATGAAAATACGTGCAGGATAAAATGATTATTTATTAAGAAGCACAGTTTACACAGTACTATATACATTCTAAAATTAATAAATTTTGAAAATGGGTTTCAAAATATTAAAATATCTCGTTCATTCGGAGCAACTTTTATAATATATTATTAAATTGATTGCATTAAAAATATATATCAATTTTAATCACAATGAAGTTTATTGTTGTTTTTTTTTTTTTTTAAATGCTGTCTTACAACACGTATGTCTCATTTAAATATCTCCGGATACGATGCAATTGATTTTCAAAAATCGTAAAAAACAACATATATAAAATATAATAATAATAATAAAAAAAAAATATATCAATAAAAGTAAAAGAAAAAGAAAATCCATTAGCGTAAATGTTAAATTAGGGGACTTAGGATTTTCAAGCGCAATAAATCGATATGTTTCATTGCTTTCAATCGCATAATAATACACCTTAAAAAAATTTTGCGTAATAAATTTGAATTTTTTGATAAAGTTATTATTTAATTTTAAATAAGTTTTGAACATAAATAGTATATTATATATTAAAGTAATTTTTATAAATATTTTATATTAAAATAAAATTATTTTAATTTCATAACAATAAAAAAATAATTAATAAATTTAAATATGTACCTCGGTAAGTATGAAATTCATTTCAGTAGTTATATTGTATTGATTAAGGTGTTATATTATTTGAAGCAAGTATTACGTAACAGTGAAAGACTATTAGTGACAATTATTTTTTGGTATTCTAAAAGCTCATATCTCAAAATTTGAAAAAAATATTAACAACTTTATGATGTTTTTGAAAGTTACTAATAACAGCTACCTGTAATAAAATTTTCAGACCCCGTAACCATCAGATATGAGAGTAAATAAACATTGATAATAACATGGGTTCTTATGAGACTAAAACAAAAAAAAAACAAAAAACAAAACGTAATTTTAAATCTAGCATGGTGAACTCCCAACTATTTTACATTTTTGAAGATAACTTTATGCTAAAATATCACTGTTCAAAAGTTCAGATTTCTCTTTCTTTATAATTTTTTTAGACAAAATCTCGCAGTGCAGCATATCAGAATTACCGCCTTATCGTGGCACAAATAATGGTTTATTCTTAATGTTATTGTTCACTTATTCTAGTGTACTTAAAGAACAGTAATTAATAAATAATTATATATTTTTCTTTAGTTTTCTAATATTTTGTGTGATTTTTGTATTATGTTTGTATTTTTATAAGATATTATTAATAACGTTTGGTGTGTATATAATAACGTTTTTATAGTATAATAGTAAATTAAATAATTTAATGTATAAACCATCCAATAAGGCCTTAAAGCCCTTGTCAACTTACTTTTTATCATTTAGAATACTAGATTGATAATTACCATACCATATTATCCATGAATTAGACAATAATACACCACCACGTTGATTTAGTATTTATTTTCATTTGGACGGTTATATCACGCATCTAACGTCACAATGTACCGCCGCAAATCACAGTCACCGCTCTGGTCACGTGATAAATTTAGGTCCTCTCTTAAGTTGTTTGCCCCCCATCAAGGCCCCATTGGTACATTGTGTGACGTTAGATGCGTGATATAACCGTCAAAATGAAAACAAATACAAACTCTATCATGGAAAATAAGGAATGGTAATTATTAATCTAGTTTTTTTATTATTATTCTTTAACTCATAGTACAATGTCCAACCAAGGCAATTGCCTTATCGGTTGGATTAAAATAAAAACACATTTTTTATTTCATTTCAAACTAAAATAGCTAAAATAAAAATTATTTTTCATGACAATAATCAAACAAGAAAACAAAAAAATGATAATGAAGATATACATACATTTATAATATCTATAAAACAATTTACATAATATATATTAACTCAACTTATGCTTTTGATATATTGCATAATAAAAATTTAAAATAATAATATAATATATATATATTTTTTATACACAAAATTGAAGTTAAAAGACATTTGCTTACATTCACATAATAATATAGATTTACTATGACAAGCTCAAAAAATGTGGTTTTAAATATTTTTTTAAAGTATTTTTATTCTTTAATTCTAAATTATAAAAAAGTAAGTTGACTATAGGGCTTTAACCTTGGTTAGATTCTGTAAATTGATTTAAAGAAAAAAAAGAAGAATTGACCTTCAAATGGTATTTTAAAAAGAACAGGAATGAACTTTAAAATTTAAAGATACAATCTTTCTATATAAGTACCACTTTAAAAGATATTCTCATCTTTAATTTTTATTCTCTCGCGCAAATATTGACAAAGATTTGAAATCTTCTATCTACTAGTTAAAAGTTATCTTTAATGCCACCAGATGGACATAGTCTTCTCTTAGTTACATAGAAGTTTTATAAACAAGAAACAAAACTTTATCTATTCTTCGTTTCATTTTAATTGTTATCGTCTATTTTGTCTTGCAATGTATTGTGTTTTAAAGATAGGAAAAGTAATTATTAAATGCAGTTTACTGTAAATAATAAAAAAGGAAACAATTAATTTTTAATCCTCTTATATTTCATTTGTAATTAAGTTTTAGTTAAGTTAAAAATTAGATCTCGCCATTCATTGAAAGACGAGTTATTTCTTGAACTAGAGTTATTATTATATTTAATTATATTAAAGGCATAGACAACATAAAACAATATGTGCTTTTTAATGATTAAACACAAAATAGGATTTCCAAATCTGATGATAATTTTTACCAGAATGTAAAAAGAGCGTGAAACTTCTGTAAAAGATAAATATGTAATAATTATGCTACCTAATTCTCAGCAAAATTTATGCTATTCTTAATAACAAATATGCTACAAAACATAATTATTATACTTTACATATATACTTTATGTAATATATACTTTATATACTTTATAATATTTTAAAGATGTTTTAAAATTTAACTCTTTTGAACATCTTTTAGACGTTGATTATTTTTTAATACAAATTTCATCGCCACGGCTTGTCATTAAAAATATGGTTGAAACTAAAAGGTAAAATCAAAGAATTTCAATCTCCTTTATTTATCGTGTTTGAATAGTTAATAGGATTTAATGTCTATACAAAAATAAGGAAAGAAAACAAAATTGGAAAATAAATGTAATTTTAAATCATCATAACCAAATTTTTTGTCTTATTAATAAATATTATTGTATAATGAAAAATTATTATTTGAAATTTTAAAATTCATCATCATAAACAGGAAATTACTTTTCTTAATTGTATTCTGTATTTCAAATACTTTTCAACTGAATTGGAGTAAAAATTCAGACAAATAATTTTTTATTGTTTCCTCGAGTCAAAATATTATTTTCCTCAATTTTGAATGTTTCTTGCATTTATATAAAAGTCGACGCTATGTAAATATGTTGTGGGAAAATAGCTCACTTTGCTAGTTTAAAATGACTTATTATCAATATTTTTGAGAGCATTGATACTGTTAACTGGTTCAATTTTGTTTTCAAATATGCGAAGATAAAAAGAAAACAACTTTTTTAAAAGAAAACAGCAGAGGGAAAAATAAAATCTTTCATCTGTGTTGAAAAATGTTATTCATTGCTCCAATATGGCGTCGAAGCGCATTCAGTATGACGTCATGCAGATACACCCTATGTAAACATTTTTTACTCATGAATTTGTATATTTTTGGTATATTTTTTATTTACTTATTAATTATTATTTTTATTTCTTGCACAAGAAAAAAATTATATTATAATTGTGCTATAGCGTATATAATGGAGGTTATCGCCCATCGGTTTAAAAAAGACATCTTAAAATTTCTATAGCTAAAAACAGGTAAAAGTATGTTTTGTATTTCTCATTTATATATCTCCGTAATCGGTGGAGTATTTTTCTCCAAAATCTAAAAAAAAAAAAAAAAAAAAGAAAAGAAAAGAAAAGAAAAGAAAAAAAAAAAGTTTTTTCATAAATTAAAAATTTAGGGGACCCTTAGCTTTCCCCGCGTTGCCCCACGCATGAAACTGCTTTTTTAGCTTCATTTAAGAAAAAATTATAACAACAGCATAAATTACACTACATTAAAATGCAATAACATTACAAACCATACTCACTACGTTACACGTAGCGTATGGCCTTAATCTTTTACCCTTTCAAAAATTCTATAACAATATTGTATAAATTTTTTTTATTCATATTTATTTATTTAATGCTATGCTACATGAGTACATATTTATTTAATTGCAAAGTTTATGCTAAATATCACAGTAAATTATTTTATACATTATGAATTATATACATACACAGTGTAATATATTTATTCCGTGTGAAAAATTAATTTATGAATTGTGAAACTTTTTCATATATATATATATATATATATATATATATATATATAAAATTATTCATATATAAATATGTTACATAATTTAAACATTTTACTCTTTCATGCATTAATAATGTTTACTAATTCATTTTATACATTACATAATATAAAAAAAAGTATATATTATAATAACACTAAAAACATTATAACAATAAAACTTACATACACAATAAGATATAAACTCTATGATAATAAAAATAATTAAAACTTGCATTTTATCTTTACATTTCCAGTTGCAGAGTTGTAATATAACAAGTATATTACAACCATTATATAATAATATATATATATATATATATATATATATATATATATATATATATATATATATATATATATATATATATATATATATATATATATATATATATATATATATATATATATATATATATATATATATATAGTACTATTGTTTTATTTTATCGTATTTAACACGATTTGTTAAGTATATGCATTGTACTATAATGTATTTATATCAGTATTGTAAACAGAGCAAGATAAAGTATTTCTTTCTTTATGATTAAAGGGGAAAAAACGTTAGAAAAAATAAAGGATAAAATAAAGTAAAAAGATAAATTGAATTTAAATTTTGTGGAGCAGTGATATTAGTATATTGAATATTGTCATCATCTATAACAAAAGGTGCAATCAATATTAACATATAATAAAGAATATTAATATTCCTTTAAAAAAACTGTTTCAAATATCTATCATGGTTAATAGTGTCAAATTATTTAAACTGCACTGCGAGATTTGACTAAAAAAATTATTATGAAAGAGAAATATTAAATTTTGCACAGTGGTTCATTCATTAAGATAAGTTATCTTCAAAAGTACAAAAAAATTTGGGGGTCAACATGCTAGATTTTAACGTGGGGAATCAGCAACTGATGCGGGATTTGACTAAAAGACTAAAATGTTGTAACGAAAGAAAAATCTAAAATTTTATACAGTGATACATTGTAATAGGCATCTTTAAAAATGTTTAAAAAAATTGGAGGGGGGGGGGTGGTTCACAATGCTTAATTTAATATAAGGTTTTGAAAGTTTAGATCCATATGAGGCCATATTGATTTCAATAATTATTTTTTCTCTTATCTGATGTTATATAAGGTATTTGTATTAAATAGGTAATCCAAAGCGCGAAAATGCACTTCCGGTGAATTACGTGTATCGATTGTTTGATGCCTCTGTTTTTAGATCCATAAAAACTAATGTAAATCAAGTAAAGTTTACAGCTCTCGTGTAAGTGAATAGTGGACTTTGGTTTCACATAAGTGATATTGTAAGAAACTTCAATTCAGTGCTCGCATTTTAGTGTTATGCTCTAGAATTTGGGGATTATCAAATTTAAATGAGAGGTAATGTAAAAAAAGCATTTTTTATCACTTATTATCGCGCATAATTTTTTAATTTGTTGCCTGACCGACCAATGAAAAATAGGCAACAAACACTTCGAAATCATATATTTTCTCTTATCACAATTTTTTGGTATCGTAATTTTTTTTAATTACATGGATAAATAACAAAAATTAATGCTATGAATTAACCAATATATAAGGTAAGAAATAAACATTTAATATTAAAACTGATAATAAATGCACAAATTGACTAAGCGAGTGTTTGATGCCCCAGCTGTTTCCTGTTTTGTGGGCGGAGCTTCTCTTTGGATTACCTGTTTAATATAAATTCCTTAATGTTATATACTATACGTATGCTTTGTTAAGTATGCAGTATACTTTAATTTATTTATATCAAAGTTTTGTAATCAGAGTATCATAAAGTATTTCTTTCTTTATCATTTAAGGGGAAAAAAGTTTAAAAAGTAAATGATAAAGTGAAAAGTGCAATTATATTAAAAATTAAATTATTTGCATGCAATAAAATTAATTACAAATATGTTCTCATGAAAAGTATATAATAAAAAAAAATTGATTGAACTGCAAGGCATAATCTTTTTATACAATTAAAGGCATAGACCACATGAAACAACATGTGCTTTTTAATGATAAAGCACAAAATTAAAACTAAAAAACTGATGACAATTTTTACCAAAATGTTAATGTGGCTCCTTAAGAGAGCGTGAAAAATACTGTAAAGTATGCAATTTGCTTGACTATTCCGGTTTATGACGTCAGAAACAGGCAAAAATTAATGTGCAAGTTGCTTGATTGAAAATGTTCTGATCACTGCTACAACGCTACAGCTTTTTATTATTTTTTTTTTTAGACAAAGTAATGTTATTTATATAAGTCCCATAAATTTTTTTATGATGTAAACGTTAATGTTTTCTTCTGGTCTATGTCTTTAAGTTGAGAGAGAAAGAGTGTGAAAAAGGGAGAGTGAGAAAGAGAGAGAGAGAGAGGGAGTAAAAATAATTATTTGCATAACAATAAAATGCACTTTCAATATTATAGTTATTTTAATCGCAGTAAAATATACTCTAAATTATAATAATGTTTATGAAAGAGAAAAAAAAATTCTTCGGAACAAAGTTATTTATTATTTTCAATGAAATATCGATTATGTAGTAGAACGACATGCATATTTTGTAATAATTTTTATATGTAGTACAATATGTTGATATTAAAAGTTACTATAATATAATATAGTATAGAAATGTATTAAGTAAGTAAGAGAGAGAGAGAGAGAGAGAGAGAGAGAGAGAGAGAGAGAGAGAGAAAGAGCATAGTTACACTGAAAAACGATTTATAGGGTCTATGCATTGATGTTAAAGTCAAAGCTATGATGGATTTTATTATTATTTTTTTTTTTCACATAGGTTATACATATTTCGAGTACATTTGGTCGCTTATAATTTCTTGCGATCAGCGAGCAAGGCTCATACGAAGGCAAATTAAAGAAAGATAATATTTCAAAGAAAGAAATGTTAAACTGCTATACACATATATAAATACATATAAGTACAGTATACATATATATACATTTATGTTATATGTATATATATGGATAATATATATGGATAACTCAATAACATGATTTGCATAGGAAAATAACTCATTTTGCCAGTTAAAAAAATACAAAGCAATATTTTTGAGAGCATTGATACTGTTAATAAGTTTAATTAGTGTCTCAAATATATGTGAGGAAAAAAAAATGAACCGATTTCGCAAAGAAAATTGCCGATAACGAAGTATGTCCTATGTAACTATTTTCCCAACATAATATTATAAAGATGGTGTTCTGAATACACATTCTGCCAAAATACTACGTACAAGATAGGGACACAATGTTAAAGGAATAGACCAGAGAAAAACATCAGCATTTATATCACTAAACACTTGATGGGATTTACATAAATAACATTAGTTTGTCTCAAAACCCAACAGTAGCCCCGTAGCAATGATCAGAAAATTCGATTTATGCAACCCGCACAGCATGTTCATACTAATTTTGTGCATGTTTCTGACGTCATAAACATGAATTTTCACGCAAATTGCATACTTTGCAGTATTGCTCTTGAGCAACATTAACATTCTGATAAAAATTGTCATCACTTTTGAAGATCCCATTTAGTGTTTTTTCGTTAAAAAGCACATGACGTTTTCTATGGTCTATGGCTTTAATCTTAGACTTGCACAAAAACGTGGTTAAAACGACACTGAAATAATTTTTAAAATAGTCGGAGACTGAATAGGATATGCATTATAATTTGAAGTATAAGTATGAATGTTTAGAGACAATTCATGAAATATTGAATAGATTTCAGTTTAAAATACTATAGAGTGTATGCATTCATGTTAAAGTCGACGCAATGTTGGATAACTTAATAACATGGGTGGCATAGGACAAAAAAATCATTTTGCCAGTTTAAAAACACTATGCAATATTTTTGAGAGCATTGATGCTGTAAATATGTTGAATTAGTATCTCAAGTATGTGAGAAAAATAACAATAACAAAAAATGTACCGATTTCCCATAGAAAATTGGCTTAAATGAAGTTTGTCATATGCTGAGCAATGTTATGCACTACTCCGGTATGGCCTCCAAGCGCAATAAATATGACGTCATCCGCATACACCCTATAGTCGCTAGTGTTTTACGTATTCTTGGTGCACGAACAAAAAATTATACTCATTATTCATGCTAGCTCATTTTCAAAATAATTTCTTAATAAGAGCATATAATATTCTTTAATTCATATTAACTAAGATGCTACATAGCATAAATTTAAATATATAGTATTATATTGAATACAAGTTTCAGAAACTAAAATATACTGTATTTAAAATTACTCTGTAATGTCAGAGGACCACGCTAGTGGGTTTGTACCTTTTATGGTCTCTTAAAGGCGTATAACAACTTGAACAAAAAACATGTCTAATATCCTAACATACCTTAATATCAACGTCGATTTGGCCAAAGTCATTTATTTCTAATTTATTTTCCATTTCTAAAATGACAGCTGCGGGCTTGTGACGTCACAGCTCACTAGTCCACGCGCTTGAAAACAGGCAAGCTGTGACGTAACAAACCTGCAGATGCAATTTTGTGTATGGAAAATAAATTAGAAATTAATGACTGGCCAAATCAATGTTGATATTTAGGTATATTAGCATATTAGACATGTTTTTTTGTTCAATGTGTTCTACGCCTTTAATAAAAACTATTTTATTATTAGTATAATAAATACTATATTGTACAGCATAGCTATTTTTATGTTGCTCTACTCGTATTTTAGCATCATTTATATTCTAGTGACATTCACATACATGTAGCGTAAATTACGTAATTTATTCGTTCCGTATTTGTTTTTTAATTGCAGGTACAAATTTTACACGGTTAAGTCATGGAAGATTATAAAAACTAATTTATTGATTTTTGCACGAAAGAAAGGAAAATTCAAAAAATATTTTTTTCTATCTTTTTTTTTTTTTTTTTTTCCAGTGTATAACAACGTTTATAAAATCACTGCACTTCTCTTATAATAATATTTGCTCGGTAATATAAACAATGAGATATGTATGTTAAAAAATCTATAATATTATTCTATACTAAAGATATGGATACATTATTATATAACATTGTAATCTTTACTTTATACTATTTACATTACTCAAATGACTTTTCATAACACATTAATATTATTATTATAAAAGTTTCTATATAAATGTTGATATACCTTCTCCTTTGAGAATTAAAGTTTTTGCAATTTATCACTCAAAAAATGAGTGCATTACTTCAGTTACAAATCCTAACTTTTTTTTAAAATTTTTTAATTTATTACTATTTTTTTTATTATCATTAACACATATTACATAATACAGTATAAAATCCAACTAAGGCAACGCCTTATCAGTTGGTTCAAACATAAAGTAAAAAGTTTTTTGTTTTTATTATTAATTTATAATTAGAACATTTTTTTCTTATATATATAAAAAAAAAATTTATTAATATTAATTATTATTATTTATTTTTTTAATGTTCACCAATATTCAAGAAAATAAAAGAAACAAAGATAAAGCAGATAATCAAGATAAAGAAAAAATAAAAATGAACAGATTTTTTTTTCCTAATTCATGTAGTAATGTTTTACAGTACTATATTTTAAGAATATATTTTATTCGAGATAATACTGATGAGTTATTATAAGCGGATGAAATAATAATAAATGCATTTTAGCAAATGATTAACAATATTTATTTCTAAGTTTTGTTTTGTGTTATTTTCGGATATTTTAAGTTAAATTAGCTATTGTTAATAATTTGCTAAAATGCATTCTTTTTGCTGCTCATAATAACAATAACTCACAAGTGTTTATCTCAAATAAGTTAGGATTCGTAACTGAAGTAATGCATAATTTTTTTGAGTGTGTATATTATGTATAAAAATTACTATAAATACTATAAATGGAAAAGTTGTTAATTTTATATTATAGTTTTTAAATATATATTTTTTAAGGCTTGTATTTAGATGGCTTGTATCTCAAAATTTAAAAAGAAAACTTCTAAACTTTATTAAGCCATTTAAAAGCTAAATGTAACAGATGATAAAATTTTCAAAACCCGTGACCATCAGATAAGATTGAAAATAAATATTGAAATTAACATGGGCTCTTATGGGACTAAAATTTCAAAATATCGCAACTTTAAATCTAGCATGGTGATCCCCCAATTTCGTTAAATCCTTGAAGATGCCTTATCCTAATGTATCGCTGTGCACAATTTCAGATGTTTTCTTTATTTACAATTTTTTAGTCAAATCCCGCAGTAACTTGCCTCCCGCATTTAAAAAAAAAAAATAAATATTATAAATATAAAATTTTATGTTTTTAATTGTTTTTAACGTATTTATAAACGATACTCCCCAAAAAAAATGCATTGAGAATATTTTATTTTACTTTAAATAGTTGTTCATTGCAAGTGGTTTATTGTTGTCGAAATCAGAAAAAAAAAAAAAGAAAAAAAAATCATATTGCGAAGTAGAAAAATCAACCCATTGAAATTTCAATATTTAAAAATTTAAATTAATATTAAAATAATTGCTTAAAAAAAAAAAAAAAAAAAAAAGGAGAGAGAGAGAGAGAGATGTCAAATTTTGTAATTCTCTTTTAATAATTTAAAAATAACATTTTATGGTAAAAGAAAAGGAAAATAAGTTGACAAGTAATGAAATGTTTCACAAGTAAATATATTTCAATAACTTTATATTATTAAATCAAGTCAAATACAATTTTACTTATACATAAATATAAGGAAAAAAATGTTCATGCAAAATACATACACTTTTTTTTTTTTTTTTTTTTTTTCTTCCCACGTAAAGTGAAAAGCAAACTTTATATTATTGATAGAAAAATCTGAATATAAATATTTAAAGAAAAATATTTGAGTTAAATTTTTCGCATATCATCTCCTTTTTCTATAAGATTTTTTTTTTCAATATCGATTTTTTTATACAACAACAAAAAAAGGGATGAAAATCGTTGTCTCTTGAAAATTTTCTGTGAAGTTTTTTTTCTTATCAGAAGGAGATTGAAGTTTGAAGACGTTCTCTTTCTCTCTCTCTCTCTCTCTCTCTCTCTCTCTCTCTCTCTCTCTCTCTCTCTCTCGTCATATCATTCTCTTCTGCTGTCTCTTTCTTTCTTCTAACTTTGATTTCTCTGTCTTTCTCTGTCTCTTTCTTTCTCTCTCGTCGTCTCTCTATTTCTCTTTCTTCTTTACTTTGCTCTCTTTCTATTTTACGTTCAATTTCTTACGCTACTTCTCTTTACTCTCTTTATCTACAGTACTATTCTCTCTCTCTCTCTCTCTCTCTCACACACACACACACACATACATACATATATATTTTTTCATGCTTTATTCATTATATTTTCTTCCATGGCATACCGTATACTTTTTTTCTCTCTCTTATAGCCTCTCCTACTCGTATGAATTTTTCTATATATTTCTCATCGTTTGTCTCATTTTTTTCTATCGTACTTTCCTTCGTGATTTCCGTGTGAAAATATTTTGTATCCTCTCTTTGCTCCTCTCTGTTCTTGTCTTAGAAACCTCTTTAAGCTGCTTTCCTCTCTCTCTCTCTCTCTCTCTCTCTCTCTCTCTCTCTCTCTCTCTCTCTCTCTCTCTCTCTCTCTCTCTCTCTCTCTCTCTCTCTCTCTCTCTCTCTCTCTCTCTCTCTCTCTGTCTATCTGTCTCTGTCTCTGTCTCTCTGTCTCTCTCTCTCTGTCTCTCGCTCTCGCTCTCTCCTTCCCTCCAGTTTACATGCAAATTTGAGAAAAAAAAAAGTGAACTTTCTTTTTCTATGTACTATATACCGTCTAGACGATACATGACTTATATACTCACACATGCGTGATTTTTTTCACTTATTATTAAATTTTCATGTTAAAAGATATCTTCATAAAAAAATTTAATATTAAAATAAACTTTAGAGCCTTTATTTTCTTATGTAAAATTCATTCTTTGTTTGTCCTTTTGATTTTTGATTTTTGATTTTTTTTTTTTTTTTTTTTTTTTTTTTTTTTTTTTTGTTAAGTAAATGTTATTTTATACTATCTCAATAGTAATGTACTCATATTAAATTTGTAAAAAATACTATATTTATAGGTTGTATCATATTATATTAACGTTTGTTTTTCAGATTTTGTATTTAATTCTTTTTGTCATTGTTATTCATATATTTTTTATATTAAATAACTTATATGTATTACTTGTTATACAGGGTGTTTATAAGAAATGGCCCTAAACGCAAATTACAATATGACTATTAATGAAAAATGAAACTTTTTATACGTAAAATTAAAGCCTATATATTGTCAATTTAAAAACTAACAATTAAAACTTTGTACGTCAATTACACACATGTTGAGACGAAAAAGAATGAAAAATGAGCGGGGCGCCTAAATCTGCACTTTTTCAGGTGCAAAGAGCTGCAGTCACCTGCAATTAATCACCTTTGTTGAAAGTCTTGCTTTACTTCAAGTTAAAAAACGAAAACAAAAAACATGACCTTAAGGCTTCTCCACGTGAGCACAATTTGTAACTCGGCACTGGTCCAGACGCACTTCCAGTTCTCCTTATACGTTCTCTAGCATGTCAGGTGTCACGGAGCAGATAGCTGCAGTGATACACTGCTTCGCTGCTTGAGAACTCTGATAGTGAACACTGGATTTTTGAACACGATATCTTTCGCGTTTCCCCACAGAAAGGAGTCATGTAATGTGAGATCAAGAGACCGTGGAGCCCATGGGAATGAATGGGAAGAATGGGGATTGGATATCACGTTCCAGCAAGATGGTGCTCCACCTCACTGGGCAAGAGATGTTAGACAGTATCTCAACCAAGTCTTCCCAGGCAGGTGGCTGGGTCATGATTAACCGACAGCATAGGCTCCACGTTCTCCTGATCTCACACCACTTGACTTCTTTCTGTGGGGATACGTGAAAGATATCGTGTTCAAAACTCCAGTGCCAACTATCAGAGTTCACAAGCAGCGAAGCAGCGCATCACTGCAGCTATCCGCTCCGTGACACCTGTCGTGCTGGAGAACGTTTGGCGAGATCTGGAAGTGCGTCTGGACCAGTGCCCAGCTACAAATGGTACTCACGTGGAGAAGCCTTAAGGTTATGGTTTTTGTTTTTTAACATGAAGTAAAGAACGATTTTTAACAAAGGCGATTTATTGCAGGTGATTGCAGCTTTTCGGGTCTGTAAAAACGTCCGTTTTAATCACTTTTCTCATTTTTCATTCTTTTTCGTCTCAACACAAGAGTAATTGACGTACAAAGTTCTCATTGTTATTTTTTAAATTGCCAAAATATAGGCTTTAATTTGATGTATAAAAAGTTTCATTTTTCATTAATAGTCATATTGTAATTTACGTTTAAAAACGGAACATTTTTTATAAATACACTGTATAATAATCGTTCTATATATTGTGTAAAGAAGAATGATACACCTTGGTGTTTAATAAATAAATAATAATAATTAATTTCTTTTTATCTCTGTCCCTGTCCCTTTCCCTGTCCCTGTCCCTGTCCCTGTCCCTGTCCCTGTCCCTGTCCCTGTCCCTGTCCCTGTCCCTGTCCCTGTCCCTGTCCCTGTCCCTGTCCCTGTCCCTGTCCCTGTCCCTGTCCCTGTCCCTGTCCCTGTCCCTGTCCCTGTCCCTGTCCCTGTCCCTGTCCCTGTCCCTGTCCCTGTCCCTGTCCCTGTCCCTGTCCCTGTCTGTAAAATTGAATCTTACTCTCTGTTGTCATTGAGTTCATGTCTGTGTAGCGCTCTCCTCTCTCTCTTTCTCTATTTCTATTTCTCTCTTTTTTCTTTTTCTCTATATCTTTCATGATTTCTAGTTTTTTAATAATAAAACCATGCAATACTTTCAACTCAGATTTCTTTTTTAATTTAACTGTCATATATAATGTAGCAAAAGAAAAATGTAACATTCCAAAATTTCAAACTTTAAAAATCACATTCATATTGTATTAAGGGTTCTTTTGCGTCATTTTTAAACTCAAAGCAAAATAATAATTATTTTTTTAAAAACAAAGCTCAAAAAACTTTTTCTTTAAAAGCAAATGTATATTTTATATTACATTTAAACACGAAATACGCATTTTAATTAAATTTTCGTGTTAAAAACTGTGTGAAAAATTTTATGGAAAAAACATTGAATATATATATATATATATATATATATATATATATATATATATATATATATATATATATATATATATATATATATATATATATATATATATATATATATATATATATATATATATATATATATATATATATATATATATATATATATATATATATAAAACAAAGAATAAGACCGTAGGGGATATCAAAATGATATATGTTTAACATGAAAGTTCTGACAGCTTTGATTGTACTCTGTTGTAAAAAAATTATATAAAAAACAGATACAAAAAAAGGGGGAAAAAATTTGTTGAGTAAATTATTAATGTAATTAACTATATTACAAATATTATAATCGATCAAATTTTGGTTATTTATCCTGTGATCATACATTGCGTTATTCATTCATTCATTCATTCATTCATTCATTCATTCATTCATTCATTCATTCATTCATTCATTCATTCATTCATTCATTCATTCATTCATTCATTCATTCATTCATTCATTCATTCATTCATTCATTCATTCATTCATTCATTCATTCATTCATTCATTCATTCATTCATTCATTCATTCATTCATTCATTCATTCATTCATTCATTCATTCATTCATTCATTCATTCATTCATTTTTCCATTCATTTTTTTATGTAGTTTAATTTTATTATTATAATGTTACTTTTTTTTTTGACAATCTTTTTCTTATTTAACTTTTTTTTTATGTAAGTAAACTATTTTTTTGTGACATTATTTCTTTATGTCTTTTAAATCCTTTTCTTGACAAAAACTATTTAATTTAATGTTTAATACAAAATTTAAAAGACGTCAAAAAAGCTACAAATTCACAAAAAAAAAAAAAAAAAAAAAAAAAAAAAAAGTAAAGCTTAAAGAAACGTCTATTCAGCTTTTTTAGATTTACTTTCTTTTGTTGGCTGTTAAATGTAAGACTTGACGATAAAAAAAAATACAGATTTAATTTGTAGTTTTATATACTTTTGTATGTAAGTTTCTTAAGTTAAATTACTTGAAATTTCTATAGATATAGACAGTCTAATATAAGTCTTTAAAAAAAATCACCATTTTTAATCTGGTTACTACAGTGGTTGTACTAAAGGATTTAGTTTTCATATAAAAACTAATTGGTGTTTAGTGTTTGTATTACATTTAGATTACTTGGGAAAACATAAAACTTGTGGTTTTCACTGATTATTCTATTAAGGGTTGTATATGTAGATGTCTTGTATCTCAAAATTTTAAAAGAAAACTCCAAAACTTTATGATACAATTTGAAAGTTAAAGCCCTCGTCAACTAACTTTTTTATCATTTAGAATACTAGATTGATTTGATAACTACCATATCTTATTATCCATGAATTAGACACCATCACGTTGATTTTGTATTTATTTTCGTTTATTTTCCTTTTTGCGGTTATATCACGTATCTGACGTATCATAATAGTAACAGCTACCTATATGATAAAATTTTCAGAATCCGTGAATATCAGATAAGAGAGAAAATAATTATTGAATTTAACATGGGCTCTTATGGCTATGAGACTAAAACTTCCAAAAAATCATAATTTGAAATCTAGCATGGTGACCGTCCATTATTATTATTATTATTTTTCTTACATTTTTGAAGATACCATTATCCTAAAGTATCACTGTGCAAAATTTCAGATTTTACTTTGTTTACAATTTTTGTCAAATCCCGCAGTACCTGATTACACAACTTAACTTAATATAAACGTTTTTTTTTTTTTTTAATTGTAAATTAAATTTGGATTCCGCATATGCCCGAGACAAATTTTTCGGGTGCTCATATAAAACAAATAAATATAATAACCCAGGTTTTAAGCTTTTAAAGCACATAAATGAGCTAACTCAATTTGAGCATAGGAATAACTCGTTATAATAATAATAAAACTTAAACAAGGATAAGAACTGTAAAAATAATTTTTCAGAAAAAAATATTAATAATAATAACGCAATTATTCAATGTTTTTAATACATTCATGTAAAATTGATTTAGTTGGGTTGTTTCGATATATTTAAATTAATTTACGAATTTTGTTTAAGAATTATATACATTGTATTTATTTAATCAAGATTGTTATAAAGTTTTGTCTCCAATGTTGAACTTATAATTTTATAAAGCTTTGACTTTTCAGATTTCGAATAAAAGTTCAATTAAGCTAAAGTTTCAAATAAAAAAAATAAAAAAATAAAAAAACAGGCCCGTTTTATTTTTTTTATTTATTTTTTTTACAGCTATACAGTATTATTATAATTTGCTTTGCGTATTACTGAAAAACATAAATTTTAGTCAGTGCTTTATACCTGGTGTTGCAACTTTATTAGTACTGATAATAACAAGTTTTGACTCGGGATAATACATCTTATTTGATAGGTGTGTGATTAATGTGATTGAACTAACTATAATGTGTAAAAAAAAAACTACAAATTACATACCTATGCGTCTCTGTAAAACATAATATTTTGTTGTTCAACGTCTATACTGATTTACTACTTTTACAAAAAAAAAAAAAAAAAAAAAAAACTTTGTTCTACAGAAATACAGTACAAAAAAGGTTCACAGTACAGTCAACTTTTAAGTTTCTTCGTGCAATACAGCTTTCCCAAACTTTGCTATGTTTTATAAAGGAGTTCATTACCTCATAATTATCTCGTTGCAGAGCTTTGTTGAAGTGTTTTAACCAATCACAGACACCCCTATTCATCTTGGATATCATCTAGTTAAATTTTATTTTACTACATATATATACATATCATGACGCTTTAATCTCTTTTGCGGTAAGCCAACAACAGATGTTTTTACTTTGACCTACGCAACTAAAAAACTAAAAATTTAAGTTGCTGTTCTTGTTCTTGTTGCTTTTTTTTTTTTTTTTTTTTTTTTTTTTTTTTTTTTTTTTTTTTGAGAAAAAAACTTTTACAATCTTTGATCTGTTAATACGCTCACTGTTGGAAAAAACTCAATATAATGATGTATACAAACTGTGTGTGTGTGTGTGTGTGTGTGTGTGTGTGTGTGTGTGTGTGTGTGTGTGTGTGTGTGTGTGTGTGTGTGTGTGTGTGTGTGTGTGTGTGTGTGTGTGTGTGTGTGTGTGTGTGTGTGCTCAATAATCCATGAACAAAAGACGATCACCTAGTGCTTCTTAAATGGAATTGCGCATTTTTTTTGTAGCAAGGGAACAGGGTTTATGAACATCATTATTTTCTCTTTATATGAAAAAACAAAATGTATAAAGTACTTATATACTATTAGTTTTGATAGGACATCAAAGCTTAAGTTTTGTTTCAAAAAAAAAAAAAAAAAAAGCAGATATTTTTACTTATTTTTACTGGAGATAATGCATCAAAGTTTTTACTCGTAGCACTTTATTATATACAGTCAACTGTAACTCAATGTTAACTTTAGACAACAAAATATTTCTTGAAGCCGTAGATCACATGAAACAACGCATAATATGCTTTATAATTATTAAAGCCATTCTTAACCCACACGGAAAAAATTATCTAAACAGTTACTAATTACACTTTTTTTTATAATAAATTCGTTAGATACAAACTAATTTTTTTAGAATCTAAAGAGTTAACTATTTACCACTAAAGAACTTACATTTATACTAACAAGTTCCTCTTTAAACATTTTTCAAATGAGTTATTGGTTTGTACTAAAGAGTTACTTATATGTTTCTAAACAATTTCTTAAATTTATGTTTTCCGTACAAATAATAAGTACTATTTGTTCTTCTCTAAAATAATTCAATATTGATAGCTGTTTATTTGACTTTTCTACAGTCCGGAGAAGCTAAAAATGCTTTAAGGTCATTTGAAAATCAACTAATCGATTATTTGTACAATACAACTAGTACACCATTTTGGTAGATTGTTCAAAACGCCCACAATGTAAGAATCTCGAGACTTTCAAAAAATTCAAAATTTCTCTCTTTCCTTCAATCGAAAAACAATCTACATCGTATTCGTCAAGGTTAATTAACAGACAAAAAAAGTCAAAACACTTACATACTATTATAACATGCACAAACTTGGTGCTATATTTACATTCATTACTATTAAAAACAATAGCCCGCGGGATAAGCAAGCCCCGTGAACATAATTACAATTCTTCTACACGCACAGCATAGCCCTTAAAATACGGGCGCTGATTGGGTGATTCTCACGGTATGACTGTAGTGATAGTGATATTCTGATATGGTTGAGTTATTACTACCATTCTGAAGTAATTAACTAACTTAACTAATTGCAAACGTCCACAGATCGTTCATAGTACATCATCCTTAATTAGTATGTAAATATTTTTTTGCACAAAAACGCAATGTGGTGTGAGAAAATAGCAAGTGAGGGTAAACTCTGACGTCTATTACTGAGTAAGTAAAAAAAATCTGTCCACCTTAATGCATGCGAGAATATAAAACAATTTTTAATATATTTTCACTTATCATCTCATGTCACAAAAAATTTCATGTTTCAAGCTGTATAAAATGTTGTGACAATTTTTCTTTACTGAAAAAAACATCCATTGCATTTCTTATTTTTATTGAATAATGTGCTAACTTTAAAGTAACAACAATTGTAATACATCTGGTGGTATAATATATAATTTAATATAAAAATGAGGATACAAAAAGACATTTCATGACAATGAAAAGTGTAACAATAAGTCTAGTTTTCATTGTTTATTTTATTGTTGTATATTTCATATTTTATTGAATTTTTTTTTAATTTTTCTCTTCTAAACACAATGAAACATCTTGGCACATTATAATGTTTTCATATATATATATATATATATATATATATATATATATATATATATATATATATATATATATATATATATATATATATATATATATATATATATATATATATATATATATATATATATATATATATATATATATATATATATATATATATATATATGACATTTTCATTAAAAAATAGTTATGTATAAGCACATTTTATACAAAATTAAATATCATGTTATTTTTAACTTTTGTTTTTTCGTGTCGTTTTTTTAAACGAAAATAATTAAAGTTATATTATTTCATTCATTTTTTAATTATTTTATTTATTTAGATATATTTTTTAATAACATACATGTGTATTCCGTTTTTTGTTTCCTATGACTATAATAATAGTTCTTTTTTGCTTAAAATGAAAAAATATGTAGAATTAAAATTGTTTTTATTATTGTTTTTTCGTTTTTTCGTTTTTTTTTTCTTTCTGCAATTTAAATATATATATATAAAAAATACATAACTAAACAATATATCGAAATAACATACTCGTATATCATAAAAAAATTATATAATAATTTTAATTAATAATAAAAACAATAAAAAAGGGTAAATATAAGGCTTGTATTCAGAAAACTCAATTTGCAAAAAATGAAAAGGCTTTGTTTCATCTAAGGTGCTGTACTTATTATTATTTTAATTAACTCTGACTTATTATTTAAATTATCATGGTACCTTATCAGCTTAAAATTTTAAAGCTCTATCATGTTGAAGTTTTCATAATATTCGTACATGTTTTAAATTAGTTTTATTTTTAAGTCACGCTATTTGGTATTTTTTTTATTAAAGCCCTTGTCAACTTAATTTTTTATCATTTAGAATACTAGATTGATAATTACCATACCTTAATATCCATGAATTAGACACCATCACGTTGATTTTGTATTTATTTTCGTTAATTTTCCTTTTTGCGGTTATATCACGTAACTGACGTCACATTGTACCACCGCCAATCACAGTCACCGCTCTGGTCACGTGATAAATTTAAGCCCCTCCCTCAAGTTCTTTACCCCTATCACGGCCCCATCGGTACATTGTGACGTCAGATACGTGATATAACCGCAAAAAGGAAAATAAACGAAAATAATTGCAAAATCAGCATGATGGTGTCTCATTCATGGATAATAAGGTATGGTCATTATCAGTCTAGTATTCTAAATGATAAAAAAGTAAGTTGACAAGGGCTTTAACTGCCTTTATGTTAATATAGATATCACCAAATTGCATTCATTCATTTTACAAAAAGTTTACATTTTTTTAGTTGTATGGCAGCATTGCTTTATTAAAGTAAAGAATAAAACTTGTTAATAATTCTAATTTTTAAACTAAAAAACACAATTCCATTCACACATAAATTTAATAGGAAAAAGCAAAATTGACGTTTTAAATTAACTTAAAAAAAAGAAGTTATATTTCCGTTCGAAACAAATTACCTTTTTTATATTTCTTTTTGGCCAGTTTATTTTATGTTTTTATACATATCGCCTTTTCAATTTATTTTTCATTTTCACATATTCTATTTTTTTCCCTGAATATAAATTTAAGTCATTCATGCCCAATACAACAAAAAACCATATGTATAAAGATAAAAATTAAATTAAAATTTTGATGGCAAAAAAATATATTTTTTGTTCTTTTTACTGAATTTTTGATTAATTAAAGATTTGAATTAAAATTTATTATTTACAATAGAATAAGAGTTAGCAATTTTAAAGCGAAAATTTAATATTTGATTGTAAATAATAAAATTCTGTTTTTATAATCTAGAGAGAGAGAGAGAGAGAGAGAGAGAGAAAAGAATATTATGTTTATTTATTCCATTATTATACGCTATACAGGGTGACCACAAAAATCGCTACGATTTCAAGATACTATAAAAGTTAGACATATTAAGTTTTTTAAAGTTTTTATTACATCAAATGGAAGCATATGAATTAACACATTTTTAAAACTAAAAATGAAATTTTGTTGCGTGGCTTGGTTGTTTTGCGAGACGCCAAAAAGTAAAAGACGAGCCTGTTGAATTGACTATATATACTACCTTTATAGTTACTATAGTTCACGCGTCCGAATTGCATGTAAGAGGTCGCGGGTTCGATCCCAGCCAACGACCAGGCTTTTACGAAAGCTTGGCTATGGAAGGGTGCTAGCTTGGAGATTAGGGAAGCAATGTCAACCTTGCTGACCATCCTGACTGAGAATTTCCACGGTTTCCTCAGTCTGTTATGGTGAATGTAGGAATGTTAAATAGACCGTTGCTGACCCGTTTATTGGATGAACCTGTACAATGAACACAGGGTTTCGGAAGATGCAGTTGGAAAACTGCCAAATGTACAGTTCTGGCCAAAAGTTTGAGAACGATTTGCATGGGTAACATGCAAGCGTGCTATGGTATCTTTATGAGAAAACGCTGCGGCCGCTGCTTCCCCGTTTTTAAACTTTTGGCCAGAGCTGTACCTCACTGAGGTTAAAAAAACTGTCAGATTTTTCCACTTTAAGTCAAATCATCGTAGTGAAGGTTCAGGCTTTAAAATATTATTAAAATTAAATTTACTATCTATAAATAGTTTATTATTAAGCACTAAAAAAAAAACACAAAAATTATATAAGTCTGAACTCTATCAAAAGTTAAAGCTTAATTTTAGACGTTATCACAAAATTTGTAATTTTTTTTTTTTTTTTTTTCCTTCTTTTTTCTTTTTCATTCATGGTAAAATCCTTTCAATATAATATCTCAACTAATATATAAAATTTAATTCATTGATCAAAGTTTAGCAGTTGTTGAACTAACCCTCAAATAAAGGACCACAAACTTCAAACTTTTGTTCAGTTCATTAAAAAAAAAAAAAAAAAAAAAAGAAGGAACCATGAATTATTATAAACGTCTAAAACTTTCTAGATTTTTTTTTCTTCTAGAAATTTGAACGTAAAATTTACTTCATTATATAAAAAGTTCATAATTTTTATGATTAAAAACAAATAAAATAATATTTAATAAAACATTAAATAATAATTTTATTATGAAAATATATAACGTTTAAAATAACAGAAAAAAAAATTTATTTACTTTGTAAAAATATTTTATTCAGCAATTTTTTTAAAAATAATATATTACCGTAATATTCATTTATATTAATTCCAGTTTACTAGATAAAATACTCATATTTTGTAATAAACCATTTCAATTGTATATTTTTTTTATTTGTTTAAAAATATACGCAGTAAATTATTATTATTATTATAAAATTGTTAACAATACCCATATACGTGCACGGAAAAAAAATATAATGCGTGATTTACTACGTAGTTAAAAAACTACTAGCATAAATCTTGTGAATTGAATTTTAATAAATAATTATAATATAATGCGATTTTTTTTTTGAGGTTTCTAATGTTTGCCCCGTTGTAAAGTAATGTATTAGAAATATAGTCCGCTTATGCTTCACGATTATTTGAAAATCGATCAATCGATTATTTGTACAATACAACTAATATGAAATATTTTGGACCATTGTTCAAAATATCAATCTATCGCTCAACATTCATAAAAACTCGAGGCTGTAGCAATGTGTGTGTATTAGTAGTGGTAGAAGTATTTTTTTCTTTCAATTTTGCATTAATATTCTAATGCATAGTTAATTATAAGAATTTTCATTTAAACTATTTTAAAGGCACAATAATACGAGTTGATACTTCAAAGTAAAAAAAGCTACATTTCTCTGCCTTTTAATTAAAAAAGGTAAATTTCTTTACCTTTTATATATTTCAGCCCTTTGAATATTGTGATGGTCAATCTACAGAAAACATAACATGTGTCTTATAAGTGGCAATTAGTAATATGGAAACGAGAGGCAGAGAGAGAGAGAGAGAGCACATTTAAGTGTGTTTTCATATAAATGATGCACAGATTTTAGCATATAAAATGTCTGTCAAAGAGTTTTAACCATTTTACCGCATCAATGCTAGTTAATGCATAACAATCAGGGAGAGTTGCTGAATTTCTTTACCTTTTACTTTAATTATATAGCAAAAACATACCAAAATGTGCACGTCCACCCTCTCTCTCTCTCTCTCTCTCTCTCTCTCTCTCTCTCTCTCTCTCTCTCTCTCTCTCACACACACACACACACACACACACATACACACACACACACACACACACACACACACACACACACACACACACACACACACACACACACACACACACACACACACACACACACACACACACACACACACACACACACACACACACACACACACATATATATATATATATATATACACACCACCCCCACACATCGACTCTCTCTCTCTCTCTCTCTCTCTCTCTCTCTCTCTCTCTCTCTCTCTCTCTCTCTCTATGGTTTACATGTTACACATCTCTTCCTATACAAATCGCCTCCAGTCTTCAGTTGACCATATACTAAAACAAAATATAACTGAAGTAAAAGGCAGCAGTGAAAATTTCTCTTATTATTATGCAGCAGCTTGCATTCATGCGGTAAAATGCTTCAAATACTTTGACTGACCTTTTCTATATTATATTATATAGTATTAAAAAATGTATTCAAGTATTTTGTATTAAAATTATGTGTTAAAGTCATAGAACACTAGAAAACGTTTGCATTTATATCGCAAAACGTTTTATAGGACTTATATAATATTAGTTTCTCTCAAAACCCAACTGTAGCAGTGATCAGAAAATTTCAACTTTTGCAATGCTCGTAACATTTTCATACTAATAATAATAATAATAATTAACGGCTTTTTAATGGGCGAAATCAGGTGTACAACCTCTCAATTTAACCCTTGTTTTACATTACAGTCGGTTACAATATATAACAAATAAAACGTATTAGACATATAATGTTAATAAAAAATGAATTTAAAATATTATGTTGACAAGATTTCACTAAAATTAGTTCATTTATAAACAGAATATTTCAATTTATGTTTTCCTTTCACTAAATTACACGATTGAGAATATATTTACATCTAATGTTTATCAATTTCTGACGTCATAAACAGAAATACTCACGCAAATAGTATATTTTACAGTATTTCCACGGTCCACATTTACATTCTGGTAAAATTTGTTATCAGTTTTGGAGATCACATTTTCTATTTAATCTTAAAAAAAAAAACTTGTTGTTTTATTTGGTATATGGCTTTAAAGTAATAATGTTTCACATACATAAAATAGTTGAGCCAACGTAGTAATTTAGTAGTTTTTGAGAGTTTGACATATTTTGTTTTATCCAATATGATATAAATTATTACATAATATTCGTACTATAATACGTGATACTAATGTTAGTTTAAAGTAAAGTTCAAATTCTTTAATTTTGAACTAGCATAAGTAATACAAATTAATTTTTTAATTGTACATTATTATAAATTTTAAGTTTTAAAGGGGTTGAATCAGAGTTTCAATATCATCAATTAGATTATATATTGTCCTCAAATTCATATATATTTTTAAACTTATTGCACCAGTGACATATTTATGATAAAAAAAAATGCAGGGAGTGACCATTAACTTAAGAATTTTTTATTTTTTTAAATTTCATTGGGCTTATGATATTATGCTTTTAAAATATTTCAACTTTAATTTTGTATTGTGTCCAATAATTGGTACATATTTGTAAAAAAAAAATTAAAAAAAAAAGTGCGACACCACATATTCAACGTTTTTATTTTTATTATTAACACAAAATACATATATATCCAACCAACGCAACGCTTTATCGGTTGGTTAACACATAAAAAAAAAGTATATCGTTTTATATTATTCATTAGAACATTTTTCTTAAATGTTAAAAAAAAAATTGTTATTATTAATATAATATATTTTTCAAGAATAATTCGCCAGTCTTCAAGAAAAGAAAAGAAACAATATGAACTAGATAAAGAGAAAAAATAAAAATGAACATTTAACAAATTCAATTTTTTCACTGCATTAAACCATTGACCCAAGCAGTTCATAGTATACATGATAATACAACAAGCGTTGTTCTTTTAACTATTTACAATAAATTATAATAAAATATAATAATACAGTATATTTTAAAAATACATAAAATGTTGATAAAACATTAAAAATAAATTCAATATATTAAATGAAAAAATTATTGTTTCGAACATAGTAAAGCAACTAAATTTATATATTCGCCCCTTAAATTTACGAAGGTATGCAACAAGTTTGTCAGAAATGCTACACAAATTGCCTATGTTTTAGGATATATTTTCTCCGGGTTAACATGAATTTATGAACATAATATGTGTTTTAATTTCTGCTAATTAACATATTTGCTACGAATTTTAGCATAAATTTTGTTTAAATGATTATATGTTGCTCATAATGAGTAAGCATAAATATAGCTAATTGTTCTTAAACACGCTTTTTTTTCCACATAAAAATAACTTATGCTGCATTGAACAATTTTTATACTCTAGAGCAAAAATGTTACTATTTTGTAATACCATAAGTAATTATACTGAAACTTTTACCTATTATACTATCTAATATAATCGTTATACAATATAGTATAAATTATAATGTTATACATAAATGCTGCTGCACATAGCTAGCATAATTATAACGTTTTTCTTTTTGGCCACTTGTAACATAAATTACGCTAAATAAATACTTATATTGATCTTTTCGCATCAATATGAAGCGTCTTCTTTTTACAAATTTTCAAAGATATACACTTTAAAAATTCTCGCCTACCTGGAGAATTTACACTTGTTTTATATAGTAGACGCTCCACACAGAAAGAATAAAATTACGTAAATTATGCTGTATTAATGTCATTATAGCATAAATGATACTAAAATAGAACAAAATAATTAATTATGCTGTACAAAATAATATTTATTGATATATAACATAGTTAATATAAAATATAGCATAAATTATGCTATATTGAACTAATTGTGCTGAAAATAAGCTATCATAATTATTACGTAGTTATTTTTGTCCGTGCTGATAGCCGTGAATTTTTCGATCTTTCATTTTTTGGAAATTTGTGAACCATAGAAGTTTCAGTTTGAAGCGAGATAATAGATAAAATAATATACTCATTAAAATCTCTAAAAAAAACAAAAAAAAAATTGTTTTTAACATTTTTCCTGTTTTCTTCTTATTTCAGAATCCTGTAACGAAAAAAACCCCAACACATCAAAAATGTCTACAACAATATTCTCATTGGATAACAACAACTTAACGTTAGATTATCTCAACCAATCAGAAGCCACCACATCAGATCCCGTGACTAACATAACCAATGGTTGCGCAGCTGACATCACATTTCAATATGAATCTCGATTACTTGGTATTAATTTAGCAGTACCTGAATGGGAAGCTATATTAACAACATTAACATTAACTCTAATCATAATATTAACAATAGTTGGTAATATACTAGTAATATTAAGTGTATTCACATATAAACCATTAAGAATAGTACAAAATTTCTTCATTGTTTCATTAGCAGTTGCTGATTTAACTGTTGCTATATTAGTATTACCATTAAATGTTGCATATTCTTTAATTAGAAGATGGGAATTTGGTATACATATATGTAAAATGTGGTTAACATGTGATGTATTATGTTGTACAGCTTCTATATTAAATTTATGTGCAATTGCTTTAGACAGATATTGGGCAATTACAGATCCAATTAATTATGCTCAAAAAAGAACATTAAAACGTGTATTAATTATGATAGGTGCTGTATGGTTAGTATCATTAATTATTAGTTCACCACCATTAGCAGGTTGGAATGATTGGCCAGAAGAATTTCATAATAATACACCTTGTCAGTTAACTTCTCAACAAGGTTATGTTATATATTCATCTTTAGGTTCATTCTATATACCTTTATTAATAATGACATTAGTTTACATAGAAATATTTATTGCTACTCGAAGACGTTTACGAGAACGTGCAAAAGCTTCAAAATTAAATGCAGTTAAACAAAACATTGTTGCCACATCAGTACCAGCACCTGCTGAACAGCAAGTTGGCAACGTTGCATCTACTTCACAAAATGATGGTGAATCTGTTAGTAGTGAAACAAATCATAATGAAAATCATAATAGTTCTGATAAAAAACGTAAAAATAAAAGAAAACGTAAGAAAGGTTCTTTAGAACGTAAAAGACAAGAAAATTCAAATCATAATGATGATGAAAATTCTATTAATGAAACACCTAATAATCATGATAATGATAAAACTTCAAGTTCACCTATTGTTAAACATAATAATTCTATAACTAAAGAGGCAGCTACTCAAATTGCAAAGAAAAATACTGTATATCAATTTATTGAAGAAAAACAAAGGATTTCATTATCTAAAGAAAGAAGAGCAGCAAGAACATTAGGTATTATAATGGGTGTTTTTGTTGTATGTTGGTTACCATTCTTTTTGATGTATGTTATTTTACCATTTTGTCCTTCTTGTTGTCCTAGTGAAAAATTGATCAATTTTATTACATGGTTAGGTTATATTAATTCTGCTTTAAATCCTATTATTTATACTATTTTTAATTTAGATTTTAGAAGAGCTTTCAAAAAATTATTACATTTAAAACCATAATTTTCTTATATAATCAATCTATAAAAGGTATTAATAGCACTTGTTAATAAAAAAAATATATAGAAAACGTTTACGATTCTATAGGTACGATAGGACACGCTAATATCGATTGTCAATTTTTTTGGCGTAATTCCCTATCTTTTAACATTGAACAAAAGACACACAAAATTTTAAAAAGTCCTTCGTGTTCTATCGTACCTGTAGAATCGTTGGAAAATCTTATTACACGTAAGAAATAATTTTGGGCTATATTTTAAAAGAGTAGGTGACCGGCTGATATTTGACAAACTGATTGAATGTTGAATATAAAATGAACATGAAGTAATGTTGCTTCAAAATTTAGTTATGTCAAAATCAAGAAAAACCATCAAATATTGAAATTATTTTATTATAAAGATGACATGTAAATGTGAAAATTCAAATTTTATCGCCGATTTTTAGTCAGATTAGAACTGTATTTATCTAGCAAATCAAGTAATATAATTTTCAAATGAAATTGAATGAATTAAAATATTCGTAAAAGGCTTTAATACACTCTAAAAACTAGTGCATTACTTTAGTTACGAATAATAACTGATTTAAGATATACACTTTTAAGTTATTATGAGTAGCTAAAATAATGCATTTTAGCAAATTATTTAATTTAACGTAAAATAGCTTTAAAAAACTTCAAAAATGTTAAAACAAGATAAATTAGCTATTTTTAATAACTTGCTAAAATGCATTATTTTAGCTGCTCATAATAACTTAAAAGTGTATATCTTAAATAAGTTAGTATTCGTAACTAAAGTAATGCACCATTTTTTAGAGTGTATTAAAGCCTTTTACGAATATTTTTAATTCATTCAATTTCATTTAAAAATTATAATACTTGATTTGCTAGATATAAATAACTTACTCTAGAAAGAATTGTTGCAAAAATAAAGTTGCTCTTTTGACTGTTTCTGCACCAAGTCGGTCACCTTCTTCATTAATACCTATGCTTGTAATATTTTTGTGTTGTTCGTACATCCTGTTTTCTTGCACCAAAAAATGCGCATTTTATATAAATAACCAAAGTTGATCTTCATTTTAATAGCAGAAAACAGGATTTACGAACGACAATAATGATTTTTCTTATTTAAAAAGCATTACGAGTGAGTTAAAAAAGAATCTAAAGCCACTCCACTCAAAATGAAATACGTTTTAACAGATAACTTATATGATATAACCATCATACATACATACACCATATTATATTCATCCCTTAACCTTTTTTTTATGTAGACTTACAAACTGTCGAGAAAAAATTGGCAACACGTTTTGCAATTTCTATTGTATGCCATTATTGATGACATGATGAATTCTAAAAGTTGCTTACTTTGCCATTTCTTTAAACCCCACTTTATGAAGCTACTGACGGGTTAAAAAACATAAAATGTGTATGTATGTATGATGGTTCCATTTTATGTTGAATCAGTATATTTTGAGTATAGAATGTATCTGCATAACATCATATTTAATGCGCTTGGAGGCCATACTGGAGTAGTGAATAACATTGCTGAGCATAAGACAAACTTTGTTTAAGGCAATTTTCTTTGGAAAATCGGTTAAATATTTGTTATTATTATTTTACTCACATACTTGAGATACTAATTCAATATATTTACAGCATCAATGCTCTCAAAGATATTGTTAAGTGTTTGAAAACTGCCAAAATGAGTTATTTTCTTATACCGCACATGTTATTGAGTGATCCAACATGGCGTTTACTTTAACATGAATGCAAAGACTCTATAGTCTGTATGCATTCATTTTAAAGTCAACGCCATGTTGGATCACTCAATAACCTGGGCCAGTATAGGCAAATTATTCATTTAGCCAGTTTAAAATTACTACGCAATATTTTTGAGAGCTGTTAAGAAATTGAATTAGTAACTCAAGTAGGAGATAAATATATTAATTACAAAAACCTACCTGATTTTCTCAAAGAAACTATATCCAAAAATGAATTTTCTCCTATACTGAGCAATGTTGTTCATTGATCCAGTATAGCGTTGAAGCGCATTCTGTATAACTCTATGCGGATACACTCTATAGTAACCATTTTCAAAGTTATAAAAAATGTCTTAAAAAGGTAATTATTTTTAAATTCTAGCCTCTAAATTATTTCTTATCGTGAAGTTTTTGAATAGAAATTAAAAAGTGTTTTCTTGTTATTATTAGATAATTTAATATGCAAAAATGTTATAAAATATTTGCACCCTTAAATATTCACTAGATAGCAAGCAGGTAAATATTGACTTAAAAATTGATTAAAGCTAACAAATATTTACATTACGTTATATAAAATAGATAGAAAAGAAAATAAAAATCAAGTTTCTTAATATTTTCATGATGAAATGTAAAAAATGAATGTATGAATTTTCTTGAAATTAATAATTAGTAAGTATTGATTTTTTACGTGAGAAAGTATGAATTTTTAGCATATATAGGTTTAGACTTAACGAGAGAGAGAGAGAGAGAGAGAGAGAGAGAGAGAGAGAGAGAGAGAGAGAGAGAGAGAAATTCTATAAAATTTCTCACATATTCTTAAATTTTAAAAATATTTCCACTTAAAACTGTAAAAAAATCAAGTTTGTCTGTAAATCTCTACATATGTATGATATAAATTTATAGTATTTAAATATAATATACTGTATAACATAACCTAATAACTTATACAAAGTATTTCTATTGGAATAAATTATTGTTAAAATTATGTAATTGCTTATGTGCTTCTTTAGAAGTTTTTTTTTTTTGGCTATTATGCCTGTTTAATAAGAAAGAAAAAAAGTTGAAATTTTATTGCAAATTCAAAAAAAAAAAAAAAAAAAAAAAATCATTGCCCTGAGTGAATAAATTTGCAAATTTCTTTGCTTGCCATATTGTATTACTATCTAATTTTTTAGTTATTTTTTTTTAAATGTTCTGAAATGACGTCACGAACGTCCACTCTTCCTATGCCTACGTGTATAAGAAGTTATAACTAAAGTTCTCTAGTTATAACAACCGTGGTGTCATTTTTCAATTTTTCAAAAATATAATAAAAAAATATTAAGTAAACTAAAAGATAAGAAATTCTCATATATCTATTGATTTTAAGACGTCTTTTTTAGAATATGCAATAAAATTATCACTTCTTCTCCTTTTTTTTTTAAATTAATTTCTTTAAAAAAAATTTTAATGTTTTTTTTTTTTTTTTTTTTTTTTTTCTCATGAGATGAATTTGAAAATTTAAACTATTAATCTTCAAAATTAACTTTTAAAATTTCAATCACCCTCACTGTTTATTTGCCCATCAAGTTTGAAATATTTATCAATCGTATCTGATATAATAAGTTTTATAAATGCTAGCAAATATCTTCTGCTAAAATCTAGAAAGATAAATATTGATTAACTCGTCTTATTTATACACTAGCAAATAATGTAGATAAAAAGTTAAAAAGCTTTG
>OX439133.1:20539403-20581903 GCA_949318235.1 Ecdyonurus torrentis
AAATGAGGCGTTATCGACTTTTCCATGGGTGTAATCGTTGGCGTAAAAAAAAAGAAAAAAAAAAAAAAAAGAAAAAGAAAAAATGTTTTGAAGATGCCCGAAGCTACTTCGATAGCAAAATTTGTTAGCGGAGAATTCAATCCAACATATTTACTCGGCATCAAAAAGCTTAGAAAAGTGTTAAGGAAGAAATGAAAGTTTGAAATGATGCATGAAATCAGTTTCTGCTCTCGTATATCTGATAACGTTACATTACATTGGTTTGTAAATTTTAGTGCGTAGCATCTATATCGATAAAATTGTGTATGAGTGCGTGTGGGTGTATTATATGTATATATATATATATATATATATATATATATATATATATATATATATATATATATATATATATATATATATATGTGTGTGTGTGTGTATGTGTGTGTGTAATATATTATATACTACGAGTATGGAATTGTAAAGGTGTAACACAATATATTGAGAGAGTGATTGTGTGTGTGAAAGAGAGAGAAAGAGGCGAGATGAGATGAGAAAATAAACAAATAAAATGACAATAACAAAAAACATTGGTGTTTAGAGACAACTCTAATTAAAAACGAAAGCAATATATTTTTTTGTTCAATGCAATACGATCTCAAGATTTCTCTTTACTTATTCTTTTTTTGTACAAACCACAATTGTTTGAATTGCTATTTGTTACAAACCAAAGGTATTATTGACTTTTTAATTAAAATTGTTTGAAAAAAGAGAAAAAAATACTGTTTTTCCTACTACTTTTAAAAAATCTCATATATATAAGAAAAAAATGAAACATTTTCTTTTTTAATTACATTGCAAACAGAGTAAGCCAAAACTAAAATAATGAATTAAAGAATCAAAAGTAGTAAATGCGATATTTTATAACTGTATTTATTTAGGCCGAAAATGTGATTAATTGGATGTATAAGTTTACTAAAAAATAAATGAAAACTTCAACTACTGTGTATAAAATTTTGAGGACTTAACAAGCAAATTATTAAATCATGAATATTTTAGGGTCTATGCTTTCAATTTTAATTCAACGTCATATTGGACCACTTAATAGCACATGGAAAAAATATATACGTAATAATTTTGCTAGCTCATTTTCATCAAAATTTGATGAATACAACAAAATTTATGTTATACTGCAAAATAACTATATTAAAAATCATAAATATTATATTTTACTGTATGAGTATTTATTTTGTTCTAATTTAGTATCATCTATGCTATAATGACATAAATGCAGCATAAATTACGTTATTTACTCTTTCCGTTCATGGGCTGCATAGGAAAATGACCTATTTTGCCATAGTTTAAAAATTAAGAGCAATATTTTTTAGAGCATTGATGCTGTTAATAAGTTGAATTATTATTTGCATGAGAAAAATAATAATAATGAAAAATTGACAGATTTCACAAAGAAAATAGCCAAAAATGAAATTTGTCCTATGCTGAACAATATCTTTTTCAATACTCCAGTATATGGCATCCAAGCATTCCAAACAGATTTAATATGACGTCATGCGCATACACCATAATATACTCCCACATGAGCTCCTTATATTATATTTCAATAAATATTTTCTAACTTTATTGATAGTCATGGGTTTTAAAAGTTTGTTATTACTGACTTTTATATTAGATCAAAGTAATTGAGTTTTTTACTTTTAAATTTCATTGATACGAAATAAGTCAATTAAACACATATTAATACATCAATGCTATAATATATTAAATCTGTCGTTTTATAAAAAAGATACGTAAGATATATGATAAATAGAGGCAGCAAATCTTGGCAAATGCTTTTTATAAACCATCGCATCTATTCACAGCCTGATAATGGATGTGCACACAGCTTGTAATTTGTGATGGATTGGTGAAAGGAAATAAAGAAAGTCGTTTTATCACACACTTTTAAATATTGTATATTTTTAAATATATTTTTTGTGTATCTCTCTCTCTCTCTCTCTCTCTCTCTCTCTCTCTCTCTCTCTCTCTCTCTCTCACACACACACACACACACACACACACACACACACACACACACACACACACACACACACACACACACACACACACACACATTCCCTCTCCCTTCTTTTAATTTTATTTTATAGGGTGTATGCACATGACGTCATACTGAATGCGCTTCGACACCATACTGGAGCAATGAATAACAGTGCTTAACATAGGAGAAACGTGGCTTTTGGCTATTTTCTTTGGAAAGTTCTTTGTTTTTACTATAATTTTTAAACCTATTAACAATATCAAAACTCAAAATTATTGCTAGTAAGTATTACTTTTAAACAGACAAAATGTGTCATTTTTCCATGACGGCCAATTCTATTTAATGTTCACATAATGCGTCGAGTTTTATATGAATGCAACCAACCTATAGAAATGTCTTTTCTTACACCTTTTACCTAAAATAGTTCGTATTTGCAAGTTATAAGAAAATCTCTGCTATATTTGTTTTCCTTTTTCTGTCATTTTGAGAGTTATGATAAAAAATAAAAAAAATTAAAAATATAAGCAACTATGCTTTAATAATTATAATGTGCCATTGAAAGGAAATATAAGACGAAGAAAATGTAGCAAATAACAATAAATAAATAACATAATGTATATAATGAATTTACACAAGAAACTTCAATTTATATCAAAAGATATAATAAGTGCTGCTGTATTTATTCATCCGTAAATCATTACATTTTGCTTCTGAATATCATTATTGTATTCCTTTTACAATTTCTCCTATATGTTAATGAGTTTTTGCAGAAAGAAAGATTATTAATTTAAAATTTATTAAAAATGTTAACAATAAAATAGCAACATAAATTTGTTTAAAAAAAATAAGGTCCTAAAAAGGAAGTTTTTTTTTATTTTTATTATTATTATTTTTTTTTTTAACTTTTCTGTTTCAGGGCATTATCAATACAAGAAAAACAAAAAGATGAAGTGGACTTCAAACATAACATTTAAAAGCCCTTGTTAACTAACTTTTTTATCATTTAGAATACTAGATTGATAATTACTAATTACGTTATTATCCATGAATTAGACACCACCACGTTGATTTTGTATTTATTTTTGTTTATTTTCCTTTTTGCGGTTATATCACGTATCTGACGTCACAATGTACCAATGGGGTCGTGATAGAGGTAAAGAACTTGAGGGAGGGCCTAAATTTATCACGTGACCAGAGCGGTGACTGTGATTGGCGGCAGTACATAGTGACGTCAGATACGTGATATAACCGCAAAAAGGAAAATAAACGAAAATAAATACAAAATCAATGTGATGGTGTCTAATTCATGGATATTAAGGTATGTTAATTATCAGTCTAGTATTCTAAATGATAAAATAAGTAAGTTGACAAGGGATTTAAGCACCCTTGAATTACTTTTCAACTATTTCCACCTTTAATATAGTTCATTGTTTGATTCATAATTTAAATTTGATGTCCATATTGATATGTTAGTGGATAGATTGAGGTTTGCTTTAACAAATTTTTATTTACTTAAAAAATTCATGTCCTCTAAGAATACAATAAATACTTACTTTGCACTAATAAGCTCAATATTGTAATGTGGCATAAAAGCATGGGTTTTAAGATCTTCAGCGTCAATGACAAGATTGCAAAAAAATTCAGTTAAGAATACTAACTGCCATATTGTGTTATCGTGCTATACACCAATCCCAGTTCCAGTCCCAGTCAAGACATTGTCTTATCGACAGGTAAGGATTTTACAATTATTGGAAAAGCACACACAGGCCGGCCACGGCCTAAGTACACAGCCCGGCATTCGTCATGGCAGCCTAGGGAAGCCGTGGAAACATCTAGGCCAGGCTGGTCGGTGCAATCACATCAATCCTGCACCTCCCGAATACTGTACGTCGTCATGGAATGCATGTAAACATGCATCGTCCAACGTGTTGTGCTCTCACACTTCACGTACGCACCCAGCAGTGACTCGAACCTATACTCGGTGAGGAGTACAGAGTTTCGAGTCAGCTGCCTTCACCACTCGGCCAAACCAGCTCGGTTTAAAGATATAAAGATGAAAATAGATATTTTAAACATTTTAATATTGTTCCCTTAAAAAATCTTGCAAAATCTGTTATTTTAGTTGATGAGTTAAATACTATTGTAAATCTTGAAAAAATATATCATTCTCATAATACAAAACAACAGCTTCTTGAGCCGGTTGTACTACCCAAATTTAAAAATAGATACGGTGAGAGTACACTGTGAGTGTTCAACTTCCGCAAATTTGTAATGCCATATACCTAAATTTATCAAGGATGTCAAGGGCAATAAAGAATTAAAAGCAAAGGTAAAAAATGTGTATTTATGAAACTAGTTAATTTTGTTTTGTTTGTTCTGGTTTAAGTAACAATATGTTTTATATTCTTGTATAATTTAAAATAAAAATAATAAAATGTGCTGATTTTTGTTTAATTATTATTGAACATTTTTTTATGCTTATTAATAATTTATTAACAATATTTTACTATGTTGATTAAGCACCCACCGATAAGACTTCATTGTCTTGGTGGGACTTCTGTTTGTATATATATTTTATAAAAATAAAAATTAATATGTGATTTTTTTTTTTCGATAATGTAGAGCACAAATTTTGTAATTTTGGAGTAATAAAATCACCATTTGTTTACTTTTATTGTCATGTCGTTGAATTTAATGCTTGTAGTTAGATAGCTTGTATCTTAAAACTTCAACAGAAAACTTTATGATGCCATTTAAATGTTAATAGTGACAGCTGTACCTGTGATAAAATTGTCAAAACATGTGACCATTAGAAAAGAGAAAAAAATAGATATTGAATTAACATGGGCTCTTAATAAAACTTCAAAAAAATCATAATTTAAAATCTAGCATAGTAAATACGCAAATTTTTAACATTTCTAAAAATACATTATCATAACGTATCACTGTGCCAAATTTTAGAATTTTCTTTCTTAAAGGAATAAACCATAGAAAAACATAAGCATTTATATAAAAAAAACTTGATGGAACTTACATAAATAACTTTAGTTTCTCTCAAAACCCAACTGTAGCTCTGTAGCAGTGATCAGAACATTAGATTTATGTAACCCGCACCACATTTTCATACTAATTCTTGCATGTTTCTGACGTTATAAACATGAATAGTCACACAAATTGCATACTTTACAGTTTATCACGTTCTCTTGTGGGGCTACATTAACATTCTGGTAAAAATTGTCAGCAGTTTAGTCCCATTTTGCGTTTATTCATTAAAAAGCACATATATATATATATATATATATATATATATATATATATATATATATATATATATATATATATATATATATATATATATATATATATATATATATATGTATGTGTGTGTGTGTGTGTGTGTGTGTGTGTGTGTGTGTGTGTGTGTGTGTGTGTGTGTGTGTGTGTGTGTTGTTTTGTGGTCTATGGTTTTAACAACTTTTTAGTCAAATCCTGCAGTAGCTGCATTCCCACCTTAGAAATGAAATTTATTTACGTTCCCTAAATTACGTAAAGTAATACAGTTTTTGCAGTCTGTGTGATAGTTTTCCAAAGAAAATTCCTAGTTTCATATTATATCTTATAATAATTTGAAATTATTAAATAAAAATATAAGTATATTTTATTTTTGTTCTAATTATTACGTTACATAATTTAAATATTTCATAATATTTAAATTTTGTATATATTTTTATAATATTTTTAAATAAAACTAATATTTTATTTTAAATATAATTTATGTATTTTCATAATGAGCTGTATTAAAATGGCTATCGGTACGGGAGAAATTTTTGTGTTTTCTGTAATTCTTGCATTCATGTCAATACCTTATGTAATGAGAATGTGGAATTATTGCATGCATAAAATAACTATTAATGTAAGAGTTCCCGTAGAACGAGAAGACAATGTGCCGGAAAATGAAACGGAATGTTAAAAAATTAAACAAATAAAAAAATTGAAAAAAAAAAAAAAAAAAAAAACTTAAACTTAAACTGAACAATTAAAGTAGTCGTTACATAATATACCAATAATCATATTTAAATCTTTTATGATATTTTTAACATTTGGTACTTTTTTTTATCGTGAAATCATTATACGGAAATTATAATCCAAAGTAGAAAAAAATGAAATTGTTCCAGATCAGATATGTTCAATATAGTAGATCTATTTTGTTAAAAAAAAAAAAAATAATAATAATAAAAAGCACACTATCTTTGCAAATGTGCAAATAAAGAAAATGATGAAAAGTAAGTAATATAACCTATTTTTAGTTTGTACTTAAATTTGTTCACACTTTTAAATACTATGTATATTATAATGTTGTTCTTAACTTTTATATTGAAAATATCAGTTCTGATCTTCCTTTTGACTTATAAAACTACTCTCTTATGTGGTCTATGCTTTCATGTTAAAGTCGACACCATACATGAGCACTAAATAACATGAACAGGTATACACAAAAATGACATATTTTGCCAAGTTTAAAAAATCTTAGCCATATTTTTTAGAGTATTAGTGCCAGCTATTTTATTAAGGCGGTGGGGGACCGACTTGGACCGGAAATCGCTAAAAGAAGATCTATAGTTCCCCAATAATTTTTTGTACATGATTTAATTCCAATAAAACAAACACTATAATTTTCAAATAATATCAAGTAAATTTAAAATATATTTTTATATACCATAAAAAAATTCAATGATATTTTTAAGTGTAAAAAAGTTACTAATTTGACTAAAATTTCCCGCTCAAATTTAAATTTCCACATTTACACGTTATCTTTAAAGTGTAATAACTTAAATATTTGATCGTGTTTTCACATGTTTGACATAACTAAATTTTTAAGTAACATTTCTTCTTTACTTTGTGTTATTTATTATTATTCGCAACCGTCCTAGTTTGCGAGATATCAGTCGGTCACCTACCCCCTTAAGTATACGTAAGAAAAATAATAATTAAAATTAAAAGCAATTTAACAAAACAAAAAACAAAAAATGTGTCGTGCGCTGAGCAATGTTGTTCATTGATTTAGTATGGCTTCAGCATGACGTCGAAGCACATACAGTATGACGTCATGCGCTTTTACCCTGTAAGCATTGGATGGCGATTTGCATCATCTCTGTTCATAAATTAAAAAAAAAAAATCAAACACATTTAGAAATGCATTAAATACGTAGAAGACCTTGAACAAAAAACATGTATAATATCCTAACAAACCTAAATATCAACATGATTTGGTCAGAGTCATCGATTTCTAATTTATTTTCCTTTCACAAACCCGCATCTGTGATTTTGTGAATGAAAAATATATTAGAAATTAATGACTCCGACCAAATCTACGTTGATATTTAGGTATGTTAGGATAATAGACTTTTTTTTTCAACGTGTTCTACGCCTTTAATGTTTCTAAGGACCTAATAGTTAATTAGTTTTTAAAACTTTTTGTTTAAAGACAAAAATAGATACCAACTTCTACAGTAGCTTTAAACCTTTAAGAAAAGACAGAAGTTGTTTTGTCAGTTATGTGCAAGCAAGTTACAAAACAGTAAAGTATTGTTTGTTTGTCTATATATAAAAAGAACAACATCAAGGATGTGGTGTAGCTAATAAAGTTTAGAGAGGGGAAACCTACACTATTGACAGTATTTAATTTGAACTCAAGAAAAGAGATAGAGAAATACTATTGTATTTTTTAATTGAAAAAAACAACGTGACAACAGAAGAAAAAAAAATGGTAGAAATGTAGTAAATTGAAACTCAAACATGGATTGGTATTTACAAAATGTTTTTTCTTTAAACCCTTAAATCATGAAAAGAGTCTTCTTGTATGTTTTTTATTCTCAAATATCACTGTGTAACAAAGAAAAAATATATACAAGATAGTTGTTTTTTTTTTTTTTTTTTTTTTTTTTTTTGCTTGCCATATATTGTGTTATTGTGCTACACTCCAGTCCCAGTCAAGACATTGTCTTATCGACAAATAAAGACTTTCCAATCAACTAAAAAAAAACTAAAAATTTGAACAATGAACCATTATGATAAATGGAGACCGGATTTTTTGGTTTCTTCACTTTTTTTTCTGTCATCATTAGGTCACTTTCAATAAAAAATGAGTGCAAATTACGTAAAATAAAGTCATTTAAGACCCATTTACTTTCACCATTCACCAACATTTTTGGTTTGTCACCATTTTTACCATTTTTCAAAATATTTTCACCGTTTTTCAACTTTTTTTCACCATTTTTAAGGTTTTTCACAAATTTTGAACTTTTTTTTACATCATTTTCAAATATATATACATATATATAATAATAATAATAAATAAAAAAACTTCATTTCTTAAAACCTATTAAAAACTGAAATTATTTGCTATAATATATAAGAAAAATTAAAGAAGAACCATAAAATATGACGAAAATAAAACTTAGTCCATAATGCCCTAAATGAATAATAATAAAAATAATATTTTAATAATAAATCTCCCTTATCTGACTGTCACGATGAGTTGTGAAAAATTGGTATTATATTTTGGGTAGCTACTCTTATTAGAAGTGTTATCATTGATAAAGTATTAAAAAAATGTAAGTTTACCATGGTAGATTTTAAATTATAATTTTTGAAGTGTTGGTCGCAAACGGCCTTATGTTAATGTCAATAATTATTTTCTGTTACAAACTTTACAAATTTTATCATATAGGTAACTGTTACAATTAACTTTCAAATTGCAGCATTAAAGGAATAGACCAGATTATAACATAAGCATTTATATCACAAAACACTTGATGTAGCTCCGTAGCAGTGATCAGAATATTTCGATTTATGCAACCGGCACAACATTTTTTTACTAATTTTTGCATATTTCTGACGCCAGAAACATGAATAGTCATGCAAATGGCATACTTTACAGTATTTTCACACTCTCTTGTGGGGCTACATTAACATTCTGCGGTAAAAATTGTTATCAGTTTTGATGATCCCATTTCATGTTTATTCATTAAAAAGCACATGTTTTTTATGTGGTCTATAGCTTTAAGTTTGGAGGTTTTCTTCTAAGGGAAAAAAATAATAATAAAAACTATATCTTTTGTTTAATTTTATTTAATTAAAAATTTGTTAGCAAAAAAATGGCTATAAAAAAAACTTGTATAATTATGTACAGTATAGAATTGAATTTCTACACAAATACTGTATACATACAGCTTTATTATTTTATTATATTTATATAAATTAATTTATAAATAATAATAATCATACTATATAATTTTTTCGAAAGTTCAAATAACTCTATATTTAAATTGTTATCTATAATTTAGAGTAGAAAAAATTTTTAACAGCGCTTCCAAAAAATGTGTCATTTAAAATTTATAATGAAACTATTTTGTCTCATTAAATTTTGCTCTAACAACATGAAAGTAGTGTTATTTTAAATGTTTCACTTTTTTTTACCAACGGCAAAGCTCATTTAATATCAAGAGAGAGAGAGAGAGCTAAAACTAACGAGGCTCCAGTGCTAGAAAAATTTATTTTATTCATGGTAAAAAAATATTTACATAATATTCAATACAAAGTTTCATTGTTTATATTCTTGTATTCACGTATATTTTAGTACCAAAACTAAATATTGTATTGCCGATTTCAAGAATAGGTGTTTTAAATTTTTGTTAGCTATACAATAGTATGTTTACTTGTAATGATAGTTTAATAAATAATTATTTAATTGAATAATATATAATATACTGTATTTATATAAATGAATAAAAAAAGATGATAAGTGATTGTGTGAGTGAATGAATGAATGAATGAATGAATGAATGAATGAATGAATGAATGAATGAATGAATGAATGAATGAATGAATGAATGAATGAATGAATGAATGAATGAATGAATGAATGAATGAATGAATGAATGAATGAATGAATGAATGAATGAATGAATGAATGAATGAATGAATGAATGAATGAATGAATGAATGAATGAATGAATGAATGAATGAATGAATGAATGAATGAATGAATGAATGAATGAATGAATGAATGAATGAATGAATGAATGAATGAATGAATGAATGAATGAATGAATGAATGAATGAATGAATGAATGAATGAATGAATGAATGAATGAATGAATGAATTTAAGATCATAAATGTGTTGGTTAAAATGCAAATTTTAAAATAAATTAATAAATGAGAGAAAATACTAAAATGCTTATTTCAATTAAATTAGAATCACTGTCAAAAACCTTCAACATTCTCTCTCTCCCCCACAATGTTTATAATTTTTACCCCAATTTTCTTCTTTTAGTAACATTTTAGTATTTCCTGAAGGCCCCTTTGTCGACGGTGCGAGACCTTATTGTATAGAACAAACACTAAAAATAACACTTTTTTACCTGCATTTCAAAACAAAATGATATAAAATACAACGCTTACAAATTTAAATTATATATTACGGAAATCATAAATATGACAAGTTATATTGAACATTTTGAGTATAAAAATCACAATATTTTTTCTTCTATGTAACGACATACTAAATTGAACATAAATACACACACATAACATTTCTCTGA
Organism: Ecdyonurus torrentis; assembly: GCA_949318235.1. Classification (NCBI taxonomy): domain Eukaryota; kingdom Metazoa; phylum Arthropoda; class Insecta; order Ephemeroptera; family Heptageniidae; genus Ecdyonurus; species Ecdyonurus torrentis. The sequence goes on from OX439133.1 coordinate 20,550,043, forward strand.
CAATCTGTTATACGTTACTGCTCAGTAGTGCGTTATTCCACTTCAATGATTTCTTTCGTATTTTTGTTAGTATTATTACTTTTTTGATCTGGTGTATTTGAGCATACAAAGAAAATTTTGGATTTTTTATTAAATTTATATTTTCTTACCTTTTTGAATTTTGTGTAAAATGCACTCTTTGATGTTGCATTATACCATATTGTTTACTACAGTTTTTATTAAATATTAAGCTACTAAATTATAAAATAATATAAATTTTAGTTATTGTGAAAAAAACAACGTAATATTTAATAGCAAAAAGGAATATAAAAACTCGTTCTTAAAGAAATAGACCAGAAGTAATCATTTGCATTTATATCACAAAACACTATAGAAGTACAGTACACGTAAATAACATTAGTTTATTTTAGAATCCATCACCGAAGTATTGATAAGAAAATTTTATATAATGCAACCCGTACAACATTTTAGAGCATCTACCATACATGATTCCTTTAAAGTGCTTAAAAAATTACATCTTCATAATATATGAAAATAATAATAACAAACAGGCAAAAAGGCCAGATTTAGTTCTGTTTGACAGACGAGCTCAGACAGCCATAATTATTGATGTTGCTGGTCCTCTGGACAATCATGTGGTTACTACAGTTGCTGAGAAGAAGAGGAAGTACCAGCCGCTTTTCATTGAGTTGAAGGATATGTATCGGTGAAGAAGTGATGAAATTGTCCCTGTAGTGGTTTCTGTAAATGTTCGGGCTAGCAAAGATTGGTTAACAGCAAGAGAAAATATGAACCTCGAGGACAGCTAGGCATTTATGTGTCATGCAGAAAGCTGCAGTTCTTGGCACAGCTAACATCGTGCGCAAGGTGCTTAGTTTGTGATCCCTCTATATGCCACCTGCAGTTTCTAACAGATATAATTGGTACTGGATTATTCTCACCTTCACCTTGAATCAAGTAGGATTCCGGTGTTGGTGTTACAGAAGAAAAAATAAAAAAAAATAATAATGATAAAAATCTCTTTATGCATGTTTTTCTATGACCTAATATATTGTGTAGGTTTATTTTCGGTATCTCCTATGCTTGTACTGCGTGTACAGACTCTGTCATAGAAAATTTTACTCTTTGCCTATACTCCAAGGCAATAAGAATAAAATTTTATATGACAGAGGGTGTACCTCCATTGTATTGCACATTATGTCTGTATTTAAAAACTACAATGAATCAAATCATTTTAATCTACATTTTTGAATATTGTAATATAGTGAATAATCTAAAAAAAAAAAAAAAAAAAAAAATCATAATTATATAACTTTTTTTTGTTAAACTTTTTACATAAAGGAAAAAAATGTCTTTCATCCAAAATTTATTATTACTTTGTTTTTCTCGTTTAATTTAATTTTAACTTTCTAAAAAAAAATAATATTTTATTAAATTCTAAAAATAAAGTTTCAGATCGTTATTTTTTCATTTTATATTTAAGAAATATTTTTTTAAGGAACTTTGTTCATAGTTTTATTTTATTTGGCCAAAAAGAACAATATTATATAACTTTTAGACATTCTACTTGATATAGGCCTTACTGATTTTTTTTCGTAATAAAAAAACAAAAAAAGAAGATTTCTTTTATCTTTTAACAGATTAAGTGATTCTTTTGAGAATAAAATATATTTTTATAATATTGTGAAAATAGTCAAGAGGCCTTTGATCTTATACAATAATAAATTATTAAATAATTCTGACTAAACCATTTCTATACATAGGGTGTATGTATTCATGTTAAAGTCCACGCCATGTTGGATCACTCAATAACATGGGTGGCATAGTAAAATAGCGCATTTTTGCTAGTTTTAAAACACTATATTATGCAATATTTTTGAGAGCATTGATGTGCTGTAAATATATTGAATTAGTATCTCAAGTATGTAAGAAAAATAGCAATAACAAAAAAAATTAGCTGATTTTCCAAAGAAAATTGCCTAAAACTAAGTTTCTCCTATGCTGAGCAATGTTATTCACTACTCCAGTATGACCTACACAGGGCTTAAAGTAAGCCGGAACGCACCGGTACGCCGTACCGGTAAGAATTTGTCTGCCGGAACGCAGTTCCGGTAAGAAAAATTTGAGGTAAAACAAATATATTCAAATTTATTTGAGTTTTCGTAAATTATTTTAGTTCAGTTTTTTTTTTTTCATACATCTACTGAACCCATTGCGAGATGACATGAAATATCACCAGAATCAAACTTATATTTCCATTGGTTTTCTATAAATTGGCTTTTTTATATAATCAATTTATTTTATAATTTTAAAATTAAAAGTGATGTTTTTTTGCTGAATTTATAGATTAATTATCAAAAAAGTAATCTATAAATTCTATGAGCACCGATGTTAAAAAATAAATAGAATAAAATGTGTCTCAAATTTCACTCATAAGTCAGCATATTTTCATCAAATAATCAATCAAAATGATATGGCATTGCACACTCATAATTTTAATATTAACCATTAACCTTTGAAAATATAAAAAAAATATTGTCTTTTGTTTTCCTAAATTAAATTTGAAAAAAAAAAGTTGTTTCAAAATACAGTACATATATTAGTATTATTATAAAAATGTATATACAAATTTTTTCATTAAAAATCATAATAATTTAAAAATTAAATTAATTATAAGTAGAGACCGGATTTTCAGGGGAAAATTTTGGTAAAAAAATGTCTTGAAAAGGTGATTTTTTTGCACAAAAAAGGTAAAAAAAATGTGAAAAAAGGTGATAAATTCAGAAAAAAAGGTGATAAAATTAAAAAAAAAAAGTAAAAATAAAAAAATAACTTTATTATTTTTATTTTTTTTAGTGTATATCGACTAAATCAAATATAGTAACCTCGTATATCAGATTTTGATGTTTTTAAGTTTACAGTAGCACTGAAGCTCAGAAAAAAATTACAAAAAATTAACTTTTATTTTATCCTAAGGCACATGTATTGCACATTACTTCAAATTTTGCCAGCTGATGGTGTCTTTGTAATTAACTAATTAGTAACAAAAAAATACTTTTTTTGTGTCATTTTGAAAACAATGATTTCAAAAGTGCATTTCCTCTGAAAGTACATGAGATAAAAATTTCAAATTCAAACAACCAATAAAGAAAATATTGATTATTCATGCCATGCATTCAATAAAAAATTGCAAACAACCCCTTTGCCAAAAAATGCAAAAAGCGTAACTTTGTAACTACAAGGGTTTTAAAGATGAAAATCACTTTAGGGGTAGAATTTTGTATTGGTAATATGAAACTATTCAAATTATTTTTTAAAGTTATTTGTGCGGGGAAATATATATTTATTTAAAAAGTATATGTGCTCCGGGTTGCATTTTACAGGCTGATTGTGCTGCGGGCTGCATTTATTAGGTGCTCTCAAGAATTTTACATCATAATTTGGGGTTATTTTAAAGTTATTTCAATTAAAGTATCAAATCATTTTACCAATACAAATTTATGGCTCTAAACTGATTTTCAGCTTCTAAACCCTTGTAGTTTCAAAGTTACGTTTTTTGCATATTTTGGCAAAGGGATTGGCTGCAATTTTTTTTTTTGTATGCGTGGCATGAATAATCAATATTTCCTTTATTGGTTGTTTGAGTTTGAAATTTTTATCTCATGTACTTTCAGAGGAAATGCACTTTTGAAATCATTGTTTTCAAAATGACACAAAAAAAGTTTTTTTTTTTTTTTTTTTGTTATTAATTAGTTAATTACAAAGACACCATCAGCTGGCAAAATTTGCAACTGAGCTGAAGTAATGTGCAATACATGTGCCTTAGGATAAAATAAAAGTTAATTTTTTGTAATTTTTTTCTGAGCTACAGTGCTACTGTATACTTGAAAAACATCAAAATCTGAGATACGAGGTTACTATTTGATTTTGTCGAATGCTATACTGCCTATAGGTATTTTGTGGTATTACAAGTACAACCTACAACAACAACAACAACAAATTATGATTTAAAAATAAATTAAAAAAAATGTTACTATAGATGACATACAATAGTGTTGCTCCTAAAATCAAGATCGCCTTTGGTTATTCAAATGGAATGCGCATTTTTTGGTGTAATAGAACACGACAGAGTTTACGAACAGCATTATTGAATCTCTCTGTTTTAAAAAATTGCGGTAAAAAATCATTTTTTTATAAACGTTTTGTAAATTCTTAAAAAAAAAAAAATCCTCATTTAGGTGAAAAAAATTTATGAAAAGGTGAAAAAAAGTGAAAACCTAAAAAAAGGTGAGAAAAAAAGAGTTGATCTCAAACGGCTTGAAAGTTGCTAGTTCGTGGACATTCTTATAAAAAAGGAACATATATTATTCATAGCAACAAAAAGGTGATCACCTGAAAATCCGGTCTCTAATTATAAGCAATTTTATTTTAATTTTTTAAACCTAGCGAAAAAATTTTAGCTTAAAATTAAGCGAACAATAATAATGCCACGCCCCTTTTTCAAAAATTTTTTCTCCTGCGGCGGGCAACTGAGGGGCTGCGCCCCCCAGACCCCCCGATGGGGTGTGGAATCATCTCACTATTGCGTTCCGGTAAGACTTCAGATCTACTTTAAGCCCTGCACAAATGCATTAAATATGAAGTCATGCGGATACACCCTATATACTCGTATATACAGTATGTGTCAATAACAAAGAAAGAAGTTCTGAGCACTGACTCAAATTTGTGTGTAGTTTATAGAACGAACTATTATAATTATTATTACTTATAACATCACCCTGAAAATATAGCCAAACAAACAGAATAAATCCCCCCCCCCCAGTTTGTGTGATCATCTCATGATCTATTTTATATTTTATAGAAACTATAAGATTTTATTTCATTTTCATTTATTTACAGATTATAATATCAATATATTTTACAAATCTATTATATTCTGCTTTTTGATGGTCATCATATGAATACCATAATGTGGACGGTTTTATGGTACATTATGGTAGTTTATGTCACAGTTTATTATTTTGTAGCTAGATACGGGTTATTATGAGACATAAAATGTATATTACATAGATGATCAGTATGATGAAACTACCTGATATTATCAGGTTTTGTTTTATCAGGAAGAAAGTGACTTTTTGAACATAATAATAAAAGTAAAAAAAAAAAAAAAAAAAAAAAGTTGTCACTATTACTCTAAAAATAAAAATGCATTGAACGCAAACTTTTATGTGTACTTTTATGCTGACTATTTTCTGTATTTTTTTGCATTCTGTTTTTTCTGTATACTTCGATTTCTTTCTTTCTTTTTTTTTTTTTTTCTTTTTTTTTTTTTTTGTATATTATATGCATTTTTTCTGCATTTCTTATTTTAGCCTATATTTTACAAATTTTAGCTAATCAAAGCTAATTAACATGTTATAATTATTTATTTCTACATCCTAATATTAATTTACAACTATTACCGCGAAAAAAAAAAAAAAAAAAAAAAGCATTTAAAAGTAAATAATCCGCACCGAGATTCAAACTCATTTTTTTGTTTTTATTATTATTAATTTTTTTTGTAGTATGTATCTTTCGTACATAAAAAATCCATTCAATGCATTTTTATTTTACAAGTGATGAGTACAAATTCAAATTAAAAAAAAAATCAGATTTTGTTTAGTAAATTGAATGATCGGACTTTTTTTTTTTTTTTTTTTTTTCCTGTTTTATTTAAAATTGCAATTTGTGTAAGGAAAATTGGTTTTCAATCTAGGCGTAAAACAATTAAACATGAAAAGTTTAATTTAATTTCATTGCTATACTGACTTTTATCATTTTTAAAATTCTACTTATAAATCTTTCGTATACTTTTCATAGTAATAATATAATATGTTTATGTGAATGAGTTGGTCATTACAAAAGAACTTACCAATGAAATATTTAATGGAAATAAATGTGTCAGAAAAAAAAAAAAAAAAAAAAAAAAAAAAAAACTTAGATATTTGGTTATAAATGTGCAATATTCATAATTTTATCCATAACTTATATGAAAAATTTACAATTCAGAATCGTATGACAAAATAACACTGTACTTGAAAAAATAATGATAAATTAATAAATGATCCACGTATAGATAATAATTAGACAAGTCGTATGGCGCAGTGGTATGCGTACTGCTTCACGTGTGACAGATCACGAGTTCCATACTCGGCAGGTATCGGCAGCTTTTTCAGGGAGGCCGTGGTATGCAGTGAATGCGCTCTCGTGTTCTCCGCACGTTGATGTCCGTGCGTATATCAGTGTGTTACTTAAGGCCGACGCAGCCGTCAGTCGGTCTTTTTGCGACAAGGACCGTTAGAGTGCGCTAGAGTTAGGATTAGTCTAACTTTTTGCGCAAAGCCAATCGGGAGCCAGCGATAGTTGTCGCACGGTTATCGCTCAGGCAGCGATTGACGGCTGCTTCGGCCTTTAGATACTACATACAAGATAGCGACACCAATTGGTTCCAAGATAATTATAGCGCCGTAGTGATTGGTCTATTTTGATCACGTGACCTTCAACTCGGGAGCTGATTGGTTTATAAGCTCATTTTGAATTTTACGGCGTACCAAATCGGACGTGCGTGTCCTTATCTTGTATGTAGTATCTTGTGTTTCACAGGTAAATCTGTAGGAGAGATGTTTAGGCTTGACAGCTAAGTGTACACACTAAAAAAAAAAAGCATTGAAAAGCTTGTTCACAGTTTTGCAATGCTTAAAGTATTGTAGAATCAACGGTTATGACGTCACTAATCGTTGGCAATCTAACGATAAAAGCGTAAATGACGTCACAAGCGTAAGAATCACAATGGAATAAACGTTAAACTTGGCCGTTACAAATCTACGATTTGTCTATTGAATCCCTACGCTTGTGACGTCACTAACGTTTTTATTGTTGAAATATCAACGTTTAGGGACGTCATAACCGTTAATTCTACAATACTTAAAGCATTGCAAAACTGTGTACAAGCTTTTTAACGCATATTTTTTAGTGTGTATTCATGTCTCCGGATATGCAGTCCTGGCAGTACAACACGGGAAGAATAAAGAATTATTCACATTATGCGTAAATTTGACGCGCGACGTTATAAACTTGAAACTGTAAACAAATGGAGCCGTTCACATCGCTTTTGAAAATTACATGTGAACGGCTGCATTTATTTACATTGTTCCAACTTTTAAACGTGTGATGACGTGCGTCAAATTTACGCGTCATGTAAATAATACTTAAATCATGAAATGTATGCTACATTCATGCCATTTTTGAATAAATAATGCTAAATATGAACAACATAAATACAATTATGCTGCACAACACAGTATTTATACTATTTAGCATAGTTATTATGTAGTTTAGCATAGAATACATCATATTGAACAAATGCCCTGCTGGAAATGTCCTCAGAAATGTCTATAGAAAAAAAAAGAAAAAATTCTATGGAAAATTGGCATATGGAGAAAATAACTTCCATAGAAATTTTTTAAGGAACCTGCGGTGCGGTTCCATAGAGAAAATTTTACAAAAAGTCTATAGAGATTCAAGAATAAAAGTTCGTTATTTTTTTCTCTTTACTTTCTATATGTTATACTCAGAAAAATAAAAGCAAAAACATTAACATTATTACTGTTTTCAAGTTCAATATCGTTTTCACGTAGCATAGTAATTATAAAGTAATGATACCAAAACATCTAAACCATATTAAAATTAATTTTACTATACATTTATAATATAGACTACTACTTATCAGAATCCTCAATCCTGTACTGGCTTCATGATGCCTCAGACCCATCATTTTATGACATCAGTTTGTGGTTTATTTTCGACATCCGGACTGAAAAATATTAATGATCCACAAATTATACACATTCAAAAAGATTATTTTATATCAATAATATGTTTTACTTCCCGTAATATGGCCAAATCTTCATGAAAATGTGGAGCTAAGTTTTCTTCCATGTGGTCACTCCGCCATTAAACAATCGATTCGACTGTCGATATATTTCTCCTTACAAAACTTCTATAGACATTTATTCTCCATTCAAAATTTGTAAGGAGATTTATATTCCATTGACCTCTATTCTTTCTATAGACATTTTTTATGATGCTTGTAAGAATCTCTATGGAACTTAAGTTACTTCTAAGGAGAAATCTGCTCCTTTCAAATAACTCTATGGAGAAAATACGAATCTCCATTGACTTTTTATATTTTTATGGAACTTTTAAAAAATTCTATAGAATTCATCGACTTTCCATAGAAAAATACTGATTTCTATAGACATTTCTGAGGACATTTCCAGCAGGGTGGTGATGTAAATGAGTTAGCATAATTATTACGTATTTATTTTCATCCTTGCAGTTGTTATACTGTAAAGTGGTCCACGTCAAGTCAGAGGTATCTCGAGACCGTTCACTATCTCATTCATTTCTATTAAATTACACGTTAATTGTTAAGTTTATCCTGTTTTATGGAGTACTTCTATAGAAATCATTTTCATTTTTCTATTTTTCAATTAAAGATATTAAAAAGTTAAAACCACTGCAAATGACGATGAAAAAAATTACTTTGCCAAATAACAATAATATGGAGCAGAAATAAAATAATTTGAAATGAGAAAAAAAGTACAAAAATAAAGTGCAAAAAAATGTGCAGTACAAAGTAGCACACAGTACAAAATAAGTAACAAGATAACGATGTTAAAGTGGCTAGTTTTTATTATTATCTTTAGTATATTAAAGAGCTTATACCATGATCAATAAATGAAGGAGTAAAAAAAATAGTAATCTCGTTTGTTTGAAAAAGAGCAAAGGTTTGCAGATTTTTTTTTTATTATTATTAAAAAATACTATAGAAAAAAAATCTCCTTCATAAGCACTTGAAATTCTTTTTATTAATAATAAAATAAAAGTGTTCCACATTTTTATAACGGTTATTATCATTATTTGAAGTTTTTCTACGGTAAGGTTTTTAATTGATATCTTATATTTACCATGCAATCAAAACTTTTAGTTGTTTAAAGTTGAACAAAGAGGTAATGTGATGAATTAAAGTAGAAAAGAAAGAAACATTTTATTATTTTACAGGATAAATATAAAAAATTAAAATAAAAATAAGCTAGAAATACGTAAAAATTTTATGGTGTTCAGTAAAAACAATGAATTTTCGTAATTTTAAGCATATCCCATATGTTGGTTTAAAAAAAAAAATTTAAACTAAAATTAAAATATGGACCTTTTTTTTTTCTTTTTTTTTTTACGAGAATTGTATTCTAAATTTAGATTGAAATCATAGATTCTAAAAAAAAGCTATATGAGCATAAGATATAACTCTAAATGAAGAAATATAAAAGATCAAGCCATACATTTAAACGTCATAAACAGGTAGTGACGTCATAATCAAGTGTTTTAACATCAACATCATCATCATCAACAACAAAACAGCTGATGAATTAGAAGTTACATGCTTTTTATATACATCTACATATATATTTACATTTATATACATTTTGTATAAAGTTTACAGAACTTCGTTCTATAAACTACACACAACTCTTGAGCCAGCTTCAAAATTTTTTCCTTTGTTAAAAACATCTGATCATGTTCACTACGTTTATACATATGGTCGATATTTGTTATTTCTTCGTTTAGAACTTTGAACTTGAAAAAAATGAAAAAAAAAAAAAAAAACTTTGCAAAAAAAATTTCTATGCTCAACATGCGACTTACTTTCATCGGCTCAAGAAACAAGAACAACCCATGAATGTAGATCGTTCTATAAACTACACACAACTCTTGAGCCAGCTTCGAAAATTTTCCTTTGTTAAAAACATCTGATCATTACGTCATTACCTGTATACTTCGTTTATATATATATATATATATATATATATATATATATATATATATATATATATATATATATATATATATATATATATATATCATATATATATCATTGTTGATATTGTTATTGTTGATCATTGTTATTTCTTCGTTTAGAAATGTAAGCTTCATAAGCATGAATGAAAATTCACAAAAAAATGTTCCATGCTCAATATGCGATTCACTTTTATCGGCTCAAAAAACAAGATCAACCAATGAATGTGTTTTATTTTGTATTATATGAGATTCACTATTTACAGAACAAACTAGAACGAATTTTCAGAATACAGCCAATTTTACACAATAAATTTCCAACAATGAAAAAATAAAATTTGAACCTCACGTATTAAGTTTAACAATTTGTTTTCTATAATATTAAGTATTTTATCTTGTCAACATAAATCAATATTTTAAGTTAAAAAAAATCAATCAATCAATAATATATATCAAGTGTAATATTATTTTTCACTTTTATTCTTATAAAGCTAGAAGCTGATTTACGACCAAAGTACACAATAATTCACTTTATTTACGAGTATACTTTTTTTTCTTTTTTTATCCTCTAATACTACAGAGAAAGACGATAAAAGTTGGTAATGTTACACCAGAAACTTTTAGCTGACTTATTTTATTTTAGTTATTTTTTCTCGTACTGTCTTTTTTTGTGTGTTCTAGATAGATGAAAGCTTTATAAAATTGATCCTGTCTGATATCTGAGAGAGGATTTGACTTGTGTCAGGATTTTGTGGAATTTTTGAAATGTTTTGTTTCTCTTTTGTTTTGTATTTTTTGTAAATCTACATTGTTTTGATACTGTTTTTTTTTTTAATATAACATAATATTTTATTGTTATATGGTAAATATAGGAACAAATGTTTTTAATTATTAAAAATGAATAGTATATTTTGTTATTATTATTTTGAACCCATTGTACCCATTGATGATGAATGGCTGCAGTTATTATTATTATTTTTTTTTTTGATGACTCTGATAATATACTGTCGTTATGTCCTGAAGTTATTTTTTTTAATAATAATAATAATAATAATAGGACTAAATACCTTATTTTCAAATGAAATTCTTTTAAATTTACAAAAAAAAAAAAAAAAAAAAAAAAAAAAAAAATTTTTTGTTATTTAAAAGTAGAAAATGTAGAATATTCCATAGTCAAAAAATGAAATAATGCTATAACCATTTCTATACTAATGATAGAAACACCATGTAACAAATATTGGTAACCGATATGTATAACCCTTATTCGTAATTTGAATAACAAAAATATATAATAATCCTTAAAAAGAAAAAATAACACGTTTTTATTTTATCTCATTGTTTTCCATTTTACTTTTTTTTTTTTTTTTTTTTTTTTTAATCTTCTTAAAATATAAATAAAAAAGATTAATTTAGGTCTAACAACAAGGTGCTGTTTGCATGCATTCCATGACGACGCACAGCATTCAGGAGGTGCAAAATTATTGATGTAATTGCACGGTCCAGTCTGACTAGACATTTCCACGGTTTCTTTAGGTTATCATAGAGAATGCCGGGCTGTATCGGGGCTGTATAAGATTTTCCATTTTACAATTTGAAAAGACAATGTCGTGATGGGAACATGCATGGACAAAAATAAATATGTAATTTATGCTATAGTTTATTTCTAGCACAATTTATTCAATACAGCTTAATTTATGCTTTACTGCATAATAACTGTTACAAAGCACAAATATTATGGTGTACAGCATAATTATTTACTAATTTAGCAACAGTTATGCTGTTATGCTATAATGACATAAATACAGCATAAATTACGTAATTCACTCTTTCCGTATGAAAAAAAATATATATATATAGCACGAGAAAACAAAAATATGACAAAAACAAAATACAAAAAAACATATTCAATTATAATAAAAGCATATTGTTGATCATAAAACAATAAAAATTTACATATAAAAGAGAAACAAATTTAACAAAGATATATTTGAATATCATAGATCAAATAGACTTTTCTCTTTGTTTCCTCAGTTTTTATGTAATAACAAGCTATAGAGTACTTGTTATAATAAAGGAAATGAAAGTGGAGGCAAAAAAAAAGTATATTATATAGAAAATAAGTTACAATAATTGTCTTTTGTGTCGTTATTTTGCCATTTAAATAGTGCTTAAATATATAATAAATTCGAAAATGTATTGAATAATGCATATTTAATGTTTCACAACGTGTTTATTGTAAGAATAATGAAACACTTTGAATGTATTAAAAAAATAAAAGTAGAGCGAGAGAGAGAGAGAGAGAGAGAGAGAGAGAGAGAGAGAGAGAGAGTTTACTTTAAAATGGGAAAACTTTTAATATACATTTTCTATTAGAGTTAATAAAGAAAACAAAAACAAGTATAACATGGTGACTTTGCTCTAATTACAGTATATTCTCTTCAGATCCCGACTTAAAAAAAAAAAAAAATTATTTCAGTATCGCATATTTTAACCACGTTTTTGTGCGGCTCTCAAAATGATAAAAATATGTATATTTTGTCCAAAACGTTTTCTTACTTTTGTGGACCCTCTACCCACTCTAGAATACTTATAATAACTTTTTTAAAAAACGCGTAAACTGAAAATGTAAAAAATTAACTAAAAAGTTACTATTTAGAATTTTGTTTATAATAAATTTGTTAGATAATATATACAAAGTTTTTTAGGATCTAAAAAGCTAAGTATTTACCGCTGAAGAAATTACATTTATAGTAACGAGTTACTGTTTAAACTTTTTTCAAGCAAGTTATTGGTTTGTAGTGAAGAGTTACATCTATGTAACTGAATAATTTCTTAAATTTATATTTTCCGTGAAGGGCCTTTCCTGGTCTTATTTTCGTATTTCTATCTCAATTCGCTCTTTTTTTTTTTTTTTTTTTTTTTTTTTTTTTTTTTTTCGATTTTTCGTATTGAATAATCACACTGTATTGTATACTATAGGACTGAGAGCTACGTAACATTTCTATGGTTTTACTAGAAGATGTCATGGCAAATGTCGGGCTGATTAGTTTGTTTATTTTTAGTCCGTGTGTATGATTTTGTAACACTACTTCTTTTGAGAGAAAACCTCAACAAAAGCTTGAAGTGCTCAAAAAGAGTAAACAAGTTAATAAAAAGTTGTTGTTTTTCTTTTGCGGGTGTCTTAAATACCATTGCTATTCACAAAATTAATTTTATTTTACTTTTGTTATTTTTTAATTACTCGTCTACTTGCTTAGTTAAATTTTCAGAGTATATTATATATATATTTTAACACATATTCTTTTGACTTTAATTAAAGTATACAATACAACGGCTATTTCTATACCTTGCATTGTGAAAGTAAAATGTTATAATTTATATATGGATGCTGTTGCGGGTAAACCACACTTTCAAAGACCGGTTTTACTCATATTCACAGTATATTACACAGTAGGTTATCTGCTATACTGAGAATGTCAGATCAATGCGCGCTACAATTGCGACTGGGTGAAGACTGCGGAACTAGACGCGTAACGTTACTTCAAATTACGGCTTCTAGTTCTGCAGGCTTCACCCAGTCGTAATTATGGCATGCATTTGATCTGACATTCTCAGTACAGGAGATAATCTAATGTATAGCTACTGTGACTCATATTTAAGAGCCACCATTTTGTTGGTCAGGAATACATAGGCCAGCATATGAAAACGTCATTTTTTTTTTAATAGCAAAAAAAAAAAAAAAAAAAAAAAAAAATCAAACCTCTATTAAAGCCTTATTTTTATTGCTCCTAAAGGTAGAGACAGTGGTAAAAATATCACATTTTTACTGTGACAGTAAACTAGATCTCTGATTGGCTAGAGAGAATCCACTAGCCAATCAGAGATCTAGCTTATTATCACTGTTAATATAAAAACTCGATATTTTTACCACTGTCTCTAACTTAATAAGCTCGAAGAATATGAGAAAACTTTATTCAGTTTAAATAAATTCTAAAAATTAGGAGAAATAATATTTCCCCTATGGACAATGCATTAGGCATCACAAACATGGTGACAAAGCGCAAGGATGTGCAAGGGGTCTATACTTAGCGGGTTTGCTTATTTTCACAGATCCACGTTTATTGCGATAGCCATTATAGAAACACACATCTACATTTATCGCTACATCAGGTATAAAACACTTTGACACCTGTTTTTACTATGTAGATGTTTTTTTTTTTTTTTTTTTTTGACCTAGTGTCGCGATAAATAATGTACATGCGTGTTTCTATGGCGGTCGCGATAAACCCTCTAAAATTCATTTAGCCGCAACAGCATCGATATATTATATACATACATACGTATAATTTTTGTTTTTACCACTGCATGGTGTAACTTAACAGTAAATTACTTTATTACAAAATATTTTTTACAACAAAAAATCAAATAAATTAATGCAGATATGAAAGTTTTTAACGTGCTGCAAAAAAAAAAGTGTAAAAGAATAGTAAACAAACCTAAATATTACAAGAACCAAATATTATTGTACAAAAATCAAGTTAATTGTTAATTATATATATATATATATACTGCATACAAACAAATTATTATTCTGGGATATAATTTATTGTGAAGTTAATAATGTTCCAAGAAGATAATAAAAACTTTTTATTTTGTTGAAATTTTATTTGCTTACGTACTACATCATATTTTGTTTATAACTTATTAATATGAAATACTGTAGTTTTTTTGAAAAAAAAAATAATAATAATGTAATATAATGTAAAAGACGTAAAAAGTAATTTTAATTAAAAATTTAACATAATTTAAATATATACAATTATATTATAAAATTCTAGAAACTTATTAACATTTTTATGAAGACTCTTAAAATGCTTTTTATTTTACCGCATTACATTAAAATAGAATGTATTCGCATGACGTCATACTGAATGCGCTTTAATGTCATACTGGAATATATAACATTGCTCAACTTAGTACAAACGTCGTTTTTGGCTATTTTCACATTGGAAAATTTGTTAAATTTATTGGGTTATTATTAGTTTTCTCACATTCTTGAAAACTTATAATTTAACCTGTTAACAACATCAATGCTCTTAAAAATATTGACATATTTTAAAACTGGTAAAATGTGTCACTTTCCTATACTAGCCTATGTTATTTAGTGATCTGATCACATATGACGTTGACTTTTATATGAATGCAACCACTCTAAATAGGAACATAATCTAGTATCAGCATGTATAGAAACTGCGATGAAAATTTTTATTGCACATAATAATTGAATGAAAAATGTTATGTATATTCTATGGTATAAACGATACTTTATTGAACGTAATGCTTCAGGAATTACCATAAAACAATGGCTCTTACCCGTGGAATACGCCAGCTAATCAATAACACGAAGCTCACACAAACCATGCTGGTATGGCCGAGTGGTGAAGGCAGCTTCTCACCGAGTATAGGTTCGAGCCACTGCTGGGTGCGTACGTGGAGTGTGAGAGCACAACACGTTGCACATGAATAAATGCATGTTTACATGCATTCCATGACAACGCACAGCATTCGGAAGGTGCATGATTTTTTTTTTCTACTATACTTCCATTCTCCTTGCAATCAAGATGCACTGTATGCACTTGTGATTGCACCGTCCATCCTGCCTAGATGTTTCCACGGTTTCTCTAGGTTGTCATGGCGAATGCAGGGTTGTGTATTAGACCATGGCTATGGCCCATGCTAGGACAAAATGAATACGCTAGCTTATTGTCAGCACAATTTGTTCAATACGGCATAATTTATGCTACATTGAACAATAATTGTGTTATATAGCATAAATTTTATGTTGTACAGCATAATTATTTGTCTTGTTCTAATTTAGCATAATTTATACTATAATAACATAATTGCAGCATAAATTACGTATTTTTTTCTTTCCACGGAGAAGGTATATAACAATAATACAATAATGCAAAAAAATATACAGACATACATAAAAAGGCTACAGACAATTGCTACTTATACTTATTTACAAATGCAAAATCACCTTCTTCTTTTTTTTTTTCTTTTTTTTTTTCTTTTTACCTCCTTTATTCTTTTTTTTTTATCTTTCCTACTTTTCATAATAATAATAATTAACGGCTTTTTATTGGGCGAAATCAGGTGTACAACGTCTCTCAATTAAACCCAAATGTTTAACAGTACAGTCAGTTACAATTTTTGTTAGTATAACATCAACATAATTATAGCATGAAAATTACATTTTAATAAATGTTTGATAAATTTTAATTAAAGTTGTTAATTCAATAACTATAGAATTTTAAAATTTAAGTTCAGTTTCATTTCACTTAAATTTATATAATTGAGAATATATATAATATACACTTAAAATTTTTGTTAGTAAAAAAATGTTAGTAATAAATAATATTGAGAAATTGAAAAATAAATAAGTAAATACATGTTATTGAGAAAATTTCTCACTTTACATAATGAAGCTAGTTTATTAAAACTTGTAAGTACGAAAAATAAATATACGATATACTATATAATTAAAGCTCTGAAGAGTATTACATCATCACACTGACAAAGAGTGAATTTTTTTTTATAGCATAGTGAATGTTACATACAAAGAAAGTTTTGATTAAAACCTTTAATATGTCACATTTAATATTATATAACATATTACACTCAAATGAATATATATATATATATATATATATATATATATCAAACGTATTCTATTATTATGTTTTACTTTACAGCTATACAAAGGTTTTATTAGATATATATTTTTTAAATGTTATTATAGAACAAGTTCGAAGTGGCCTTGGTAATGCTCTTTTTTTATTATTATATATGAACTACATATTGTAAAATAAGGGTATTAATATTAATCATAGAAGCATATTATAATTATTTAATACTCTTATTAACATATTCATTAATTATATATATATATATATATATATATATATATATATATATATATATATATATATATATATATATATGCATATATATATATATATATATATATATATATATATATATATATATATATATATATATATATATATATATATATATATATATATATATATATATATATACTGTATATATATGTAACATTTTTATGAAGAATATAATTATATAACATTATAGTTACATTTTTTTTTATAATTAAAAAAAAGTAAAAGAAGTAACATTTATTATACATTCTGTTATATTAAATAATATATTATATCATAAAAAGGTATAATGAATAATTTTGTCATTATATAGGTAAGTTAAAAAAAAGTTAATTAGTTTTTGCATTAAATTTACATCATTTGCAAGCTGCATTGACTTTTTTTATCATTATTATTATATAATTAATATATATATATATATATATATATATATATATATTTTTTACAAAAAAAAATTATAAATTATGTAATAATAATGATAAAAACTATCGGACTTTTACTTACTATAACCCTCAAGCGCTAGGACAGGGTCTGTCTCATTTTTGAGTTAGTTTTTTTAATTTTTTGTAATTGCTCAAAAATTATGAAATTTTGTTACTTCCTCAAAAGTGTTGACTTACATCTTGATAAAAAAGTTGAGCACGCAGATATGATTGCATTAATTGTAATTCTTAATTAAAGTTTTGATTATTATTATATATTATAACACAATGCGGCCCTTTTGATGTCCTTATAATATACACCAGCTAATGAAAATAAATTAATAAAAGGTGTAAAAAATACGCGTGTAGTGTGGTAAGAAAAGAAAAAAAAACGCAGTACTAAATAAAGTCATAAAATAAAAATGGTAATTGTTAAAATCTAGTATAAAATATATCATCTATGTAATTTGTAATGCCATATATATGATGCAAATATCTACCTCTGAAAGATTTTTAAATCTGTAAGAGAATTTATGTATAAAAATATGCATATTTGAATATAATTTAATAATTTAAATTAAAAATATCATGACAAAAAAATACATTCTGCTAAACGGTTATGCCGTACGTAGTAGGAATTTTGATTTTTGATTTTTACTTTATTTAATTTCTGCAAAAAAAAAATTGTTTGAGTTAATATGACAAGAGAGATGAAAAGGAATATACTACTATTTTAAATTTTATTCTTTAGATTCGAGATTTCTCTCCTTATAAAAGTAAAATTTGCTAGCGACCCCTCGCATCATAAAAAGTTTTTTTTTTCTTTTCTTATAGAATCGCGCATCCCTTGCTCTATTTTTTCTAACCTTAGGCACACGACCTCTCTAATACCTGATGAGGTTTAAAATTGTGAATCGCGGTCAATGTATTTCTTATGGACAAAAGTAATTTCAGTTATTAATTTTTCGCTATTACCATAATTGCGATAAAAATGTTTCAATAATTTTGCTATACACCTTAATAGATTTTGGATCGTCTATAAAAATTTGAGCTTTGTACAATGGATACCTTTTGTAATATTTAATTATAAAAATAGGGTCTAGTGCACTGGGCTCGGCCTTCGGCGCAAAATGTTTAGTCCGGCATCTTGAGGGATAAGGTGTATGCGCATGACGTCATATATAATGCGCTTCGTACGCCATGCTGGAGTAATGAATAACATTACTCAGCATAGGATAAACTTTGCTTTTTTTCACTTTCTTTGGGAAGCTGGTTAATTTTCTTTTTGTTATTATTATTTTTCTTACATACTTGAGATACTAGCTAATTCAATCTATTAACAACATCAGTGTTCTCCAAAATATTGCTTCGTATTTTTAAGCTGGCAAAATGAGTTCTTTTTCTATGTGGTCCATATTATTGAGAGATACAATACGGCGTCGACTTTAAAGGAATAGAACACATTGAACAAAAAACATATCTAGTATCCTAACATACCTAAATATCAACGTTGATTTGACCGGAGTCATTAATTTTTAATTTATTTTACATTTACAAAATGTCAGATGCATGTTTATGACGTCACAGCTTACTAGTCCACGCGCGCGGAAACAGGCAACCTGTGACGCTTTAAACATGCAGCTGACATTTTGTTAAAATGTAAAATAATTTAGAAATCAATGACTCCGGCCAAATACTCGTTGATATTTAGGTAAGTTAGGATAGTAGACATGTTTTATGTTCAAAGTGTTCTATGCCTTTAACATGAATGTATAAACTCTTTATTATTCGCAGAATAACTAACCTTACTGGCTTATGTAAATTGGAAGACATTCAGATGTTCAGTTAAGCGCATATACAGTAGAAAGTTTTGTGTATTTACAATAATCTAATATCACACCTATCCCAAATATGATTACATAAAATTATCAATCATTATTTTGACAATAATGTCTGAATAAAGAGGCGAAATATGAACTACAGTACGTGTGCTCCAACAGCTGGTACTGATATATTATTATATATTATATTTATAAAAAAATTAAAAAAAATTTTTTTTTCGACAATTTAAGGTAGGAAATTTTGAACTTTTTTGCTCCTTTAAAACCTTGTATTAATTTTAATAATTTCATATTCATTTATTTGATAATTATAGGTCTTGAAATTTTTTTGATTTGCATGTTTTTTAATCTGACATTTTAAATAATTATAATTAAAAGCCACCTTTCTATGAAAAGTAATATGTTAGAAAAAAACAACACTTTTTGATTTATTTATCTTACGTTTATAAATCGTCGACAAAAAAGAATATTTATGTAAAAATATAGAAAATGCTATTTATATTCAAGTCTATCTATTACATGGAAATAAAAGCTGAGGCTTAGATAGTTATTTAAATATAATATAAATTAAAGTTGCAAAAACATTTTAAACCCTTCTTTACATAGATATTAAAAGTAAATATGAATAAATATTTTATAAAACTATATAAATTAACAAGGGAACAGTACACTCGAGGTTTTATATTGTGTTTTATGTATAACTATAAGGTCTCTCTCTCTCTCTCTCTCTCTCTCTCTCTCTCTCTCTCTCTCTCTCTCTCTCTCTCTCTCTCTCTCAGTGTCTATTTCATTTCCCACTTCTATTTTCTGTTTCACAAACTACTTCTCTCATTTTTCTATTTATTTACTATATAATGTTATAAAATTGCTCTTATTTATTTATAAAAAATATGCAGAATTGTATAAATTCAGTTCTATTTATATGTGTGTAAAACGTTAGTTATAATATTTATTACTTTTCAGCATAAGATTATTTGTACATAGTTATTTTATTTCATTACATTTGCTGTGTTTCATATAAATGGTTCAGAGATTTTTTTTTTTAAGAAAAAAAATTGCACTGACAGTGCATGTTTGCATTTTGGTTTATTTATTTATTCGTGTAACTCATTTATGGCAAATATATTATGACTTTTTTTTTAGAAACACTTACAATGTGGCTATATTATATTTTTTATATATAATAATAATAATAATAATATATATATATATATATATATATATATATATATATAATTTTAAACAGTTTAATTAAAATAATAATAATAGAAAGAAGAAAATCTAAAATGACATACTATTTTTTCACTCGTTGCTTTAGTTTCACTAGCAAATTCCACTGACAGTAAAGTTCTATTATTCTCAACAATAAAAATTTATTGTTTTGTATTTTCCGTCCAGTTCCTATATATACATACTAAAGCAATTAATTATATGTATATATGTATACAGTTTAACTGTTGCTATATCTATGCTAAGTAACATTTCTCATCGTATATCATGACTAACGACTTCTCAATGCATTTAATGATTACTTTGTTCTATACTAAGTGAAGTGTAATTATGATTTTATATAAATTGTCTTCTAGTACCATGGATGTGTTATTATAGGAGGTGCTTTAAGCTATTAATTATAGCCATTATAGGGGTTCAGTGTGTGTGTGTGTGTGTGTGTGTGTGTGTGTGTGTGTGTGTGTGTGTGTGTGTGTGTGTGTGTGTGTGTGTGTGTGTGTGTGTGTGTGTGTGTGTGTGTGTGTGTGTGTGTGTGTGTGTGTGAGTTGGAGAGAGAGAGAGAGAGAGAGAGAGAGATTTGAAAGAAACTGTAAAATTACCATAATTTAGTTTGTTGCATTTAGGTTGTTGTATATGTCTTTGTCTCTCTCTCTCTCTCTCTCTCTCTCTCTCTCTCTCTCTCTCTGTCTCTGTCTCTGTCTCTGACACAAAAAAAGGCAATTTATGCTGCATTGTAACTTATTTATTATGAAGTATATAGCATAAATTATGTTGTATTGAACAAGTTTTGCTGAAAATGAGCTAGCATTATTATTACATAAGTATATATTTTTGACCGTGTAGTTATTCAAAAACAATTTATTTTTTAAACAATATTATATTATTTAAAAAAAGAAAGTAAGTATCATGACGCCATAATCCCTTTCAGGGTAGGCCAGGACAACTCATTTCTAGTTAGAGGGCTTACAATGATCTGCAGTTTACCAAACCCCAGGCTCTACTCTTAATACCACACTCCTCTGGGCTCCTAATACCAGACCTGTGCAGCTCGGACCACCAAATCTTATGACGGCAGCACTCGCCACTATGGACGAGAAGTGGCCAACCTACGTATTGCAGCGGCAACGTACACATTGAAACACTGAAACTTCACCGTTCTAACAACCACCCTTACAAGCTGACCTCTCAAGGCCAACCCGGCTTGGTAACGATCGCCGAACCACTAGCGTCCCAAATGAGCTTCCACTACACCTCATGGGCAGGTTACTATTTTAAATATTATTTTAAAAATGGATATACTGAACAAGCTATCAATACACGGTAAGACAGAACTACCATATCATTTTTGTCTAATAAATTAAATGTCTTTTCATTGTAGTGTAATGTTTAAAAATATTTTCAGTGCTACATAAATTCTAGAAAAAGAAATAAATAAAAAAACATCTAAAGTAAAGAAAAGTAAAGCCGTTCCAGGTTTTTCTTACGGCTTCTAATTTTATTCATATCAATTAAAATAACAACTACATAAATATTATGTAAAAACTAATTATTAATAATTACATTTAATAACATAATAATAACAATTTATCATTCGATATAAACAATTAGAAAATATTTCTTTGTCCGGAAAAATAAAATTTTAATTTGTGCTGTGAGCAGATTGGTACATTTATTATACATATTTTAATTAAAAACTTTTTTCGTAACTTTATTAATAATTTTAAACGTTTTGAACGATGCTATACTAATTCTTTGTTTATATACGTTAAAAAAAAATTGGAATATGAAAAGAGATTGCAAAAACATTAAAAATGAACGAATGAATGAATGAATGAATGAATGAATGAATGAATGAATGAATGAATGAATGAATGAATGAATGAATGAATGAATGAATGAATGAATGAATGAATGAATGAATGAATGAATGAATGAATGAATGAATGAATGAATGAATGAATGAATGAATGAATGAATGAATGAATGAATGAATGAATGAATGAATGAATGAATGAATGAATGAATGAATGAATGAATGAATGAATGAATGAATGAATGGAAAATAATTTCAAATGAAATAAAATCATACATATTATAGACCAATAAAAATTAAAAAAAAAAATACAAAGGACTTTTTTTATCTAGACTATTCGTACAGTTTTGTTTAATTGCTATAACGTATACCTACATACCACGTTACCATAATATTAAAATGGCTTTTCTGAACTTTGAGTGACAACTACTATAGTGTTTATGTATAACTATTTAATCAATAAACTAAACATCCAATAAATATATAAAACAATAGAAAACACCCAACTTCAAAAATATTTTTTTATATAATTCTAATTAAAATGATAATATAATATTTTCTCAGTCCAATTATAATTTTCAATCATATATTAATTAAATGGTTTTTTGTTTATATATATTTTAAAAAGTATTATACAAATAATAATAACATTAATTTTATATATAAAAGGAATTTACAAACGATTTTAATTAAAAGGTTTCTGTATGTGTATATATTAACAATGTTATTGTTTTTATGTTAAATTTTAACAATATTCTTTTGTTTTGATATACAAATAATGATGTTTTTTATTACTTTATTATTTACTTTTAGCTTACGTTATAACAGAATATAGTTCTATTTAAAAGCACATGTATTTTTATTAAAATAAAAAACTTTTGTCTGAAAGCATATTTGTAATATATGACATTATCTATCGATTGAACTTATAGGTGAAGTATGCTATATTTTTATAAGAGCAAAAAAAAAAAAAAAAAAAAAAAAAAAATTACTTGTTAGTAGATGTTAAAATTATTGTTTAAGATGCCCTTAACCTTAAAAATAAGTACTTTTTTTTTCTCATTCAAACATTTCAATAGAAATTAGACGTTTAATTGACATTTCTAGACCGCGGGATAAGCGAGCCCTGTCAATTAGTTCCACCCTACTGTGTGAGTCTGTACACCTTCTCAGTAAGCTTACAGTAGGTACGGCAGGGGGCACATATTTTTTACTCTTATAGTAGAGGGGTGCTTACCACCCATATATCGTTAAACTTGCGGGGCTCGCTTTACCCGTGGGCTAGAAAAGTCAAATAAATGACCAATTTCTATTGAAATATTTTGGAAAAGAATAAAAAAAAAACTTGTTATGCATCAAAATGTCCAAATGTCTCTTTTGCTTCTGACGCTTTCACGTCATGAACCAAGCCGTGTCACATGCACATATAGGTATCCGCATACTGATGTGACGAGCGAGAGATTACAAATTCGCTTCTCATTTAGGTATAATGCAACTTCTTTTGTTTTATTATTATTTTTTTTTCTTTTTTTTTTTAGAGGCCAAAGTGTGCACTGTATATGTGCTCTCGTGTTCTCTGCACGTTGATGTCCGTGCATATGCCAGTGCGTCACAGGTAAAACTGTAGGAGTTATGTTTAGACTTTATAGATACATGTCTCCAGTTATGCAGCCAGTCCTGGCAGTGCAAGGTAGTAATGGTCCACGTCAAGTCAGAGGTATCTCGGGACATTTCTCCAATCCACCTCATACATATATCATTTCTATTAAATCACACGTTATTATGTTTAGCCTGTTGTGTGGTATAAAACTAATTTTCATTTATATGAAAAAGTTTAGGCGAACGAGCGAGAGAGAGAGAAAGAGAGAGAGAGAGAGAGAGAGAGAGAGAGAGAGAGAGAGAGAGAGAGAGAGAGAGAATGACCATGTTTTCAAAAGCTATAAATTAATTTGAAAATATTATTCCCCCCTTTTAAAAAGAAAAAAAGGGACTATTTACTGAAAAGAGTTGCTAATTTAATTATCATTAGGTATATAAAGAATAACGATGATTTATTTTAATAATTATCACCAAAGTTACACGTTTAGGATTTAGCTCATAATATGATAAAATTAATAATGATTCTAATATCTAAAATAAAAACTTAAATTGAGAAATTTGTAACTAAAAATAATTTACTTAACAAAGAGGGTGATTGACTTGGACCGGAACTATATTATCACAGCTACATTCTTTATTTCCAGCAAAACAAACAATTTAATACTCAAATAAAACAAAGAAAATTAAAAAAAAAAAGTTTTTTTTTTGTCTGAAAAGTTTTAATAATATTTTTAATTCCAAAAAAAATTCTGACTCGGCTAAAATTTGCCACTAAAATTTGAATTTCTGCATTTGCATGTAATCTTTAAAGTAAAATAACTTAAATATTTGATCGTGTTTTTACATGTTTGACATAGCTAAACTTTTAAGTAAAATTTCAACTTTACTTTGTGTTAATATTATATAATTCTTGACCATCTAGTTTGCGAGATATCAGTCGATCACCCATTACTTTAAGAAAATACTTTGAAATACACATAAATTTAAGTTATAATCAACAACATGAAAAGAAGTACTGAAGATTTAATTATGTTACAGCAAAAAAAAAAAAAATAATAATAATAATAATAAACCAGGCAGTTCAAAATATCAATTTTAATTCTTAAAAGTTGTATTCAGATGGCTTGTATCTCAAAATGAAAAAAGAAAATTGTAAAACTGTATCATGCCATTTGAAAGTTAAGAGTAACAGCTACCTATAATAAAATTTTCAGAACCCGTAACCATCAGATAAGAGAGAAAAAAATTATATGATATTAGCATGGGCTCTTATGGGACTAAAAAAAAATCATAATTTAAAATCTAGCATTACTCCCCATTTTTATTTATTTTTTTTTTTTTTTAACTTTTGAAGATACTTTAACCTAATCAGTTAATCACTGTGCGAAATTTCAGATTTTTCTTTCTAACGCGAGTGCTGTCAACTCTTGGTTTTCCGAGAGTCAGTGGTCCGGGTTGCACAGGTCTGGTAGTCGAGCCCAGAAGAGTGTGATAACGGGTTGAACCTGAGGTCTGGTAAGGCTCAGATCATACATTAAAGCACACACTGAAAAGGTTTAATCCTGGCCTACACCAAAAGGTATTATGGCGTCACTTACCTTTTACAATTTTTTTAAGTCAAATTCCACATAGCTAATTTCACGCTTTAAAATCTAGTTAATATAATTTTTTGCTAAAAAAAAAAAAAAAAAAAAAAAGGATAATTCAACATTAAATACTATTATATTTTATTCATTAGCTAATAAGTAATTAATAATATAAAGGATATAAAATTATTGATAATGATAATGGTATAATAGTAAACTTTTTTTGTCTCTCTCTCTCTTTCTCCTACTGCTTTATTGATAGCTCTTAAACAATTTATTAAAACCATAAAGAAAATTTTATTGTAATCTGAGAAATAATAAAACGTATAAAATAGGGTTTTAAAATAATTTTATTACTATTAATAAAATTTTATAATAACTATCATATTTACATTAAATTTTATTGTATATTACATCATAATAATAATAATAAATAATTTATGTTATAGTTAACCTAATATCACAATTTTTTATATAATTATAAACAAAAAAAAAAAAATCTTTTTTACTATTTATGTACTTTTGTAATTTTTATATTATTTAATAGGAAATTGGAGTAAAATTACAAATAATGGGTTCAAAGTTAATTACAATAATAACTCATTACTGTTTACAATATATTTTAAATGAAGAAAGAATATAACTAAAACGTTAATAATATCTTGTAAAGGGATACTGGGCTCAAATTTTTAAATAAAAATCATAAAATTTAAGACCTCTCATCGTTGTGCACCTTTTATGTACAGATCTGGCCAAAAGTTTAAGAACGGGGCAGCGGCGGCCGCAGTGTTTTCCCATAAATATAATATAGGGTGGTTGCGGGTTGCCTATACAAATTGTTCTGAAACTTTTGGCCAGAGTTTTACCTTAAGCCTTCTGCTCGATTACTTTACAAGTTTGAAGTTAACCCCAGTTTGAGTTTTTTTTTTTTTTTTTTCTTAATAATAAAACTTTTGAAACTGGCACAGAAGGATAAGATACAAATACAAATATGTGTGTGATATACGTAATAGGTCCCATCTAGTGATTCATCTAATTTTATTATTATTAATTTTTTTTAGAGACCAGTATGATTTTAAACAATTTATTAATTTACAGTTAATAAAATTGTTTACCTATATAATACATACACAGAACCAACACATATCAATATATAAGGTGTATCCGCATGGCATCATATTTGATGCACTTCGACGCCATACTGCAGAGATAAATAAAATTGCTCAGCTTAGGAAAAACTTCATCTTTGGCTATTGTCAAATAAAAATGGGTCAATTTTTTTATTATTATTATTTTTCTCGCATCTTTTTTTTTTTTTTTTTTTTTTTTTTTTGCTTGCCATGTTGTGTTATCGTACTACACCAATCCCAGTCCCAGTCAAGACATTGTATTATTGACAGGTAAGTACTTTTCAATTAACGTCATAAGTGAGTACTAAATAACATGGGTTAGTATGGAAAAAATGACAAATTTTGCCAGTTTAAAAATACTTAGCAATATTTTCGAGAGCATTGGTGGTATTAGGATGAAATTATTAAGTATAAATTATTAAGTATGAAATTAGGTTTTCAAGAATGCGATAAAAATAATGATAACACAAAAATTACTTATTTTCCAAAGAAAATAGTGAAAACCCTCGGTTGTCTTTTGCTAAACAATGATATTCATTACTCAATTATGGCATCGAAGCGCATTTATTATGACGTCATGCGCACACACCCTATACCTGGATAGCTGATTCACCTGCAGCCTGCAGTTATCTTTTTTTATAAGATTCACCTTTATACTCAATTTGTAATAACTGGTTTAGGCATTACCAAATTTTTATTAAAACCTGCATTCTGTTGTGAGTGAGAAATACATTTATTTCAAAATTCTATATTTGATTACACATTTTATATATATATATATATAAAAAAAGTTTTATTGAAATTTATTTTTTACATGTAAAATGAGTTGTCATAAAAAGAAAAGCATTTTAATGTTTGGTGTTTATAAATTGTTTACAATTGAATTGAAGAAATCTTACATTAAAAACCAATTTTTTTCCATTAGGTTACTTTTTTTTTCTTCTGAAAATTAAATCCTTTGATAAAAAAATTATTGCACATTCTAATATAGCTATATTGCTAACCTAATTATTATTAAAAATCACATTGCATCCAATTAAGTGCTTTTTCCATCATTTTAGTCAGTATTATACATTTAAGTATAAATACCAAATCCAGGTCCCGGGTTCAATACCCGGTGGTGACAACTTTTGCATAATATGGATTTGGTATTAAATACATTTTTGTACAAATTTTGTAGTTATATGAATACTAACTAATATGGTGGAAAAAAGCATGTAATTAGATGCACTGTTATTTGTATCAATATTACCCCATCTTCTAGAGTTAAAGTAACTTTTTATTTTTTATTATTTTTTATTATTATTATTTTATTTTTTTGCTTGCCCGATAATTTAATTATTAATTGACTACTTTTTTTTAAAGAAATTACACTATTTATATATATTTTGAAAATATAATAATATGCAAATTCTATTGACTTATGATTGAAGTTACCATATATGTGGTACGCGATGTGCTCAAGAAATAGAAAACAAATTGATAAGCTGTGGCCAAGTATAGCTATTTCAGAAATTACTGCAATTTTATTTTTTTATCTTCGGATTTAATTACCTTATTATTTTCATACGAACAGATCTTTAGTAATTCAATATTAATATACATACCAGGAAAGATTAAAAAATAATTAACTTAATTTTTAAATGAAATAAAGATTTCCCCATGAAAAAAATCTTTCAAAATCTTATTAACTTTTCACCCTTTATTAAATCTAACATTTCCATGTCTTGTAATTATTTTCTTTTCATGCATTAAAATATGACTTAATGCTCTTAAGAAAAAACCTTTTATAATATTTAAATTTATTTAAAAGCCCATTTTCTTTCTATATATAAGCTATTTAAATGCTGTGTGAATTTAAAAAGGATTAAAAATATTTTGTTTTAATTTTTTTTTTTTTTTTTTTTTTTTTAATTCAAAAACATCCACCTAAAAAATTGGGCTCATAATTCTTTAAATGGAGTTTTTAATTTTTATACTATTTATGTTATTTCAAAAATGTTAATTATTTATTTTAATTACTTTGACTATGCTCTTATGCTATTTTAAGCTATATAGCTATTTTAATTCGTTGTTATTGCTATTATTTCATTTTTATATTGTTTTATTCTACATATTTCTAATAAAGAAGCGATATATTTTTTAAAATTGAAATTTATGGTTTTGTGTATAATGTTAGTATTAAAATTTTCCACACTGTTGCAGCCGATCAATTTTACAATATTGTTTATAATTCCTAACATTGACTTTTTTTTTTTTTTTTTTTTTTTTAACTTTTATATTTAAATTGTGTTTCTTACATGAAAATTATATATTAATTTTAAAACCAAAATAATTCAACGATGAAATAGACTATCACAATTGCATGTTAAATTTATCGCAATTTTCAATAAATTTTATTATTCTATATAGTATAATTTATATTAACTGAAAATTTAACGATAAATTGTACTTCTTTATATGTTAAATTTTCACTTAATTGCCAGTAATTTAGATTTAAAAAGCACTGGACAATAAAATTGGATAATACCAAGGCATCGTAAAACAGACAGCTACTACAGAAACGGCAAAATTTTGCTGGACTATAAAACTAAAAAAAAAAAAAAAAAAAAAAAAAAAAAAAAAAAAAAAGTGTTCTGCCTGACTTCTTACCGCCTTAGTATTTTATTAAAAAAAATTTGTTTGTGGAAATTTTTAATATCATAACAAATTATACTTACAAACTGTAATAAATCTATGGCATATGTCTATTTATATACATTATAATATCATTATTATACACTGGCGTAAATAGCATATTATCATTACTCTATAACTGTATTACAAGTTCATAAAATAGAGAACATTAATCTATACTCTCATTACAAAAAAAAAAAAAAAAAAAAAAACTGACAGTTTTATTTAAAATTTAAATTGATTAAATAATTTCAAAATTAAAAATAAAAATCTTACATGTTGCAGAATATTTTATATTTAAAGCCAATATATTATATTTTACATGTTTAACATAATTTTATACAAAGAGCATACTGCAAAATTCGTTAATAATCATTTTAGAATTCTTTATTGTTACTTCAATAAATCTCTTGACGCGGTTTGCATTATCAAACAGTAAAAGTATGATATTATAAATATTATAAAATATTCAAGTTAATAATTTTTCACTCCCACTTCTATAAAAAAAAAAAAAAAAACTACCTATTAAATTTTCTAACATTAAAATGTAATAATTTTTTAAAAGCTCTTCTAAAATCTAAATTAAAAATAGTATAAATAATTGGATTTAAAGCAGAATTAATATAACCTAACCATGTAATAAACATAATTAATTTTTCACTAGGACAACAAGAAGGACAAAATGGTAAAATAACATACATCAAAAAGAATGGTAACCAACATACAACAAAAACACCCATTATAATACCTAATGTTCTTGCTGCTCTTCTTTCTTTAGATAGCGAAATTCTTTGTTTTTCTTCAATAAATTGATAAACAGTATTTTTACGAGCTAAAATTGAATTTGATAATTGAACTACTACTGTTTTATGTTTTTTAGGTGTTAATAATGTATCACCACCATTTTGATTATCTGGTATATCTACAAATGAATTTTCTTCATCAATTTTTACAGTTTTTTCACGTCTTTTACGTTCTAAAGAACCTTTCTTACGTTTTCTTTTATTTTTACGTTTTTTATCAGAACTATTATGATTTTCATTATGATTTGTTTCACTACTTACAGATTCACCATCACCTTGTGAAGTAGATGCAACGTTGCCAACTTGTTGTTCATTTATAACAGGTATAGATTTGGCAACAATGTTTTGTTTAACTGTATTTAATTTTGAAGCTTTTGCACGTTCTCTTAATCTTCTACGAGTTGCAATAAATATTTGTACATAAACTAATGTCATTATTAATAAAGGTATATAGAATGAACCTAAAGATGAATATATAACATAACCTTGTTGAGAAGTTAACTGACAAGGTGTATTATTATGAAATTCTTCTGGCCAATCATTCCAACCTGCTAATGGTGGTGAACTAATAATTAATGATACTAACCATACAGCACCTATCATAATTAATACACGTTTTAATGTTCTTTTTTGAGCATAATTAATTGGATCTGTAATTGCCCAATATCTATCTAAAGCAATTGCACATAAATTTAATATAGAAGCTGTACAACATAATACATCACATGTTAACCACATTTTACATATATGTATACCAAATTCCCATCTTCTAATTAAAGAATATGCAACATTTAATGGTAATACTAATATAGCAACAGTTAAATCAGCAACTGCTAATGAAACAATGAAGAAATTTTGTACTATTCTTAATGGTTTATATGTAAATACACTTAATATTACTAGTATATTACCAACTATTGTTAATATTATGATTAGAGTTAATGTTAATGTTGTTAATATAGCTTCCCATTCAGGTACTGCTAAATTAATACCAAGTAATCGAGATTCATATTGAAATGTGATGTCAGCTGCGCAACCATTGGTTATATTAGTCACGTGATCTGATGTAGTAGCTTCTGATTGGTTGAAAAAATCCGATGTTAAGTTTTTATCTAATAAAAATGTTCTAGACATTTTTGATGTGTAGTTTTTTGGTTACAGCATTCTGAAATCAGAAGAAAGAACAAAAGTTGGTTAAAACTTAGTTAGAATAATATTTTCATTGTTTATGTAGACTATCAAAAACAAAGAAGACAATAATATAATATAAACAATAACAGCAAATAATATTATTCAAATGTGGAAAATAACATCTAATTTTCTCGAAACAGGATAGTGGTTTGAATTTAAAACAAAAAGCAATCGATAGAACATAGAACATAAACATATATAAGAAAGTTAACACAATATTTCTCAGACCAATAATGTTGTTTACTCATTTATAAATAAAAATATATGAGAAAAATAAAACAAGAAGAGAAGCAATGTTAATATTACGAAAATTTTGACCCTAACTGTATCTTATCATAGTGGAATCTAAACTTGAATATCCAGCAAACTGTAATTGGTATAATATATATTTTTTCTAACGGTAGTATTTTTTTCAATAAGTTCTTGATGTTTTTATTCGTTTTTTTTTTTTTTTTTTTTTTTAGATATTTTAATTTTTCCTGGACTTTGGGTAATTAAATATTATTAATTAGAAAACAAAATAATCTTTAAAAGTTTTTACTTTTGCTTTTAATGCTAGTTTTTTAACATAATTATTATTATATACATATATATTTTTAAGAATATTGATTTTACTTAATTAAAGGTAACTAATAATTACTGTCTAATGATAAATATTGCCTGACACTAGCTACTTGTCTGTATTAGTTACTCGAACATAAATCTGACCAG
>OX439133.1:20586903-20590246 GCA_949318235.1 Ecdyonurus torrentis
TTAAATTTCGTTTTCGTTTTTTTTTTTTTTTTTTTTTTTTTGGAGGGGGGGGGGTACAGAGTATAAAAACTTTATTCTTTTCCATTGATTTCTTATCACTCACTATAAAGTTGTTACACTATTTTCAATACTTTTTTCAATAATGTTGACAATATAATGAAAATAATAAGTGACAAGAAGACATTGAAAAGGTCTACAAAAATGAAACTCTCGTAATATTGTATTTTAAGAATTAGACCAGAAGAAAACTTTAGCATTTACATCACAAAACACGTTATAGGACTTACATAAATAATATTAGTTTGTATCAAAATTCAACTGTAGCCCCGTAGCAGTGATCAGAAAACTTCGATTTATGCAACTCATACAAAATTTTCATATTAATTTTTGCCTGCTTGTGACGTCAGAAACAGGAATGGTCGCACGTAAATAGCTTAATTTACAGTATTTTTATTTTTCACTTTTACACTCTCCTGTAGGGCAAGATTTGTATTAAAAATTTTTATCAGTTTTGGAGATCCAATTTTGTTTTTAATTATTAACAAGCACGTGTTGTTTCATAAGATCTATGACTTTAAAGTTTAAACTCAGTTTTAAGACGCTTTAAAATGTTCTCCTTTCTTAGAATAATATTTACACCATGAAAACGTGTACCCCCAACATATGAAATGTAATAATTGTATTCTGTCACTTTCAATAATATGGTTTTGTTTCTTAACCGTGAAATAACAATTTAGGTGACATTTTGTGTTCCTTTGCGAAGACAGTTAAACTTAATTATAATTTCAACCAATTTTTTTCTACACGGAAAGAATTATTTACGTAATTTATGCTGCATTTATGTCATTATAGCATAAATAATAATGTTATACAACATAATATTTATGCTATTGTAACATAATTATTATGCAGTATAGCATAACATTTACTGCCATGAACAAATTGTGCTGAAAATGAGATAACATAATTATTTCGTATTTATTTTTGTCTGCGTACTTTAAAAAAAATGTGATTTTTTTTTCTTGTTTTAAATATTTTATTAAATTTTGTAACAAGCTTTAATAATGCATGTGTGGTTTACAAAGCCGCTTCAAAGCTTTGTTTAAAGTAGATCTCTTATTTAAATAGCATAGTAAACTTGATTTTTTTTTTTTTTTTTTTTTTTTTTTTTACGATGATCTGAACACGTTTATCTGGTAAGCATAAATTAAATTTATATTTTACAGGTAGCAACTTTTCTAAAGGTTCAACATTGTAAAAAAGGGGGGGAAATTGAATATATACTCCCCGTCGTTTTTCCTCGTAACTCGCACTTTTGATTTGGTTATACGTCACCAGTGAAAGGAAAAATTGCTTGTTTTTAATGTAAAGTTGTTAATGGATTTTTCATAAATATAACTTACGTTTTAAATTAATAAATAAGAAGCTTATAGCATTAATGATAAATTCTCTAAGCCTTTTATTAGCGGGAAATTTTAGTCAAATTAAAAACTTTTTTAATTTTAAAAATATTATCAAAACTTTTTTCGGAAAAAAAAATCAATTCACTGGATTTTATTTGAAAATTATAGTGCTTGTTCTGTTGGAAATAAATAATGTACAAAAAATTATTGTGAAAATAAAGTGCTTCTTTTAGCGATTTCCGGTCCAAGTTGGTCACGTTCTACGTTAAATCATGGTCATAAGTCATAAGCAACGTTAAATAATAGGAAATAAGGAGACTCTAAGCTATTACTACGACGTGTCTCACCGATAACTGCTTTTATGCTCTATCAAAACAAGTGCTCATTAGTTTGTTTGTTTTTTGTTTGTTTTTTTCAAATCTTGGAATCCAATATATTTTTCTATTTTAATTTTTTGAAAGTAATAAATTATTTTTATTTTTCATACCATAGCCATCATGTTATGTTACAACGCTATGTATGTATGCATAAGCAAAGAATATGATGATCAAAGTGAAAAAAAAAGGGATAAAAAAATCTGAGTTGTCACTCGAAGATTTTCTATCTCTATAAATCAAACTAAACCCCTTACTTTTTTATGTCCTTTGAAAAACAGTGGTAAAAATAGTAAAAAAAAAAAAAAAAAAAAAAAAAAAAAAAAAAAAAAAAAAGATTATGTTGAAAATGTCAGAACACGTGAACATCAACTAAAGGAGAAAACATCTGTCATCATAAAGATAAGGCCGTATGGAATTAAAATTTCATAAAATATGATTAAGAATTTTTCATGAAAAATTCTATATTTTTTACGCATCTTTAGAGGTAATAATGTACTGAAAAATAATAATCCTATATATCTTTCTGGCTTCATATATCTTAATCACAACATTTTTTACTTCAAAATTTAAATAATGTCTATACTTACTCAATGCTATTATATGTAGTATAGCATGTAGTAATATACACAAAACTAAATTGAGATTGTCACTACTATACAAACAGTCAATATCAATAGAGTAAATGAACAATGTTAAATGATATTTGATTTTGAGAGAAACACCTGCTACAAAATACTCCCAGACACATTACTCCTAATTAAAGTAAAATTCAATTTAGTTTATACATTGTTTACAATATACGTTCGTATAGTATGTACAGTACTGATATATATTATAATTATGTGTACTATAATATATTAGTAGGACAGGATACTAGACAGTTATAGATTATTTGTATAGCAAGTTATGTTAATCAACTATTATAATTTAATGTTACATCATATATGTACTTGTCTTGTTTCAATTAGTATAGACTTGTGTTTGCTATAGTTTAAAAAAATGTGCATATCTTTAATGTTGGGGTTTTAAACCACTTTAAGTTGTTACTATTTATATTTTAATTATATTCTCGTATTTGTTAATGTTGTTAAAATCTTTCTTTCTTTCTTTCTTTCTTTCTTTCTTTCTTTCTTTCTTTCTTTCTTTCTTTCTTTCTTTCTTTCTTTCTTCTTTCTTTCTTTCTTCTTTCTTTCTCTTCCTTTCTTTCTTTTCTTTCTTTCTTTCCTTTCTTTCTTTCTTTCTTCTTTCTTTCTTTCTTTCTTTCTTTCTTTCTTTCTTCTTTCTTTCTTTCTTTCTTTCTTTTCTTTCTTTCTTTCTTTCTTTCTTTCTTTCTTTCTTTCTTTCTTTCTTTCTTTCTTTCTTTCTTTGCTTTCTTTCTTTCTCTCTTTCTCTCTCTCTCTCTCTCTCTCTCTCTCTCTCTCTCTCTCTCTCTCTCTCTCTCTCTCTCTCCTCTCTCTCTCTCTTTCTTCTTTCTTTCTTTCTTTCTTTCTTTCTTTCTTCTTTCTTTCTTTCTTCTTCTTTCTTTCTTTCTTTCCTTTCTTTCTTCCTTTCTTTCTTTCTTTC
>OX439133.1:20590446-20727946 GCA_949318235.1 Ecdyonurus torrentis
AATCAATGAATGAATGACGAACGAACCAACGAACCAACGAATGAATGAATCAACACACAAAAAATAGTAAATTAAAATATTAATTAATAAATGCATTTACGATTGAAGCTCTGTAAAAGTTCGAAAACTTTATAAAGTTTAATTGAAATATGTTTAAAAAAATTCTCAGCACTTTATGTTTTTAATTGAAATTTATTTTATGGCAGTTGACCTAATTTCTTTCCAATTAATATACTTCACTTCGATCACATCTCCCTCCTTTCCCACCCTTTCCATCTCCTTAACCTCGTAATATTTCTGTTTTAAGTCTCCATTAAAAAAAGGTTATGAAATTTAATGAAACTTAAAGGTGAAATATAATTTTAATAATCAGATATATGTTTTCCTGAATCAGCTTTTTAAATTATATACCTTGATTACTTTGAAAGTTTTAGTTTATTTTGTTTGACTTTTAATGCAGTTTTATTCTTAAAGGCGTAGAACACCTTGAACAAAAAACAAATATGTCTAAAATCCTAACATACCTAAAATTTAATGTGTATTTGACAGGAGACATTGATTTCTAATTTATTTTTTATGCACAAAATTGCAGCTGCAGGTTTATGAAGTCACAGCTCACTTGTTTTCGCGCGCGTGAACTAGTAAGATATGACGTCATTAACCCGCAGTTACATATATACCATTTTGTGAATGGAAAATAAATTAGAAATCAATGACTCCGGCCAAATCAATATTGATATTTAGGTATGCTAGGATATAAGACATGTTTTTCGTTCAATGTGTTCTATGCCTTTAATATTTTTAAACTCGTATTAATTCCTCGTTGTACAGCATCACATTGATCAATGATATAATATCAATTGCTATAATGCCTTTTTCACAATAAACTTTTTCTAATTGGGAGCTCCATAACAATTCATGTTATTTTGATCACATAATTAACAATTCCATTTAGAAAAAGCTTATTGTGAACAATGCACAACCCATACAAGTGGTAGACAAAAACTGGTTCACCAAGTAACACTCCTTTCCAAACTTGGACGGTAACAGTGTTACAAGTAAAGAAATTACGTAATTTCGTTACTCTTTACTCAATACAGTAACGAAACGACGTTGCTTTTTCGGAAAATAACGAGTAACGTAACGACAGTACCAAAATTCTGTAACACGGCCAAGTTTGCTCAAAACACAAATTTTAATTATGATTATTGATATATTTAGAAATAAGCAATTTGAATATTAATATATATAGCAATAATAATATACAAATTTTAATTTTAAATATTTGTAACAAACCTACAGTAATAATTAAAATTTTAATCAATTTTAGGCATTCATCATTTAAGGAGCATATTTCCAACAAATTAATATTTACTAAAAATGAAACCCTATATTTTTTTCTTTTAAAGTTTGTTTTTTTACCAAGTTATAATAATATTTTTGAGTTATATAAAGCTTATATTCTAATATAAATATGATTAGGTAATAAGATCAAAGCAATTTTATTCAGCTTTATTATTTAGTTTTTTTTTTTTTCTTTCATGCAAAAGTTTTTGTTTGACTTACGCACTTTTGAGTTCTGTTTAAATAATAAAAAAAATAAATAAAAAAAGTTTACGAAACACATTTTCTGAAAGCTGCTTTAATTTTTAGTGCAGATTGCGAAAATAATGAAAATAATTTAAAATTTTAAAGAACACGTAAACCAATTACACCATACTTTTTTTTTTTTTTTTTTAATGACAAGTTTTTGGTTTAACATTTTTTTAAAAACATGAAATTATAAAAAAAAAATAACTTTGTATTTTATATCTTGCAATGAAAATGCAAAAACTATATTTGTACTTAGGAATACACCAGAAAAAACATTAGCATTTATATTACAAACACTTGATGGGACTTACATAAATAACTTTATAGTTTACCTCAAACCCCAACTGTAGCTCTGTAGAAGTGATCAGAAAATTTCGATTTATACAACTCGCACTACATTTTTTACTAATTTTTGCATGTTTCTGACGTCAGAAACATGAATAGTCACGCAAATTACATACTTTACAGTATTTTTACTCTCTCTCTCTCTCTCTCTCTCTCTCTCTCTCTCTCTCTCTCTCTCTCTCTCTCTCTCTTGTGGGGCTACATTAACATTCTGGTAAAAATTATCATTATGAAGATCCCATTTCGTGTTTATTCATTAAAAAGCACAACATATTGTTTTATGTGGTCTATGACTAAAAAAAAAGAAAAAAATTTATCCTTATATAAAAATATAGGGTCATAATATTAATTCATTTCTTATTTATATTTTATATGGAGTAAAAAATAATTATAAAATATCATTCAATCTTTAACTCAATGGTAGTTTCTGTTATTGTACAGTATTCTAGGGTTATAATTTAATTATATAATTGTTGCAGATTTTGTGAGTAATATAAGTAGTTTTTTTTTTAATTAAGCTTTAATAATTTAATTTAGTCAAGAGGCATTAAAAATATATTTTCAATGTTTATTTTATACTATAAACGTTTTATTTCAACATATAGTACTATAATTTAAAAAAAGTCCATAGGTGTTCAAAATATCTCTACTTAAAATTACGATGAAAATAGTAAGTATTTTAATATTTAAAAGCTGAAAAAAAAAATAATAATAAAATTCTTTACTACACAAATAATTTCATTCGTTATAATGATGTAGCTTTATTTATTTTATTTTTATTATTATTTGTTTACGATCTGATTGAGAGTAATTGTATCATCAAACAAGAAAATTCAATGTATCTGATACAATAAATTGATTTAAAACTAAATATGAGATACAGAACTGAGTTGATTAATAAATGAAATTGATAAAAGAAAAGAAAGAAAAAAATAGAGAGAGAGAGAGAGAGAGAGAGAGAGAGAGAGAGAGAGAGAGAGAGAGAGAGAGAGAGAGAGAGAGAGAGAGAGAGAGAATAGAGAGAGAGAGACCGCCAAGTAAAATTCTATATATTTAATATATATTTTTTTTGAAAATTTTACCTCCATAAGTACCCATGCTAATTTCTTTAAATACGAGTAATTCATTTTAATTTTTTTCCTTCTTTTTTTTAAAGTCGCGTGTTCTGAAATTTTAATGATGTTAGAGTTATTTTATTACCATAGACTTTCGTAATAATTTGACAAAATAAAACATTTTAAAGGCGTAGAACACTTAAAGCCAAAAAGATGTACATGAAAATATCCTTACATTCCTAAATATCAATTTTGATTTGGCCGGAGTTATTGATTCCTAATTTATTTTCTATTCATAAAATGGCAGCTGCGGTTTTATGACGTCACAGCTCACTGGTCCACGAGCGCGGAAACAAGCGAGCCGTGACGTCATAAAACTACATCTGCCATTTCGTGAATGGAAAATAAATTAGAAATCAATGATTCATGTCAAATCAACGTTAATATTTAGTTTTTTTTTTTTTTTTTTTTTTTTTTTCCAACAATTTTTCTTCCATAAGTACCGATGCTAATTTCTTCAAACATTTCATTTTTCCCGTCTCTTATTCGAGTGTCGCATGTTCTGAAACTTTTATCATATTAGAATTATTACCATTGACTTTTATAATAATTTTAAAAAAATGAAATAAATTAAGTTTCAAAGATACGAGACTTCTAACATATAAAACCCTTTAAAAAGAAAAGCGGAAACAAAAAAATGTCAGTGGTAATACCACATTATGGTACTTTCTCTCTCTTTTTACAAAGAACTTTTAGAAAACTAAAATGAACTCAGTTTCACGTCGTTGATTTAATTTTATTATACGTAAGCTCTGTGACAAATTTTAAGTGAATTGAGGGATAAATAATTGAATTACTTTTTCTACGTGCTGTGCTATACTTGTTAGCAAAATTGCACACTTTTTTCTATCAACTGTATTACTGCAACTTTTTTCTTCTCTCTCTCTCTCTCTCTCTCTCTCTCTCTC
This sequence comes from Ecdyonurus torrentis, assembly GCA_949318235.1. NCBI lineage: Eukaryota > Metazoa > Arthropoda > Insecta > Ephemeroptera > Heptageniidae > Ecdyonurus > Ecdyonurus torrentis. The sequence goes on from OX439133.1 coordinate 20,594,408, forward strand.
TCTCTCTCTCTCTCTCTCTCTCTTTTAAGAAATAAAATACAGTAAGATTCTCGATTTTGTGACATTTAATTTTATGAATTTCCTATATTGACTGATAAAGGAACAATTGTTTTGAAGCCGACTATAAGCAATTTTGCTCATATCCGCTTCCGTTTTGTCTTACTGCGCATGAGTAGTAAGGAGAAACGGAAGCGGATGTGACCGAAATCGCTTATAGTCGACCTCAAAACCGTTGTTCCTTTACTAGTCAATTGTAAAATAGTCAAGTTATAACTACTGCATAAACGAAGGGAAAAAATTACTTACTAATAAATCCTGTTAATTGAAATTGACAACGTGTTGGCGTCTAATTCATGGATTAATAAGGTATGTTAATTATCAGTCTAGTATTCTAAATGATAAAAAAGTAAGTTGACAAGGACTTTAATTAAACCAATGATAGTACCAGTAGTAATAAATAGATTTACAGAAAAAACAAGAAGATATAATTTACCAAAACTCTGGAATGAAATTCCTTTAAAACTTAAAAATTTAAGTGGAAAAAATATTGTAAAAAAACATTAAAAAAACTTTTATATGAATTCAATATAAAAAATTAGTAAATAAATGAAAAACTAAAAAAAATTATCTTTAAAATTAATGTTATTTTTTAAATACAAAAAAAGAGTATAAATTGTGAATAATAAAAAAATAATAATAATTAAGAATTATATGGTTTTGAAATTTGTTTTGTGTAAAAGAAATTATAATGATTATATAATTAAAACAACCGATAAGACTTTGCCTTGGTTGGATAATGTATGTAAATGGAATAATAATAATAATAAAAAAAGTACTGCGAGATTTGACTAAAAAATGGTAAAAAAAGAAAAATCTGAAATTTTGCACTGTGATATATTAGGATATGGTATCTTCAAACATATAAAAAAAATTGGAGGGTTACCATGCTAGATTTTAAATTATGATTTTTTTGAAATTTTAATTCCATTAGAGCTCATGGCAATTTCAATAATTATTTTCTCTCTTATCTGATGGTCGCGGGTTCTGAAATTTTTATCATAGGCAGCAGTTACTAATAACTTTTATATGGCATCATAAAGTTGCGAATTTTTCTGTATAACTTTTAGATACAAGCCAACTATGTACAACCCATCTATAAACAAGCATTATTCATATAGAGTGTTGTATTAATCCCTGTTAAGTTTCACAAAAAAAAAAGTTTTAATTTTCGTTATTTTATAGTAATCCATACGATTATTGCAAGGAAGTAATTTTTAGGTTAGATGATGACAGTAAGACAATTCTAAAATATTTATAAAATATATATTTAAATATTATTATATAAAAAAAAAATATTATAATAATATTATTAATAATAATACAGTAAAATTATTTGTATAATTTTTATTATTATTTTAATAAAATAAATAATTTTTTTTTTAATAAATGAATATTATTGACAAAATGACAAAATGTTAAAAAAAATCATATATATTTGACACGCTATAGTATAAATCAAATCAAATTTCATCAAAACTCAAATAGAACAATAAATTTAACAACAAAAATAAAGACAAGAAAAAATGTGTTCGTTTGTTTAAAATGACAATTACATATTGAGGTAGTTTTAAGGGTAAACTTTAATTAATTTCTTTTACCTTCATCGGTGACAATACATCGTATGTTGAAACTTTACTGTTGGCAGTAAAAAAACACACATTAATTAAATTGATTTCGTTACATAACTATAGACCGGTTGCACTCATATTTCAGAGCCGCCATTTTGCTGGTTATGAATACATAGGCCAGCATAGGAAAGACGTCGTTTTTATTTTTTTAATAGGAAAAGAACCTTCAAACATCAATCAAAGACTTATTTCTAGCTTCTAATAAGCTCGAAGAATATGAGAAAAATTAGTTCAGTCGAAATAAACTCTTATTAAGTGAAAAATTAGGAGAAATGATGTTTCCCCTATACTGAACAATACATTAGGCACCACAAACATGGCGACAAAGCGCAAGGATGTGAAAGGGGTATATAGAGTGTATGCTCATGACGTCATACTGAATGTGCTTGGAGGCCATACTGGAGTAGTGCATAACATTGCTCAGCATAGGACAAACTTCATTTAACCCAATTTTCTATGGGAAATTGGTTAATTTTTTGTTATGTGTTATTTTTCTCACATACTTGAGATAATAATTCAACATATTTACAGCATCAATGCTCTCAAAAATATTGCATAGTGTTTTTGAACTGGCAAAATGAGCTATTTTCCTTTGCCACCCATGTTATTGAGTGATCCAACATAGCATCGACTTTAAAATAAATGCATACACCCTTATATATATATGGTGTATGCGCATGACGTCATACTGAATGTGCTTTGACGCCATACTGGAGCAATAAATAACATTATTCAGCGCAAATGATAAGCATTTTTGGTTATTTTAACTGGAAAATTAGTTATATATTATTATTTTTCTTACATACTTGAAAACCTAATGAAAGCTGTTAACAACATCAATGCTCTAAAAATATTGCTTAGTATTTTTAAACTGTTAAAATGGGATATTCATGTTATTTAGTGCTCACATATAGCGTTGATATTTATATGAATGCAACCACCTTATATATTGAAAACTTTTTCAAAGGACGATATAGATTGATATTATATGTAGACATTTGTATTGCATGATATTTCAACATGAGCAAATTTTACTATTCTATTTGCGTATTTATAATTTTAAAAAAAAGGTAAAGATTTTTATCGAATTTTTCACTAAATTATTTTGCAAATTATTAGTTGCAAATCCTTTCACTTTGTCGCCATGTTTGTGGTGCCTAATGCATTGTCCAACATAGAGGAAACATCATTTCCCCTCATTTTTCGCATAAATATTATCTGATATTTGCTGATATTTTTCTAGCTTACTATAACCTAGAAATGAGGCTTCGATTGAGGTTTGAGGCTTCGCTTGCTATTAAAAAAAAACGCTTTTCCAATACAATGCTGGTCTGTGTATTTCTGACCAACAAAATGATAGCTCTTAAATATGAGTGCAACCGGTGTATAGATGCAAATTAAGTAATCCTTTTTTTTTTTTTTTTTTTTATTATTATTATTATTTTGAACAAGAGGCAGCTATCCTACTGCTTTACAACTGAATTAACTATTTCTAAATTTTTCATCAACCACGAGAAAAAAAAAAGGATTATTATTTACTATACGAGTGTTTATATCCATACGCCGCGTAAATAATTTAAGCATTATTATTATAAATAATTTATTATAATTTCATTTTCACATCTTGTATTATACAATTCTATTGAATTGAATAGCATACAAATAAATTCTTTTCCTTTGATTACAAAATAATACTGTATCGATGTTGTTGCGAACAAATTGTATATCTCGTATTTTGTCAAAAGGAGCAAAATGTTTATCTCGTATTTTGTCACTAGAAGCAAAACATCTATCTCGTTTCCGAACGTAATATAGATGGCGCTCAAGGTAGACATTTTTAGAGAACTTTAACAGAGAAGCGACATCCCCATGTTTTAGGCAGACTGCAACACTCAAAAATTTTGACTTGGCAACGTTGCGTTTTGAAGCACCAATCAGAGGCCAGAAGTGGCCAAATCAAGGCGCCAATCAGAGAGTGCGCTATAGTAATTTCGACTGCAGTGTTGCCAAGTTTAAAGAAATAAGTGTTGCGGGTCTGCCTAATACATTGGGATGTCACTTCTCTGTTAAAGTTTTCTAAAATTTTACTTCTCGTGACAAGAAACGAGATAGACATTTGCTATCTTAAAGCCCTTGCACTTATTTTTTTATCATTTAGAATACTAGATTGATAATTACAATTACCATACCTTATTATCCATGAATTAGACACCAATATGTTGATTTTGTATTTATTTTTATTTATTTTTATTTTGACAGTTTAAATAAAACTTATCTGACGTCATAATGTACCAGTGACTGTGATTGGCTGACTCATCAGCGAATCACAGTCACTGGGTCTGGTCACGTGATAAGTCAGCCAATCACAGTCACTGGTACATTATGACGTCAGATAAGTTTTATTTAAACTGTCAAAATAAAAATAAATACAAAATCAACATATTGGTGTCTAATTCATGGATAATAAGGTATGGTAATTATTAATCTAGTATTCTAAGTGATAAAAAAATAAGTTTATAAGGGCTTTAACAAAAGAAGAGATAGACATTTTGCTTCTTGTGACAAAATATGAGATAGTCCTAGTGTTCGCAACAACATCGATATAGTATATAATCAATAATCTATATGTATACAGTATATAACTATTCATTAATAACAAAATAATAATCTAGCATTCAAACACACAAACACACATACATATAACTAAGCTGTTCATTGTGATGCAACGTTGTATAACATTTCTATTTACTATTATTTGATTTGTTACTATAATTTTAACATAAATTTTAATCTAAATACTAGACTATAATAATACATAATATATACAATTGAGATTTAATATAGGTAAACTACAATATTATCGTGTGAAGAGCATTGTATATTATTGCATAATTATATTGTCATCTAATGTTATTTTATTACAATATGTGTATCTTTGTAATAATAATATTATGGAAATATGTTTAGGGGAAATGTTTGAAGTATTATTTATTTTATTATATTATAATAAAATAGTAAGTGACCAGTTGATATCTCACAAACTGAACGGTTTTAAAGTGACCGTCCAGGTCAAACAACATGTCTTTTTAATTCATTAAACACAAAATGGGACATCCAAAAGCATGTTCAATTTTAAATTTTACTCAAATGTAACCCCGCAAGAGAGCGTGAAAAAGTTATAAAGTAGGCAAAATGCACAAATTTTGAACATTGCTGACGTCAGGATTGTTCATATTTAATTGAAAAAGTTGTATGGGTTGCATAAGCTAAAAATTTGATCTTATATGTTTAAGGCATCAAAATTAAGTTCTTGTACAAAATAATTGTATTTTTGAAAATAATTTTTTGTGTTTAATAAATTAAAAAGGCATATTGTATGTTCTGGGCGGTTTCTTTTAAATATACAATTTAACAATGAAATGTTACTTAAAAGTTTAGTATATGTGTATATGTTAAACATATGCAAACACAATCAAATATGAAAATTATTCCACTTTAAGATAAAATGTAAATTTAAAAAATTTATCTTTTAGCGCAAACTTTTCAATGAAATTAGCAAGCTTTTTTAAAAATTTAAATCTATGTAAAAAAATTTTTGGAACAAAAAAACATTTTTTTAAAAATAATTAAATTTCATTTAAAATTTTTGACTAATAAAAGAAACAACTAATTTGAGGCCAACTTTAAGCGTTTTCGGTCACATCCGCTTCCGTTTCTACTTATTACGCATGCGCAGTACGCCGAAACGGAAGCGGGTGTGAGCAAAATCGCTTAAAGTCGGCCTCAAAACAGTTGCACCCTTGGTAGTCAATGTTTTGCTGGATTTAAATTACGTAAAAATAATTATTGTTAAAATAACGTTGCTCTTTTGACTATTTTTGCACTAACAAGTCGGTTACCTTCTTCGTTAAAGAGGTTAATTCTTGTATAGTCCTTGTATATTCTATATAATCTCTCTTTGTATTGATCATTCAAAGTTTCTATCTGAGTGTGTAAGGATTAAAGACGGCAAACAAACACACGTACTGCGTTTTCTCTTTGAGTTTGTTTCTATTTTTTATTTCTGTGCTAGCAAGATTTTCACCAGACTATATATGGAAATTCTTCACTATAGTAAAGACCTTGCTGGATTCCTCTATCATTTTCTTTTATATCATGACTTTTGTATCTCTGGAATCAAACGCAATCTTTCTATTTTTTTATTTAATAAAAATCAATGGTAACTACTACATGAATTTCTGGATCAGTGATTATCATGCAGATAAAGAAAAAAAAATCAATATTAAAATTTGGTGCTCTTTTTTTTTTTTTTTTAGGTTACCATATTGTGTTTTAGTTTTATATATTTTACCTTGGTCTCAGCATAACGACGTTTACAATGGAAAATATACGTAAAGGACGGCCATCGTCTTAATATACAGTCCGGCATTCACCATGACAGTCTAGAGGAACCATTGAAACGTTGGACTAAATAACTAGTTTCCCATCCCCCAAAGAAGATAAATGAATTCATTTTATGGTGAGCTCACATAAATATTCATAATTGTCTTTATCTTATCATTGTGGGAATAAAAATAGTAAAATACTTTTAGCCATTTGCAGACTTAAAGGCATGGATTATTAAAAAAAAAAAAAAAAAAAAAAAAAAAGCATTGATATCACAAAACACTTCGCCGTGTTCGCGCCCAAAACGTGAACTTGCATTTCAAGGTCAACTTACAAAACGTGAACTTGCATTTTTGACCAGTCCGCAAAACGTGAACTTGCATTTCTGACAAGTCCGAAAAAACGTGAACTTGCATTTTTTCCAAAATCTTTTGATTTGATTTTTGTAAAGATAATTTATTTACCAATCACCTCACTAAATTTGGTGAGTCTAATTTGAAAATATTGTTTTATATTTAAATTCTTAGTCAAAGACATCGTAGCACTCGGCAAAAACTGACCAAATGCAAGTTCACGTTTTGGGCGCGAACACGGCGACTTGATAATGAAGAAACTAACAGACTTAAAACTCAACTGTAGTGCCGTAGCAGTGATCACTGATCAGAAAGTTTTGACTTATATGCAACCTGCGCAACATTTTCATACAAATCGTTGTTTGTTTCTGACGTCAGAAATAAAAATTATCACGCTGCAAAGTGCATACTTTACAGTATTTTCACGCTCTCTTGTGGGGCCACATTTACATTCAGGAAAAAATTGTCATCACTTTTCGAGATACCATTTTGCGTTTAATCATGTTGCATCGTTGTTATGGCTTTAAACTAAATAGTTTCTTTTAATTATGTTACAAATATTTCTTTTACCTTACAATCCCCGTGCACTAATAAGAAAAAAAATGCAAATGTGCATTTTTTTTCTCTCTCTTTCTTGTTGTATATTATATTTAATTAAAAATACTTATAAAATTAACGAAAAAAAAAGTTGTATTATATTGCACTCTATAAAAGTTTGCTCTATTTTAATTTAACATTTTTTAATCCTATATAATTAATTTTTTTATTGAATATAAAAAGTACTTTCAATTTAATTTTCTTTTCAATAAGAATAGTTTTTACATATTTTAAATTTATTTAAAATAGGACAAACAGTTTATAACCTTGAAAAGTATTACCAGAGTATTACATTCCTTTAGGATTAGTATTGTATTAACTTTAACGCATTTAGTATGTAATGGATTGCAATGGTGAATAAAAATATTTATAAGTAAATTTCTTAATAAATTGTAGTTAATAAATTAATATAATTAAATATAATTATTTTTGTACTCTTTTTTTTTTTTTTTTCATCTTTTTTACCTTTTTTTTTTATTTATTTATCTTTGTATATTTATATAAAAAACAAACAGTATTTTTAGCTATTAATGTAAAATTTAAGCAAGAATTTCACATTTTACTACAATTTATTAATGTTCTTAATATATTGTGAAAAATTTGTTGTTTGATTAGAAAATATTGTTATAAAAAAGTTTATTTTTACAATTTAAAATGAAAGCATTGTTGAAACTTGTATATATATATTTGGTCTAATATATCGTAACATCCCACTAAAGTAGAATAATTTAAGAAGATGAAAAACAAACAAACTATTTTTGCAAAGAAAATAGCTACAAAAAAAAAAAGAAGTTTTTTTCTATGCTGAGCAATGTTATTCATTCCTCCAATATGGCGTCCAAGTGCATTTAGTATGATGTCATAGGTATACACCCTATAGCTAGCTGCTAGCACGAAGTATTCTTCAACTACTATCGTCACGTTATTTCCATTTCAATCACTTCCTTTTCCTGTTTTTAGATGTTTTAATAAGAAATCACTAAATATAAATTAATGCCAAGTTTTTTTTATATATTTGGGATCTCTCTGAAAAATTTCAATGTAAGGAAACTCAAATCAACACTAGTGACATTGACATATAAGCTCCTTTGTTACCTTAAAGGCGTAGAAAACTTTGAACAACAAACTTGTCTAATATCCTAACATACTTAAATATTAACGTTGATTTGGCTGGAGTCATTTATTTGTAATATGTTTTCCATTCACGAAATGTCAGCTGCGGGTTTATTACGTCAGAGCTCACTAGTTCACGAGCGTGGAAACAGGTGATCTGTGACGTCATAAACCTGCAGCTGCCATTTCGTGAAAGAAAAATAATTATAAAACAATATCTCCGACCAAATCAACGTTGATATTTAGGTATGTTAGGATATTATACATGTTTTTTTTTGTTCAAGGTGTTCAACATGGTGTGTGCGCATAACGTCATTTTGAGTGCTTTTCGATGCTCTGCCTGAGCAATGAATAGCATTGCTCAGCATAGGACAAACGTAGTTTTAGGCTTTTTTTGTCTTTGGAAAATTGGTAATTTTTTGGTTATTATAATTTTTCTTGCATACTTAAAACACTAATTCAACCTGTTAACAGCATCAATGCTCTCAAAAACATTGCGAATTATTTTGAAACTGGCAAAACGAGTCATTTTATAAGTACTGGCCCATGTTATTTAGCACTTACTTATGGCGTCAACTTTAACATGAATAAAACCACCCTATAGCCTGCAACTAACATGGATATAAATTAGAGAATCAACGTATCTTGTATAATATATTATATAGTATCTTGATTTGTCGTCATATACATATGACGTCATATATTGTGTTTGATTGACGTGTGTAGTTAATTGTTTTTGCATGCAGTTAAGTCATTGTTACTGTAATGTTATATGTGTGTGTGTGTGTGTTGAGAACAATGGCATGTTTACACAGCTTGATTTTGGCTCACAGATAGAGTCTACTCTCTCTCTCTCTCTCTCTCTCTCTCTCTCTCATCTAGAGAACTACAGTATAACAAAGAACTGCCAACCTCAAATTGTAGGATGACCTGCATACACGACGTATGATGTCATATTTAATGCGCTTCGACGCCATACTAGAGTTATAAATAACATTGCTCAGCATAGAAAAACTTCGTTTTTTTTTTTTTTCTATTTTCTTTGGGAAATTGGTTAATTTTTTATTATTATTATTTTTCCTACTTACTTGAGATACGAATTCAACCTATTAACAGCATCAATGCTCTCAAAAAATATTGCTTTGTATTTTTAAATTGACAAAATGAGTTATTTTCCTATGCGACCTATGTTATTGAGTGCTCCAACATGGCGTCAACTTAAAACTGAATACATACACTAGTAAGCCTACATTATACTTGATTTAAAGGCAGCAATAGCAGCTAAGTATAGCCAATTCTGAGACACCAATCAGAGAGCATGTAAGCACTCTTTTAGCACTTCTACTCTATCGCGCTATCTGATTAGTGCCGCAGAATGGCTTGTTCTTGGCTGCTATTGGTGCCTCGAAATAAAGTTATGTAAGCTTACTGTTTTACGTATTCAGTTCTGCCTAAAACATGAGGATGTCACTTCTCTGTTAAAGTTCTCTATCTTTTCCTCTCTCTCTCTCTCTCTCTCTCTCTCTCTCTCTCTCTCTCTCTCTAAAAACTGTCTGTCTCGCTCTACTCCTATTTCTCTCTCTCTCTCTCTCCCTCTCTCTCTCTCTCTCTCTGATCTAATGAACGTCTGTTTTGTTATATAAATAGACCATAATACTTTTTTAAGTACGAACTACATGGTTAAGAATACATTGAACTTTACTATTGCGTAATTATTTAATTTGATGTTTTTGTACTCAAGAGAATAAAATTAAATTCTTAATTGTATACGATTATATTACGAGACGTATAATTTTATTAGACGTATAATTTTATGTTAATAAAATTATATCCATGAAATCAAGAATACAGTGTTTCAGTAGGATTTTGACACCACCTGTAAAATACAATACAGTTTTTATTTGTTAAAACTATTTTATTTCCTTGCATACGGAGACAAAAGTTATAACAGCCCATTTTCAAGAATATATTATTTTTTTTATTTATATATACATAGCAAAATATTAATACAACGTAAATTCCTAATTACATAATTTGAATTTTTATATAAGGTAAAAAAAAATAATAAAAATCATTCATTTGGTTGTGCAGCATACTTTTTCTACTTCTACAGCAAAATAATTTTTTAATTGGAAATTTCATGAGTAATTGTGCTGCTGTAGAGCGGAGCAATTTTACATGCGAAAGATTTTTTTTTAGTATACGATTGAGATAATATAATTTTACCTTTCAAAATATAATGCTAAATTTGCCATGTTGTTATTCTATAGTGAAAATTTTTAGCTGAATTGGAATTATAAAACAATAATATCTTCAGTATAATCTAGGTAACGTAATTAACTAGTCAGCAATTTTTTTTTTCATGCAATTTGTAACACAGTTCAATTTTTTTTAAAAGATTTAATTTTTTTATTTGTATAATTTTACTTCTCTGTTTTTTTTAATATCATATAATATTATTCTTATTAAAATTAAAAATTGACACGTTTAGCAGTAATCATTTCCTATTTAGTACTTTATATAATTAATTGCTTAAGGGAGTAGGGTACTGACCTTATATCTCAAAAACTAGAAATGTTTTGGGTCTAAATTTGGTGTCATTGTGTAGCTAAGGGTCACACCTAGCTGTGAAAAAAATTTCATGATGTTTGACTGTCCCGAAAAAATGAAAAAATTATTGAAATTAACATTGGGCCTTATGGGCTTAAAATTACAAAAAATCATATAAAATTAATTTGCACGGTGACCCCCTAATTTTTTTGACATATTTGAAATTGTCTCAAGCTGAAGTATCGTTGTGCAAAAGTTTAGATATTTTTGACGAGAAAAGTTTGAGTTTAATCGCCTACGTCGGTCCCCTACTATTCCTTCAGGAATGTTTCTTACTTACAATCGCCCTATATCCTTCATTATGTATATTTGTTAACGACTACTTCTTTTTCTTTACCAACGTACATCAATGGCATTCCACGTCCACACATTTATTAAATGAATAATTTCTGTTGTGGAACCATAAAATATATCAATTAATTTTTTAAATATTATTAAATTTTCTATAATAACTTAATTTATAATATATTAAACAAATAAAATATATAAATAATTAATATATTTATATATTGTTATTAAATATTTTATTGTAAAATTTTTATTTAAATAAAAATAAACAAATTCTATTTTAATTTTAAACTATTTTATTTTCTTGTACAAAAATAACAAAAAATGTTATAGTGCATCATTTTAACTATATATATATTTTTTTAAATTTACATAAAAAAATAATTTCGCTATGCTTTAGAATAATAATTATGATTAACACTATAACAATTATATTGAACAACGTATTTATTTAGGTGATTCTAAAATAGCAATATATATGCTACATGATAAATATGCATCATAATATTCAGTGAATTATATAAATAATATTGTATAGCTTTTATTTTCTGTATATTATGCAATTAAATTTATTTCATCTCAAAATTTACGTGAATTTTAAAAATCTCGTATCAAAATTTGCAGAAGAAGATCAGACTCCGCTGCAAATTCAAACAAATGACTAACGGCACAGGCTTCTTGGGGACGTGGCTGCCACTTTTAAATCATGAATTAATTGCTGAAATTTAATTAATAAAGGTAAATATTGACGTCACTAGAATCTACTAACTATACTCTTTCTAAAAATGTGCTCAAATACTGTCCCAAAAATCATTAGTCTTCCGATTGAAATTTGCAGTAATCAATTAAAAAAATTGAAAATTTCTGAATTACAAATTTTTTGGGTTAAACAAAATGCACATACCTAAATTAAATTGTAATAAAAATATACATCGCCCACCTAATACTAAAAATGGAGCTTATCGATATAACACGAGGGAAATGCTAAGGGTCCCCTTTAATTTAATATTATGCTTTTGGAGAAAAACACCTTTTTCCCCTTCATATTTTCATTATTATTGTTATGATTTGTTCTCTGCTTTTTTCTTTTGTAACTACAACACCGAAATCCTACTTGATTTCAAGGATGAGAATAATTCAGTACCAATAATCAAATAGACACCGAAATCCTACTTGATTTCAAGGATGAGAATAATTCAGTACCAATAATCAAATAGAAACTGCAGGTGGCATATAGAGGGATCACAAACTAATCACTTTGCGCACGATGTTAGCTGTGCTAAGAACTGTATCTTTCTGCATGCCACGTAAATGCCTGTACTCGAGGTTCAACTTTTCTCTTGCTGTCAACCAATCTTTGCTATTATTATTTTTATTTTTTAGAAAAATGCTGCACTGATTTCGGAGATAATTAAATGAGGAATACTAGGCATAATTTTACGTGATTTAAGATAACAATGTTTAAAAATTTTATTTTAATCGATAACCTCCATTAGGAGAGGTTTTCAACAGGATGTACCTACTTTATTGCAAATTGTATGGCAGTAACGGGGATTGAATTTCAAAAATTTTACTCTTCACTATTTTACCGATAATTATTATAAATGTGCATTTTTTTTGAAATTATAATTTAAATTTTTTCTTTCTTTTTTTTTCTCTTTTACTAAATAAAACTGTTTTAGAATATAATAAACAAAAATCTCATGGTCAAACCTGCGTAATACTAAAAAAAAAAAAGTTAAAGATGTTAATAATAATAATTTAATATATACAGAGCATTCAATTTCAATTTTTAAGTATAAAAAAAAAGGCTTTGTTGCTTTAACCTTCACTAACAATAAAGACGTTTAAAATTGGAATATCTTTTTGAGGCATTGTAAGGGTATGACAGCCTTCTAATGCAAAACTTCAACGGCAAATGTAATATAAAATTTTATGACAAGCATATTTAATTTTTTTGAATGAAAAAAAAAAAAAAAAAAAAAAAAAAAAAGACCAGTTATTATTATGCTAGCTCATATTCAGCCCAGTTTGTTTATTATACAACATAATCTATATTAAAATAAATTAAATAATTGTTTATTGGGCAAGAATAACATAGTATATGCTAGTATATGCTATATACTTCATAATAAAAAGCATAAATATAACGTTGTACAACATAATTAATTATGTTGTTCTAATTTTATTTTGATTTTTTATTTTAATTTTATTATTTAGCATCATTTATGCTATAATACAGCAAAAAATAACGTAATTTATTCTTTACGTGTGATCAATAATTACAAATCCGTTATTTGCTATAAGAAATACAATAAAAGAACAAGCGATTATATACTTCGCTATTTATGGATCCCAGGAAATTTAAGAAAATTAATTTCAAGTAGTAAGGGGAAAAAAAATATAAATAAAAAGAATAAATTTTTTAAAAATTGAAAAAAAAAATTATTATTTAGCCTATCTACCATGTTATGGCAGATCATTGAGACATGTATAAGTCTGATGCAAAAATGTTAGATATAATTGATGGGCAAGGAATTACGTGCCGTACCGTCCTTTTGGCACCATCCTCACTTCAGTGGGGTTTGACACCCATGTGGAATACATTCCTTTATTATAATTTGGTGCTTTTTGTTCTAATTTAATAAAACTTGAATACGTAAGCTAAAGATTTTAATGTAAGAATATTACCCCCTTTTGCTTTTTCGCTTTATCATCTTAATCGATGATATAATATGTAGCCTCCCTGCATTTTTTAAAAATTATTTCAGTGCCGTAAATTTTAACAACGTTTTTGTGCGGCTCTCAAGAATGACAAAAATAAGAATCTTTTGTCAAAAATGTTTTCTTACTTTTGCGGATCCCTACTCTAGAAGGCTTAAAAAAACGCGTAAATTTAAGGCGTTTTCTGATTCAATTTTTGTATTTTTATCTCAATTTGATCTATTTCCCCCCCTTTTTTTTTCCTATTTTTTATTTAATTATCTGGTGTCTACTGTATTGTATACTAGGACTGAGGTGGATAAAGCATTGTTTGTTTTTCATATTGTTGGTAATATTGTTAAGCACAAATTAGTAATTTTCCTGTTATTTTGTCGAGATACTAGTTTAATAATAGTATGTGTAAATGTAAATAATAATAAACTAAATATGTTATGTATTTCAACATAGCATAAAAAGCATCTCCTTTATGATAATGTTAGATACAATTAGAGTCAAAAGCTATAAGTTTGTAAATTAAAAATTTATACTTCTGGTCAAGTTTTATATAATACGGTTAAAAAAGCCATGTATGCACCTTAAATAAAGTTATTATATTATTATTATTATTATTTGCTCATTTCTTTCTTCTTTCTTAACACCAACACTGGAATACTACTTGATTCAAGGAGAAGGTGAGAATGATCCACAATAATATTTATTAATAATAACATGTTAATAATAATTAATGAACAAACCGATAAGACCTATAGAGATCTTAGCTATATTTCTGTATATAAGTAAGTAAACAATAATAATAACAAAAAAATATACATATTAAATATTAAAATAACTAAAAATTACGTAAAAATTATACTCACTGTGAGATGCTATAGTCAGATACAGAGGTCCACTTGTTGCGGAATGAAGCACACACAAGTTTATGACAAGTAATACAGCCAACTTTACACTGAAATTTTACTACGCGATTGGAGCTCTACCAGTGGTGATATCGTTAACTATAACTAAGCATGCGTGGAACATGGGAGTTATAAATTACGTAATTTATGCTATATTTTTGCCACTCTAGCATAAATGGTGCTAAATTACATCAGCATAAATAATTATGCTATATAAACAACAAAATGTTTATGCTGTTTTATTTATTATTATTTTTACAATTTTGAATCTAAGGTGCTTGCTTCATCGTCTTGTTAACAGGATTATTAATTAGTATTATTATTGAATTAATCATTTTTTAAATTTTTTTAATTAAATTTAATAATATTACAACTTATTTGTGCTTAAAAACAGAGAGCCAATCTTTTAAATGAAAAACATAATAATCCAAAAGAAAAGAACAATTAAAAATACTTTGCACTTTTAAATTGCAATTAGAATTATTGAAGTGTTCGTGATGTACTGTATTTTCATTTTCATTTCAATATTTTTTGACCATGGAAAATAGAATATATATATGCCGTACCACATTTTTATTTGCTACTTTTATTGCCTTTTATTATCTGATATATATATATATATATATATATATATATATATATATATATATATATATATATATATATATATATATATATATATATATATATATATATATATATATATATATATATATATATATATATATATATATATATATATATATATATTTTCGTTTTCGTTTTTTTATTACTTGTTTTTGTCTGTATTTCATTTAAATATGAATATGCATAATATATTAATTTAAATATCAAAGATATATATATATATATATATATATATATATATATACATATATATATATATATATATATATATATATATATATATATATATATATATATATATTAGACATATTTTTTATGGTATGATTGAAGCGACCGATAAAGCTTTGCCTTGCGGATGCATTTTGTAATTATACTGTGTTAAAAAAAACACGTTACAATATTTAACAACCAATTTTGGTATTTTATTACGTAATGTACGTATCATACAGCATAATATATTATGTTGTATTGAACAATTTGTGCTGAAAATATCTAGCAAAATTAAATATTATTACAAATTAATTAATATTTCTGACCAAATAGGCTCATATTATTATTGTTTTTTTTAGGCAGTAATATTGCAAAAATTAAATAAATATTATTTTTCTAAAAGCTTTATTTTTAAAATTGCTATTATTTTTTATTTTACAGATAAATTCAGCTCAAAATTTTCTCTCGCATTGCAAATTTAGTTGGAGTTTTTAATTGATACATTATATATTCATGTGTGTGTTGTTTACAAACATTGTTTTATAAAATTTTACTTTATTGCCCTATGGGCGCATGCAATACATACATATGGCTATTTTAATCAATATGTTTTTTCATACAAATACATTTGTATTACGTGTCATGCAATATAAGAAAATATATATTTCATTAGAGCTGAAGGGAAAACAAAGTTTTTAATTGAAGTTGATTTCAAATTGATCGATCAATAGGTTTGTGCATATGGGTAAAAAAAATAATAATAATTAAGCCATAGACCACATAAAACAACATGACATGTGCTCTTTAAAGAATAAACACGAAACGGGATCTTCAATACTGATAACAATTTTTACCAGAATGTTAATGTAGCCCCACGAGAGAACGTGAATATACTGTAAAGTATGCAATTTGTGTTACTATTCATGTTTATGACGTCAGAAACATGCAAAAGTTAGTATGGAAATGTTGTGCGGGTTGCATACATCAAAATTTCTGATCACTGCTACGGGGCTATACAGTTGGGTTTTGACACAAACTAAAGTTATTTATGAAAGTCCCATCAAGTATTTTGTGATATACATAAATGCTTATGTTTTTCTCTGGTTTATTCCTTTAAATAACAACTTTATTTTTTAATCAGAAAATAAGCTATGGCTCTCGTACAAATGAAATATTTTCCCTAGTAATAGTGTTTTTTATTTTAATATTTTTATTAAGAAACTTTTTTAGTGACTTTACAATAATTTGAACCGAAAAAATCGTTTTAAAAAGTTCATTTCTATTTAACTGGATCATTTGCATGTTATGTTATAACGTACGTCGTTCACAACTTTATATTTTACGCTCCAATTATTTCATATTGAATACCTTTTGTTGTTTTAAATGTAACTTAAAATGACAATCTATTTAAACATGTTATACTATGCAGCATAATTATCAAACATATTGCAAAAGACGCGCTCGTTTCAGTAAATGTTACTTATATCTCCCTTTATCAAAATTATAGTGCATGCTATAATGATTTTTATATATCAAAGCACTGAAAATAATTTTTTATTGTTAAAATACAAAATAAATTAAATATTTCTCAATGTAATATATGTTTGCATGTTAATAATAAGTAATTATAAATAAAACTGACTATTTGAAAACAATGTTTGATTTGTTTTGCATGCCATTAATTATCACTGTCTTGTTATCTAATGGAACAATGCGTTAATTAAACAGGATGTTAAATTTAGTTTATTTGTGGTTGAGTGTATATGGTACCAAAATATCCCTTAGGAAATAATTGCTAGATTATATAGGATTGTAGAGGTGATTGGGGTATTAACCATTGTATGCTTAGTAAGAGGTAGGGTGAATGAGAGAGAGAGAGAGAGAGAGAGAGAGAGAGAGAGAGAGAGAGAGAGAGAGAGAGAGAGAGAGAGAGAGAGAGAGAGAGAGAGAGAGAGAGAGAGAGAGAGTGAGTGAATGAGGGAGAGAGAGAGAGAGAGAGAGTATCTTAAATGTTACAAGAAAATTTCTGATATCATAATACTTCAATGGGTATAGTTGGCAAACTTTATAATGAAAATAAAAGAAAAAATTTAAATTGCTCAAATATATTTAAAATTAATATTTTTTTTTTATTTTTATAAATATAATTTACATATATGTTACATATATGTTACATATTATATGTTACCAAAACAAAAATTATTTACTTTAAAAACTATATATAGTTTTTAAAGTAAATAATTTTTGTTTTGGTAACATATATTTTTATTATTTACAATAAAAAAATTTAATAAATTAATTTTTTACTTTTTTAATAATGTAAATATTTTTAGCTATTATATAAAACTTTGTTTTTATTTAAAACAATAATTTATATATATAAGTCAATTCAGATTAGGATGAAAATAATGGGTTATCCATAATCCTTACTTCCAGAATTTGAAGTATTAGCATGTGTAGGGTGTTGAAAGCAATATTCAAATTAAGTGAACATTTCTGTTTAAATGTAAATATGATAATTTTAAATTCAAATGATTTACTGTAAAAATAATATTTAGCGCTGAAAGTGCTTCTGATCTACATGATAGATAATGAATCATACAATACAATACAGATATTTTTTATTTGAAGTTTATTATTTTAGTAATGCAACAATATAGACAGGAAAAAAAATTAAATTAGGAATAATACACAAACAAACATTTCATGCTAACATGAACGTGTCTTTTTATTATAATATTATCGAATAGCATCAATTAGACTGTATATATATATATATAATAAGAAAAGAAATTTAATAATAATCCATCTATAAGAGTATTTCTTTTAAATGAGCATTTTTTTAAATTTTTTTTTTTATAGCACTTATAGAAGTGCTTCTAGCGTCTCATTCATTCGTTCGTTCATTCATTGCTTTGGTTTCTTAAAAAAAAGGGAGCATGTTTACAAAATTAGCAAGAGGGTGCACTTTTTTCATTTTATGTGATCGCCTAGCCCTGCTTAAAAAAAATTAAAATCATATTTCGACAAATTCATAAACTATCATTTTTTTAATATCCCTAATATTATTGGTTAGTTATTGTTATTATTATTTATTGGTTCAATTTAAAACCAATATATTGCCATAAAAAAACTAATTACATATTAACAATAATAAAAAAAGTAATCATTTTTCTATATAATAATGTGTATTATACTCAACACAAATTAGTTTTTTGTTTAGTAACAAAACGTATGAAGCATTAAAATATTGAAAGCATAGTGAATAATTATTATAGTGGATGCTTTTATTTCAATTCATTGTAAAAAAAATAATAATAAAAAATGTGAAAATTTATTTTGGTTTCCAAAAATAATAATTAAACTAATATCTATTTTATAGTCTGTACCGAAAGTAAATTAAAAACATCCCGAAACGAGAAATGCATTGAAAAACTTATGCTGTTCGTAAACCCTGTTTTCTGCTACTAAAATGACGATCAACTATGGTTATTCAAATGTAATGCGCATTTTTTAGTGCAAGAAAACAGGGTTTACGAACAGCACTACTATAAATGAAATGAGTTTCTAATTTCACTTAATATTTGGGACTAACATTTAAATATATGTATAAAGTGTGTCCACATGACATCATATTTAATGCTCTTGGGCGCCATTCTGGAGAAACGAATAACATTGCTCAGCATAGGACAAAAATTGCTATTTTCTTTCATAAAAAATAATTAGGTAATTTTGTTATTGTTATTTTTCTCACATCCTTCAGATTTTAATTGAACCTAATAACAGCATCAATGCTCTCAAAAATATTGCTTATCATTTTTAAACTGACAAATGAGTCATTTTACTATACTACCCATGTTATTGAGTGAACCAACATGGTGTCGATTTTAATATGAATGCATACACACTATAGATTTGAAATGGAATATCTTTAATATTTGAACATGTTTGACATAATTAAACTTTTAAGCAGCTTTTAAGTAACATTTTCATCTTTACTTCTTCTTAATTTTATATTTCACGCCTGTTCACTTTGAGATATCAGCTGGTCACCTATCACCTTTAAGGTATTTGTATAGTTAGGTAATTCAAAGCACTTCCGGTGAGGTACGTTTATCGATTGTTTGATGCCTGTGTTTTTAGAGCTATAAAAACTAATGCAAATCAAGTAAAGTTTACGGCTCTCGTGTAAGTGAATAGTGGACTTTGGTCTCATATTGTAACAAACTTCAATACAGTACTCGCACTTTAGTGTTATGCTGTAGAATTTGGGGATTATCAAATTTAAATGAGATGTGATGTAAAAATAGCTTCTTTTTTTTATTATTATTAATTATTATCGCGCATTTTTTTTTTTTTTTTTTTTTTTTTTGGAATTTGTTGCCTGATTGACCAATGAAAAATAGGCAACAAACACTTCAAAATAAAAAATTTTCATGTATATTTTTTTTTTTTTTTTTTTTTTTGTATGGATAAATAACAAAAATCAATATTATGAAATAACCAATAAATAAGGAAAGAAATAAACATTATATATTAAAATTGATTAAAAATACACAAAATGACTTGGTGAGTATTTGTTGCCCCAGCTGATTCCTGTTCTGTGGGCGGTTCTTCTCTTTGGATTACCTGTTTAATACAAGTTCCTTAACCAACTTAAGAATCCTAATACCTTCGGATTTATATTTACTATGGTTATTGGATTTCTAATGCAATTAAGTAACCTAATTATTGCTTTGAAGAATAACAAATCGCACCCTATATATTAGACAGTACAAATTTTCACATTTTTTAAAACAAATTGAACCAAAATAAATGTTTTTTTTTTTTAAACATAAAGCATTAATGATATTAATTGGATTATTAAAAAAATCAAGGTCTATTAGAATATAAAAAATATATATTTTTTATGATCTTTTTAAAAACATGATAAAAGAGAATCAAAAAATTTTTGAGTTGAAAAGAATATTCATTGAATACATAACAAAAAATCTTTTAAAAAACAGAAATTTCAAAGCAGGCAAAAAAGTACTTCTAAATTAAGTAAATTTATTTCAAAAAAAGGTAAAAAGAAGTCTTAGAACTTTGGATTGAATAGAACGAGTGAGAGAGAGAGAGAGAGAGAGAGTGAGAGAGAGAGAGAGAGAGAGAGAGAGAGAGAGAGAGAGAGAGAGAGAGAGAGAGAGAGAGAGAGAGAGAGAGAGAGAGAGAGAACAACGAAAAAGAATCAGAGAAAAAAAAGAGAGAATTTTATGAACCTAATTTAAATATTATCAGATCTTTTGATATATTTTATTATAATTTGATACGGCTGTAAGATATTCATTTCAATTTTTAATAAATCTTTTTATCAAAGATAGCGTTTTTAGTATAAGTTGAGAGAGAGAGAGAGAGAGAGAGAGAGAGAGAGAGAGAGAGAGAGAATTTAATCATTACTTTTAAAAATCCAATTTCCGATTCCTTCTCAAGTTTCATTCAATAAGCTTATAATGAAAATATATTTATCTATTTGTGGTTTATTGTGAAAGTATTTTTATTTGTTTTAATAATTAAAATTTGAGCTAAAAATAAATTTTTATATATGTAATGTTATTTAATATTATTTTATTTATAATATTTAATAAAACATATTTGTATATTGCGTTATATACTTATTTAATTTATTTGTTTTAACAATTTGTTACAAAGTGTTATTAAAAAAAAAGTTATAAATTATATTCACTTACAATTTTAAAAACATAATACAACTCATTAACTTGAAATAAAATAGCTATTTAGTATTTGGTGACATAATATCGGATTTAAATGACTTAACTGTGAACGTTAAATGCTATTATATATAGTATTTATATACAAATTAACACGAGATCAAATACTAAGATATTGATTTTAACTTAATAACAGCTTTAAAAGTGTTCGAGTACAAATTCAAAAAGTATGTGTTGTTGATTTTTGAAATTTTGAAGTGTTCGATAAACATATTTGTGACTGCTAAGTTTTTGAAATTCCAAACGCTATTGCAATTAAATGTTAGATATTAAAATTAATTATTTTAGTAATAGGTGTAATGTAAAATAAAAGTAGTTTTAACCTTTTTCATTATTTAAACACAAAAAAATATGGTTTATTTCCTCTTCAGACCCTAACTTAAAAAATAAAAAAATAATAAAAAAAACTATTTCATTGTCCTAAATAATAACCATGTTTTTGTGCATGCTGCACTCAGAAAGACATCCAAAAAAGACAGTTCAAAAAGGTGTTCTTATTTTTGCGGACCCCCTACCTACTTTAGAATGCTGAAAATAGCTTTAAAAAGAGCGCAAATTCAAGGGCGTTTTCTGAGCCATTTTTTTAAACTCAAATTGTTCTTTTTTTTTCGATTTTTTTTTCTTTTCAATTTTTCATTGAATTATCTGATGTCCCGCACTGAATATACTGAAACTAAAGATTTTTTTTTTTAACGACATATTCGAACACTCACGAACAGTTTGATCAAAATTTTCGTGTTCGGAGCGTGCTCGAAAGAATTTCAAATGATCGTGATCCTTTTGAGTTCGTCTTAAATGGTTTTCAATCCAAATACTGCTAAAAAATGTATTCTTACTTAGATTAGAATAAAAATTAGTAAGTACCGCAGCAATTAATGGCAGGGGAATACTTTGTAATGAAAAAAAAAAGTATAATGAAGCTATTTTGAATTGACTTTTTAAAATTTAAAATACAGTGTGTATACGATTGGACTCGATGTGAAATCAAGGTTTATTTCAAGCTAGTTTACTGTTTGTAAACCCTGTTTTCTTTCATAAAAAAAAAAAGAAAAAAGCGCAATATATTTGAATAACCAAAGTTGATTGTCATTTTAGGAGCTGAAAACAGGGTTTATGTACAGCATTAATATTTCTCAACGTGTTATTCATTGAGAATTAACCTTTTGCATTTGAATAGACTTTAGGACCCCTGTGTATTTAGTTTTGTCCATAAAGATATGTTATAATATACTACTTATATTTAAATGAAATAATAATAACATGGACAAAAAAAAAAATTGGTGCCAAAAGTTTAAGAGAGAGAAAGAGAGAGAGAGAGAGAGAGAGAGAGAGAGAGAGAGAGAGAGAGAGAGAGAGAGAGAGGGTGCCTTTATAGTATACACAGTGTTGTAAATAATAATAACAATAAAAAAAAACTTTCGTCAAGATATTGTAAATGCAAAAAAAATAAAAAGTGGTTTAAGGAACAAAATGAATGAATCCTTTTTTTTTAAAAACGTGAGTATGAATAAAAAAGTTGATTTTTCTGTCTATCATTCCAAATGGATGTACATGAAATCCAAATCCTAGATCTTAAAAACTTGGTGGTTCCATCCATCTGTGAACAAAGAAAATGTAAAATTATTAATTTTATTCAATTGTATTGTATATTAAAAATAATTATTTAAAATGATTACGTGTGTCTTCTGTTATTTTACACAAGAAACAAGGTATCCACTTTCAGTGAAACTTGAAATTTTTTAAAATCACTGTACGTAATAATTTTCTTGCTTTGTAAACTCTATAAAAAGGCAAAAATAAAATAATTAAAATTTAAAAGTGGTGCAAGTTAAAATAATAATTTTCCAGAATAAAATCATAATTAATAAAAGCATTTTATTTTATCTATAGTAAATAATTATTCAGATTTGGAAATTTGAAAATTGAGATACGTGCGGCATCTATTTGCAAGATCAGGAATCATAACAGTAATATTTTAGCAAGCGTGCTTTTTAAACATCAAAAATAAAATAAAAAATAATAAAAAAAGTGACTCCATTTCAGTACTAAAGATTATTTGGAAAATAAATTTAAATTACTTTAAGCATATATTTTTTTATTTAAAAGCGTAGAACTCCTTGACCAAAAAAGGTGTGTAATATCCTAACAAACCTGAAAATCAACATTGATTTGGCCGGAGTCATTGATTTCTAATTTATTTTCCATTCACAAAATGCCGCTAGCGGTCTCTGACGTCACAGCTCACCGTTTTACGCGCACGTCCTACGCCTTTAAGTAATTAACTACAATTATATCATATTTCTTTTCTTCTTATTTGACTTTATAAATTTTGAGCAATTTTTTAAAGTTAATAAACGTAAAATGTAAATTACGTAATATATATTATATTGCAGTGAATAATTACTAGTCAATTAGCTATGTAAATATGTATATCTTAATGATATAATTGTGGCTATTTTTGAATAAAGTAAAATTATACCATAGTTATTCGCTAATTATTCACTGCAATATATTATGCTATGTAAAAGAGATCACTTACCTAATAAGTCTTGCTATGGATTAATGTTGGTAACAATGATCTAGGACTGTATTTTTATTAGTTCAAATAAGGTAGTTTAAAAGAATAATAGAAGAATTTTATAAATACACATGCTTTTTACAGTATTTGCTTTACATTTAATTTGTAACTTTAAAAAAAATGGTTAAAAATATGTCACATTCTATAACTTTTTTTTGCTCTCTTTTTCAAACTTGCCGTTAAAAAATTTTAAACTTTAAAAATTTCAGTTATTTTTTTTTTTTTTTTTTTTTTTTTTTTTTTTTGGAAATATAAATTTTTTAAATATTTAAAATATGAGGAAATAAAAGTTCAAACTCTAACAAAGAAAAAACTTTACTAAATAAAAAGTCACTTTTTGTTAACTTAAAGAATACCAACTAGTGTTAAATTAGTTTACTTCATTTTATTTATTTTAGTAATAAAGAAAAGAAGTCAATTTACATTTTTAACAATAAAAAATTACTTTTTTTTAAAGAATAAATTTAACTAGATTTTTTTCCTCGACTCGTGATTGTAATATATAATAAAAAACAGACTTTAAAAATTTCAAATTTACTTCTATTTTTTTCCTTCTTTGAATAATAAATTTAAGCACTCAAAAATAAAAATAATGCGTTTCAATTTATCTCATTCTTCTTAAAAATTTACATTTTTTTTTTATTATCTTTATTATTTAATATTTTGGTTTAATTAATTAGGAGTTAACTTAATTTGGAATGATTTTAAATGTGAATATAATAATGATCATTCTAAACACTATTTTTCGTGCATGAAACCACAAAAGAAAAAAAAAGACGATCATTTAATGTTTTTTAAATAGAATTACGCATTTTTTGGAGCAAGCGAACAGGGTTTACGAACATCATTATTATATCTTAAATACTAAAAGTGATGTTTTATTATTATTATTTTTTTTCATTCTTATAATTATTTATTTAAAGCCAGTCTTGGGTTCGATACCCAAAGCTTCTATAACGATAACAATATTATTTTCTAGCCTCATATTTAACGATAACGACGATATCGTTATTTTTGAAACATTGCCAACGATAACGGTACTGTAGACCCGTTTCACATTCTTGCGCTTTTTCGCCATGTTTTTAATAATAATAATAATAATAATAATAAAGATTTTATTGAGCAAATATATTACAATACAAACATTGCACATAGTCAAAAAAGTTGCTTAACAGGAGATCAAAAAAGGCAAAGCCCATACAAAATTTGATATCCAAAAATAGAAAAGAGAAAGAGATAAATATGACGCAAAGATATATAACTAGATACTATTTTTAAATTTAGATGAAGACAAATTTCTGACACTATTCTCCAACTTATTATATAAATTCACACTGCGCGGGAAAAAAGAAGTATTGTAATATGCTGCTGAGACACGGGGAACAACATATATTCAACACTATCTCCTCCACGCAACCTACTATGCCTCGTACGTATGGAGAGTCTAGCATCAGAGAATATTGGCATATCAACATCCCCTAAGAGACACTTATGCAAAAAAGTTACATCCTGACGATACAAAACATCACTAATTGGGGGAATTTTACACATTAAATTGCGAGTCTTACCATTACGTTTACGTTTTATACCATCGACATAATGGAACGAATTTTTGCCAAGAATTAGACGTGTGGCGCTATGCTGCACCTCTTCCAGTTTTTTAAGGTTATGAGCAGTGACCGGGTGCCACGCTGGTGTACCGTATAACAAAACAGGACGAACAAGAGTAAGATAAGCCATTCTCAGCGCCGCACGTCTAGTTCCTGTAAGGGATCTACGTAACATACCAATGATTTTGTGTGACTTGGCAACAGCTATATTAACATGAGTATTCCATTTTAGGTCATCAGTAATATTAACACCTAAACATTTTATATTACTTTCAACTGGAATGTTATTGTCATTAATAGTATATGATGACTGAATGGTATTAACTGATTTTGAAATTTTGAGGTGAACACTTTTACTAGCATTTAAACTCATACCATTCATTTTACACCAAATATTTACCGAGTTTAAATCTTTTTGTAGTTCACAAACATCACTGTCAGTCTTAATAGCCTTGAACAAAGAACTATCATCAGCATATTGTGCAAATGATGAGAGTACAGCCTTTGGAAGGTCCATCATAAATATTGAAATATTGGTGCTTAATGGTGTCCAGCATAGGGTTTACATAATTTTTCCTTATTTGTCTTCTGTCTTTTTTTTTTGTTTTTTTGGTACCGTAAGCATTTTTTTAATGAGGTTTGAAGCTTAGTTTGCTATAATAAAAATGACATTTTTTTATATGTTGGCCTGTGTATTTCTGACCAACAAAATGGCAGCATTTAAATATGAGTGCAACCGGTCTATATCGATACATAAAAAGATAGTTTTTCGATAACGATAACTATAAATCATAATGAAATATTTAAAATCTTGCTTCATTGATGACTATTTTATGTACTATACCTACAATGATAACCCACCTCATTCAAATTTTTGTTTTAATTTTTTTTGTCGTTTTTTGTGCACTCTTCTTTTGTATGATTTTTTTTAAGCAACTATTAAAACTATTAATCTATAATTCATCAATAACCAAATATCGTTATTGTTATATTATTGCTATCAGTTATGTTATATACGATTAATTGTACCTAACCAAAACTGCTTGTAGCCTATAAGACGCAATAAAATGTTAACAAATGAAGCCGTTCAAATTGTTTTTGAAAATTACATGTGAACGGCTCCATTTGTTTACATTGTTCCAAATTTGTTTATCCGTCGACGCACGTCAAATTTATGCGTCATGTGAATAATAATTACTGTTGATAATTATTTTAAAAATACAAAATATTCAAATGCAACAATCTTGAAAAATTAAGTGTTAATGGTTATCATAGGTATTTGTTATCATTGAATTAATGAACTACGATTCAAAAACTTAACTCATCGAAATGGAAGCAGATGTGAGTTAAATCGCTTATAGTCGGCCTCAAAACATTTGTATATATTATACCTTTGTGACTCACTATTTGTTTTTTATTGCTATTATTTCTTATGATTTGTTGGTGAATTATACTGTAAATAATTTTTGATAAGATATTGTCACATTGTTCACATTGTCACTTATGAACTACTGTACAAGAGTCAATAAAGAAATCTTCTATCTTTCTTTTATTTTTTTGCTATCTAAAAGTTATTATTAGAGTTCCAATGGTATTGAAATCAAGGTAAACCAAGTTGGAAATATTGATATATTACTATTTTTATTTTAATCCTGTCCCATTATTTTTAGCTATAAACAAATAACATAACAAAATTTAAAAAAATATATATAAATAAAATCGTAAATTTTCAATATCGATTTTTTTCTCTCTTTTTTTTAAGTGTGCTGAAACCAATTTATCAATCATCTAGAAACAGATTTAAATTTTAAAAACATTATTTCCCCCCCTCATCTATAGTAAATATTGCAAGCTTTTAATTGCAGTATATTCAAAACTATAAATAAATTAAATCTCAAATATTAGTCTGCTTTCTAACAAGTATTTAAATTTCTTATAATCTATACAAATGTGAAGTAAAAATTTATACTAAAAATGTAAAAAATTTTAAAAGACTATTTTTTAACTACACTTGAAATTTAGAACATATTTCTTTAGTAGTTCAAACAGAAAACACAAGATAACGCTAGCTGTATGGAAAAGTTAACCCTATATTTTTTTTCCTCATTTTTCCGACATTGAATAAAATATTGCTACCATTAATCATTACTGACATCTTTTAATTAATGATAATTTTAGTCATAAATTTTATATATATAATACATACGTTTTTTTAGTTCTGTGTATAAATTATATTTGTCACATTTTATCAATAATTTTTGCTGTTTTCTAATTAAATGGGAAATGTATAATAAAATTCTGTTTTAAATCCTTAAAAAAGTATTTCTGTAATATATAATGTTTTCCTTTTTAGGTAATTATAGAGTTGATGATCACGTAATTTTCAAATTATCTTATTTATATTGATTCATTTTTATTAGCAATATTATGGTTTGTGAGATATTGATAAAAAAATCTGGTTGAATTTACCGAGCTGGTTTGGCAGAGTGGTGAAAGCTGCTGACTCGTAACTCTGTGTTCCTAGATAGCACGAGTTCGAGCCAATGCTGGGTGCATACGTGAGGTGTGAGAGACAACACGTTGCACGATGCGTGTTTACATGCATTCCACGATGACGCACAGTATTCGGGAGGTGCATGTAATTGCACCGACCAGCCTGTCTAAAGTTTCCACGGTTTCTTTAGACTATCATGGTAAATACCGGGCTGTGTATTTAAGCCGTGGCTGACTCGTATGTACAAGTTCATGATCCGAGAGGAATGGATTTGTCATCTGAGACCCAAAAAAATTGTAAAATGAAAAAAAAAAAAAAAAAAAAAAAAAAAAAAAAGATTTTCTTTACAAGAAATAAATGGTAATGTTAATCATATCATTATAGGGTTTATGTGAATGACGTCATTCTGAATCCACTTTGATGCCATTCTGTAGCAATGAATAATAAAATTGCTCAAAATGTCTATAGAAAATGTGTTATTTTTGTTTTGTTATTATTTATTTTCTCGTACGCTTAAAAATCTAATTCAACCTATTAAAAAGCATCAATGCTTTACAAGCATCAATCAGTTTACTACCTAAACTATGGAATCCATCTAAATTAAAAATTTTCACAAATAAAAATAATATGAAAAAAAAAAATATGTTGTTGATAATATTATATATAATAACAATTTCCTTTTTGTTTTATTTGTTTATTATTTCATTGTTGTAAAAAATATGTATAATAGACATATGGTATATAATATAATGTGAACCGACCGATAAGGCTTAGCCTTGGTTGGATTTTGTAATATATTGTAAAAATAATAGCAAAATATAATAAATATTTTTAAACCTTAAAAATGTGTTATTTTGCCATACTGACCCACGTTATTAAGAACATGGCATTGACTTCTTTTTATGAATGCAGGCTATAGTTATGAATGTTAACACCATTATTTAATTCTCTTTCCAACCCCCTCTTATAAGGAACAAGGTATCAATTTGCCATTGGAATATTAATATTAAGAAATACACGAAAAATTGATAAAAATTTGATTGTTATTTAAAGAAACTAAAAAAAATAAGCTTATTTTATTATTATTATTATTTTCACATACAAACTTTTCTGATCTTGAATTTAACATTCATGAATAATAATTTTAAGTGAAAGCAGTTTGAAGTTTTATATTTGATGATAATTATTATTAAAAAAAAAAAAAAAAAAAAAAAAGCAAATTTGTTGGATCTAAGAAACATGTGTTGCATGTTAAAAATTTCATTTTTTTTTATCTAAATAATTTAAACACATCAAGTGTCAATTTTAAAGAAATTTAGAAATTTTCTCTAAATTTTCTCTTCTTTTTTTTAAAATTCTTTCTTTTATTATATTTCCTATTTTTTACTAAATGCTAATGCCAAATACTGATCAGTATATTATCAATATATTATGATTTTTTTTATTCGTTTATTCATCACAGCCTGAAAACTAAAAAAAAAAAAAAAAATTGAAAATACTTTCAGAGTTGATGAGAAGTAAATTAAATTAATGAGATCTTTTTGAATACTGTATTACAATTTTATTCCAAGTCCTATAAAATCCTATACTCATATAAGTGTAAAGTGAGTGTTTCGCTTTAATTTTGAAGACTTTTTTTTTATCTTTAACATTTTTAGATTATATTTTTTTTTGTAACTTATAATAATTTTCTCCCTCATTATTTTAACAATTACTTAACAAATAAATTGAGTGATAAAATATAAAGTGTGTGTAAGAGAGAGAGAGAGAGAGAGAGAGAGAGAGAGAGAGAGAGAGAGAGAGAGAGAGAGAGAGAGAGAGAGAGAGAGAGAGAGTAGATGAGTATTATTATATAAAATAATAATTAAAAAAAAAAGAAGTATGATCCTTATTATTAGTAGTATCCTTTTAATTAACAAACTTTTAAATTTGCTTGTTCATTTCTCCGTGATTAATGAACGTAATAAAAGTTGCTAACTGTCATTTCTTTCTTTTTATCATTATTATTATTTTTTATAATTGTTTAACTTTGTAATTTTTTCTTTCCTGAGCATTATACAATTTTTTTTACACTATATAGATTTCTTATTAAACTGTTATATAACTTTTTATTCAATAGATAATAGGGTATATTTGCATGACGTCATACTGAATGCGCATCGACACTTTACTGTATCAATGAACAACATCGCTCAGAAGAGGACAACAGTTTTTTTTTTTTTACCCATTATCTTAAAGAAAGATGTTATTAGCAGTAATATTTTCTTGAACTTGAGTTACTATTTCAACTTTCTAATAGCATCAACACTCTTTATACATTATCTATTAAACCAGTGCAATGGATTTTACTTTACGTAATAAATTATGCCATTAATTGTTATTATTTATATTATGTAACTTTTAAATAAAAATATATAAAGACAATTATTAAATAATAAAAAAAAATTATATAATTTTGAAATAAAATTGTAAATAATATAACTAAAATAAACAAAAAATTATTGTTAATAAATATTTTATAAAAAGTTAATTTTCTAAATTAAAGTTTACACTTTAATACAATTTTGTATTTCATTGTAATATTTGTGGTGTGTATTCCGTCAGATTTATTGTTTTGTTTTTTTATTGAAATGGCGTGATTACTTTTTTACAAACTTGTATTATTCTTTTTTTTTTTCTTTTTTTTTTTACTTAAAATTTTTTTTTTATTATTATTACTCAAGCATAACATTTGTTTTTTTCATTTTCTCAAAAAAAAAAAAGTAATTGTTACGAAGTGTATGTTTGTGACAGAATGATGAAAATCATGTCTTTTACTTTGTGAACTATATTACAAGAATAATTTTACACTAATTTTTTATGAAGTATATTAATAATAAGAAATATGAACGTAATTTCTCTTATTCTCTCTCTCTCTCTCGTTTTCACTTTCAAACACGCACACCAGTATCTTTAATTTTTCTTACTGCTAGAGTTCATGTAATTAGTTTTGCTATTTATTTTTTACTGTTCTGTATATTAGTCCTATGAATTAATATTATTTCATCAAATAATTTATCAATCATTTGGTTGATTTACAAAACTTTGTATTATTATTTAAATATAATTTTTAAAACTAAAATTTAAAATATCTAATCATGCAATAAAGCTAACATTTAAAAAAAAAATTGCAGTTAATTTTATTATACTAAGGCGTAAAAAATTGTTACCAAAAAGTTCCAACAATAACGTTAGAAAAAAAATAGTACAGTAATATAAATAAATTAAAGTACGTTTTTTTTTTTGTTTTTTTTTTTATAAAAATAAATTATTGAATTGTCTAATATATTCCAAATAAAATATAAAAATATTCAAACACTTTTTATTTTGACCACTTGGTCATAATATAACCCCTACAAAGTATATTTGATGCAACCCGCACAACATATATGCCCACATATTTGCCTACCGTCTAGGATACCATACCACTCGAGTACAGTAGACTGATGAAGTTGGAATATGT
This sequence comes from Ecdyonurus torrentis, assembly GCA_949318235.1. Taxonomy (NCBI): domain Eukaryota; kingdom Metazoa; phylum Arthropoda; class Insecta; order Ephemeroptera; family Heptageniidae; genus Ecdyonurus; species Ecdyonurus torrentis. Next base: position 20,625,852 of record OX439133.1, read on the forward strand.
GTGTACATATTAGCCACCACAAATACAAAGAGAAAAGTAATTTTATAATATTTAATCGTATGGAATGTAAATTATCGTATTCTTTTAATAATACGGCACTACACTGACTTTGCAATATTCAGTTTCAAAGGGCTTTTTTTTTTAGTGCTGAAATTCATACATACATACTTTACGGCACAAATAATTTATATTTTATGTAGGTTTTACTGAATGGAATAAAAAATAAACATATTCGCATATTCTATTGCAAGTGTAAATTATTTAGAAAACATTGTTTGTATTTATAATAAAATATTAAATAAGAATTATTTAAAATTGAAAATGTTTTTATAAAAATTACTATTAAATATATTTTAAGAATTATTATATTAATATTTAAAAATCAAGCATGTAATTATAAGTAAAACCAACAGTATAATTTTGTTTAATATTTACATCATTGCATTTTAAGCCGGGAAAACCGCTATTGCGGGATTTGACTAAAACGTTGAGAAGAAAGAAAAATCTGATATTTTGCAGTGATACATAATATAATATGATAAGATATCACCAAAACTTTGAAAATTTTGGGGTTGCACCATGCTAAATTTCAAATTAGCATTTTTTGAAGTTTTAGACCCATACCATAAGTACCCATTTTAATTTCAATAATATTTTTTTTATTTATCTGATGGTCGCGGGTTCTGAAAATTTTATCAAATAGGCAGCCTTACTTTCTAATGGCATTATAAAGTTTTCTTTTTATATAGATTTTTAGGTACAATCCATCTACATACAAACTGTAAAAAATTAAAGAAGATATAAAGAACCAAATATTTTTAGAATAAAAATATATGCACTTTTTTGAAAAATATATATATATATATTTTTTTTGGTAATTTTTGCTACTTTTGTGTTTAAAATAGTATCACTTTTTTATCTTTTTTGTCTTTTTTTTTTTTTTTTTTTTGAAATTTGTTGAAAATGAAAATATATAAAAAAATAACATTAACAAATAAAATTTTAATCTCTTCTCAACCTGGTTTTCACACTTTGTAAAAGATTACAAAAAAGTTTATATTTTAGACTTATTGCAGTAAATTATGGTGATTTGTATCATGTTATCTGTACTCATATTTTATTTTATATAAGAGAAACATATTTTATGATGATATATATGTTGTCATATATGTTTCTAGATATGTTTACGATACAGTTAAGTAAACATAATTATAATCATCTGAAAATTATATGTTGTATGCTTATGCTAATGTGTGCTCTCTCTCTTATTATTTTTTTTTTTTAATTTTTTTTTTCAAGTAAAGATTTTTATGTTTTTAAATTGCTATAGGGCTGTAAGTTATGTTTAATCCTTGCGTTAGTAATCTTTTATTATTACATTTTTTTCTTTTAATTGCTGCACCAATTAATGTAACAACTTAACTATGGTTTAACAGATTTAGTGTTGTAACTTAAGGGGGTGCATAAATTAATGACAAGCTGGTATGTCCATGTGGTTAAGGCAGCTGACTCCTAACTCTGTACTCCTCATCGAGTATAGAGTGTATGCATTCATATTAAAGTCACCGCCATATATGTTGGATAACTCAATACATGGGCCGGTAAAAGAAAATAACTCATTTTGCTATAGACCGGGTGCACAGAAGAGCCGCCATTTTGCTGGTTATGAATACATAGGCCAGCATAGGAAAAATGTCGTTTTTATTTTTTTAATAGCAAAAAAAAGCTTCAAACCTCAATCAAAGCCTTATTTATAGCTTCTAATAAGCTCGAAAAATATATGAGAAAAATTAGTTCAGTTGAAATAAAGTCTTTTTAAGTGAAAAATTAGAAGAAATGATGTAACCCCTATGCTGAACAATACATTAGGCACCACAAACATGGCGACAAAGCGCAAGGGTGTGAAAGGGGTCTATAATGTTGAGAGCATTGATGTTGTTAATAGGTTGAGTAAATCTCTCAAGTATGTGAGAAAAATAATCATAATAAAAAATTGACCGATTTTCCAAAGAAAATAGCCAAAAATGAAGTTTCTCCTATGCTGAGCAATGTTATTTTTTTACTCCAGTATGGCTCCATGCGCATTAAATATGATGTCATGCGAATACACCATATAGGTTTATGTCACTACTGAGTGCGTACTTAAAGAGTGGGAGCACAACACGTTGCACGATAGCGTTGTCACATAGCATGACTCATATGACATAATCATATGTTTCGCATATTCGATTAATAACTATTTTGGCCTATTCAATAAATATAATCGTTTCTTTAATTAAATTATGTGGTAATCTCATATCATTTATCGATCACTACATTGTCCACCCCAAGGGCAATGTTACAGTATGCATTCCATGATGACGTACAACATTCGGGAGGTGCATGATTGATGTGATTACACCGAGCAGCATGTCTTGAAGTTTCCACGAGGTCTCTAGGCTGTCATGGTGAATGCTGACTTACCTTGCACTCGTTGCTAAGACAGTATCTTGATAGAACTATGCTAAAGGTGTAACACGAGAACACAATATGGAAAAAAAATATTAACAATATCGTCAAGTTGGGTGACTTTGGACATATTTTTAAAATTTATTTATTGCCTAACTAAAACTCATAAAAAAGTGAAAAAAACTAAATTCAAGCTTAATTATTGCACTACAATTTAGGTTTTGTTTCATGTTTCTATAAGCTTTAGTTAGGGAGTATATTTTTTTGAAATATTGGCCAAAGTCACCTCAACAGGCCACATTTATCCCACTTGACGGTAATGAATATATTAAAGGCATAGAATAAAAAAACTTGTCTTATATCCTAATAATCGGCATTGACTTTATTAAAGAAATAACATAGCATTACATTTTTTCTTTATAATGACAAGATTTCAGTCTGACTACATGTCTAACTCACTCTCAAACCTAATCTAATAACATACAAAAACATATATAATATGAGAATAACAGCAAAACAGACATGAATCACAAAAACTGTATTTACTATACAGACAGTTAAAACAACAACAACAATAATATAATATGTAGAGAAGCTATAATATATACGATTAAATTACAATATGCAAAACTTTAGATTTTTTTATGTATGAACAGTGAAAGTGATGCTAGAGAGAAATAGAATGAGAGAGAGAGAGAGAGAGAGAGAGAGAGAGAGAGAGAGAGAGAGAGAGAGAGAGAGAGAGAGAGAGAGAGAGAGAGAGAGAGAGAGAGAGAGAGAGAGAGAGAGAAAGCAAGAGAAAAAGATAAAGAAAGAGCGAGTGAGAGATATTTTGAAGATTTTTTGTATTAAGCAATATTTAATTTTAAAAAAACTTGTAATTTTATATATTTCAAGGAAGAAAATACTGTACAATAAACATTAATTTAATGAAAAGAAATGTAAAAAAAAAAAAAAAAAAAAGCATTGTTCATTGCTTAAATTCGTGATCACAGAGATCATTTTATTCTTAAATTGCGATTGCAAATATGGTTTTGTTCATCAATCTAATAATTTTTTTATTAAATGTCATTTATCACATACTGCATACTTAAACAAATTATACATTGCATATAAATTCATATTAATACAGATCAAATATAAAAATATGTGAAAATACAATTCACTAAATATAAGTTAATGTTATAATTTTATTTTATTTTTAATAAATTTTAAAATAAATATATTTTTGTAAACTGCAATGATTGATTTGATTAAGCATTGTCAATATGTTACCATTCCGATATAAAAGCATTGAAGAAAGTGAATGCATCTGCGTTAAATTGTAAATTGTTTTGTTTGGAAAAGACTGATCATAGTGATCATCATTTCATAAGTATTCTTGGTGTAATATGACTTACATATTATCTCGTGGAACACAGTAAACACAAATAAAAAAAAAAAAAAAAAAAAAAATGTTTAATAGTTTATTGAAAAATTGTGTAGTAAAATTGAAATTTCTAGCAATGTATGAAGTCTAAATCATTCACAATGTAGTGTTATTCAATTGCTGTATCTCTTCTTTTAATTATTTTATACATGTAATGTTGTGGTCAAGTTTTTGTAAAACAGGGCTGTCAAACCCTCACAACGCCTTAATAATGAGTTACGTATTAGTATTATTATGTCAAATTTAAGGAGTTGTGATTTGATAAATATACTACAGTTGACAATCAATAAGAAAGAAATAATTTTTAAAAATGTCAAAAAAGAAAAGAAGCTAAAAAGAAGAGATCCAATTTATTAAATATTTAACCATCCATTGCCCTAAAATTAAGTTTTTATTTTGTCAGCTATAATGGAATAGGGTAGTTCACCGTTTTCATACGTTTAAAAATTGACAATGAGCCTCGTTTGATAAATTTACCTACACTATACTGCAAAGTAATATAATTTTTCCATATTAACACTGCATTATTTTGTACATGTCTGAGTTTCAAAGTCGAGAACTGATTATGAGTGGAGGTTGAGAACCAGTAGGAACAAAAAAAAAATCATTTTACGTTGCAGTTGAGTTTTCTAAGAATCTCTCTCTCTCTCTCTCTCTTATTTCTAAAGAAAACTATTAATGAGGACGTGTTCATGGGGTTAATTTAATAATAATAATATAATAATAATAATATTGTGATTGTAATTATACAATCTTTCATGAGCTATACAGAAGAGAAGCTAATACCCCATGAGGTTACTGGAAAAGACTCTGAGAATCCATACACATTTTGTGTCCAGTCAACCTTGGTTGCAAATTGTTCTTGTGTTATCTAGGGCTCTTATATTTACCTAGTCTACAGCAAGTTTGGTTATAGGTGATGATGAATGGATAGGCAGGAAATATGAGTGAAATGGTGAACCGTCCCGAGATTCTCTCTATTGCGTGATGTAGGGTCACTACTGCCTACATCAGGACGATCGGAGACATGCATACACACAGGCATACACACCTCTCCTACCGATGACTCATGACACAATAGCACAATTTAATTGCATATTCTAAAAAAGAACATTTTCCTAAAACCTAAAACAATATATATTTAAAGTTTTGAGTTTATTAAGTGTTTTAATTCATTTTTGAAAATCGCGAAATGACGTCACGGGTGGCAACTTTGTCCTACGTCATTTTTAAATTTTAAAAAATTAATTAAAAGTGCTTAGTGAATTCAAAAATTGGAAACTCACTTATCAATCGTTTCTGGATTAATGATTTCTATTAGAATATGAAATAAAATGTCCATCTTATTTTTTCTAGTTTTCCTCATTGTGTAGAGTGTTATTCAAAATACTTAAAGAAAACTTACTTTCCTTTAGAACGTGCCTTGTGGCGCCTGGGCTTGTGACGCCCCAGAAATTATTTTGTCGCACCAAATTTTTACAAATTTTAGTTCCAAAATTTTCCACATGTCGCTCTAATTGGCAAGCGGTTGTTAACATACTTAATCCCCTTTGGTATTTTAGGGGCTCCACACATTGTTTAAAGCAAAATAAAAGATATTCAAGATGGCGGATGAAAATTTGCACAGTACAATATTTAATCAAGCTAAGTTAACCAAAATTAGATTAAATTTAATTAAATTAACATAAATTAACACAAATTAACATAAATTAAATTAAATTGAATTAATTAAAAATTAAATTAAATTTTTTTTTTTTTTTTTTTTTTTTTTTTTTTTTTTTTTTTTTTTTTTTTTTTTGCTTGCCAAACACATGATACCAATTCCAACCACAGGAAATTCATTGTTTGGTTATTTTCTTTTATTATTAAATTAAATTTAAAATTAAATTCAAAATTAAATTGAATTTCTATTATTATTATAATTTTTTATTACAATTTTTTTTTTTTTTTTTTGCTAACCAAAAATATGATACTGATTCCAACAAAGAAAAGGTCACATCGTTTGCGTTAACTTCTTTAAAAATTGAATTAAATAAAATTATGATTATTTTTTTTTGTACTTCCTAATCACATACCAAATCCCTTAAGCGTTTGGTTAATTAAAAATATATTATGTTAATTGAAAACAGTAAATTTTAATACGTATTTATATTTTTGCTTCCTACAAACGATAAAGTAAAAAATTATGAATTACTTCATGTAATAATAAATAATGCTAAAAGAATAACGAGAAACCAAATAAAGATTAATAAATTAATTATTTAAAAGTTAAGATGATTTCTAAAGTCAAGAAAAGAATGTATTTTGTATAAATATAATATATTATAATTATTATAAAACAGAAAAAAAGTTTGGGAAATTTCAGGCTTTAAATTTAAAACAAAAAACCCTTGCCTTCCTTTTTTGTGACACCTTATAAATGATAATTAAAAAGAATGGAGTAAAACAAATCAACAACGGAGTGCAAAATTTAAAGATAAATTTTAAACCTGTCTTAATTAATAAAAACATTTTGAAAAAAATTTATATATTTTTTCTAAAATAATTAAAATTAATAAAATTTTATTGAAAATTATTACAAATAATATTGAGTGAAATATATTTCCATTCCTAAATATCTACATTCCTTATGTAAATATTACTAGAAAAACGGTGAAAAAAATTATTTCGCCCTAAACCTCTTTTTATTAACATTTTGGTGCATTGAATCACTGTTTTTGAATTTGATACAGAATTCAAAGTGATATAGTTTGTATTTTATTGCTTAAAAGATTTTTCAATTCATGATCAAATTTCTTGTGTGATATATTATAGAGAAAAAGTGGAAAACATGTTTCATCCATAAACTATTTTAAGTCGTATTTTATTTCTTCAAATCGTTATTTCTTATCAATTTACTATATTTTTAGTTTATTATAGGGTAAGTACTTAATTATTAATTTAGAAAGGTAAGGCGTCACACAATCTAAAATTGTAGTGACAAAATTTAACGATAAAGATGTAAATTCTCCAAAAAAAAGGAAAAAAAGTTCGGAAAACAAAGAAAATTATATTTCTTTAATATTTAAGTTGATTCAGAATTCAAAGTGATATAGTTTGTATTTTATTGATTAAAAGATTTTTCAATTCATGATTAAATTTCTTGTTCAATATATTATAGAGAAAAAATGGAAATAATGTTTCATCCATAATCTATTTTAAGTCAAATTTTTATTCTTAAAAACACTATTATTGAACACATCACTTATATTTTCGATTATTTTAGGTACGTTCTTATTTAATTAATAATTAAGAAAAGTAAGGCGTCACACAATCTAACGTTGTAATGACAAAATTTAACGATAAAAATATAAATTCTCCAAAATAGGGAAAAAAAAGTTCAGAAAATGAAGAAAAATGATATTTCTTAAATATTTAATTTGATTCAGAATTCAAAGTGATATAGTTTGTTATTTATTGATAAAAAGATTTTTCAATTCATGATCAAATTTCATGTGTGATATATTATAGAGAAAAAGTGGAAAAAATGTTTCATCCATAATCTATTTAGGTCGAATTTTATTTCTTCAAATTGTTATTTCTTATCAATTTACTATATTTTTAGTTTATTATACGGTAAGTACTTACTTAATTAATAATTAAGAAAAGTAAGGCGTCACACAATTTAACGTTGTAGTGACAAAATTTAACGATAAAGATGTAAATTCTCCAAAAAAGGGAAAAAAAGTTCGGAAAATAAAGAAAAATAATATTTCTTTAATATTTAATTTGATTCAGAATTCAAAGTGATATAGTTTGTATTTTATTGATTAAAAGATTTTTCAATTCATGATCAAATTTCTTGTGTGATATATTATAGAAAAAAGTGGAAAAAATTTTTCATCCATAATCTATTTTAGGTCGAATTTTATTTGTTCAAATCGTTATTTCTTATCAATTTACTATATTTTTAGTTTATTATACGGTAAGTACTTACTTAATTAATAATTTACAAAAGTAAGGCGTCACACAATCTAACGTTGTAATGACAAAATTTAACGATAAATATATAAATTCTCCAAAAAAGGGGAAAAAATTCGGAAAACAAAGAAAAAACATATTTCTTTAATATTTAATTTGATTTAGAATTCAAAGTGATATAGTTTTTATTTTATTCATTAAAAGATTTTTCAATACATGATTAAATTTCTTGTTTAATATACTATAGAGAAAAAGTGGAAAAAAATGTTTCATCCATAAACTATTTTAAGTCAAATTTTATTTCTTCAAATCGTTATTTCTTAACAATTTACTATATTTTTTGTTTATTATAAGGTAAGTACTTACTTAATCAATAATTAAGAAAAGTAAGGCGTCACACAATCTTACGTTGTAGTGACAAAATTTAACGATAAAGATATAAATTCTCCAAAAAAGGGGAAAAACAGTTCGGAAAATAAAGAAAAATAATATTTCTTTAATATTAAATTTGATTAGGAATTCAAAGTGGTATAGTTTGTAATTTATTGATTAAAAGATTTTTCAATTCATGATCAAATTTCATGTGTGATATATTATAGAGAAAAAGTGGAAAAAATGTTTCATCCATCATCTACTTAGGTCGAATTTTATTTCTTCAAATCGTTATTTCTTATCAATTTAATATATTTTTAGTTTATTATACGGTAAGTACTTACTTAATTAATAATTAAGAAAAGTAAGGAGCCACACAATCTAACGTTGTAGTGACAAAATTTAACAATAAAAATTTGAAATCCATTGAAAAGGAAAAAAATATTTCGGAAAAGAAAGAAAAATAATATTTCTTTAATATTTTATAGGATACAGAATCTAAAGTGATATAGTTTGTATTCTATTGATTAAAATATTTTTCAATTAATGATCAAATTTCTTGTGTGATATATTATAGAGAAAAAGTGGAAAAAATGTAGCATCCGTACACTATTTTAAGTCGAATTTAATTCCTCAAATCATTATTTCTCATCAATTTACTATATTTTTATATTACTATAGGGTAAGCACTTACTTAATTAATAATTAGGAAAAGTAAGGCGTCACACAATTTGACGTTGTAGTGACAAAATTTAAAGATAAAGATGTAAATTCTCCAAAAAAGGGAAAAAAAGTTCGGAAAATAAAGAAAAATAATATTTCTTTAATATTTAATTTGATTCAGAATTCAAAGTGATATAGTTTGTATTTTATTGATTAAAAGATTTTTCAATTCATGATCAAATTTCTTGTGTGATATATTATAGAGAAAAAGTGGAAAAAAATTTTCATCCATAATCTATTTTAGGTCGAATTTTATTTCTTCAAATCGTTATTTCTTATCAATTTACTATATTTTTAGTTTATTATACGGTAAGTACTTACTTAATTAATAATTTACAAAAGTAAGGCGTCACACAATCTAACGTTGTAATGACAAAATTTAACGATAAAGATGTAAATTCTCCAAAAAAGGGGAAAAAAGTTCGGAAAACAAAGAAAAATAATATTTCTTTAATATTTAATTTGATTCAGAATTCAAAGTGATATAGTTTGTATTTTATTGAATAAAAGGTTTTTCAATACATGATTAAATTTCTTGTTTAATATACTATATTATAGAAAAAGTGGAAAAAAGATGTTTCATCCATAAACTATTTTAAGTCAAATTTTATTTCTTCAAATCGTTATTTCTTAACAATTTACTATATTTTTTGTTTATTATATGGTAAGTACTTACTTAATCAATAATTAAGAAAAGTAAGGCGTCACACAATCTTACGTTGTAGTGACAAAATTTAACGATAAAGATATAAATTCTCCAAAAAAGGGGGAAAACAGTTCGGAAAATAAAGAAAAATAATATTTCTTTAATATTTAATTTGATTAAGAATTTAAAGTGATATAGTTTGTAATTTATTGATTAAAAGATTTTTCAATTCATGATCAAATTTCATGTGTGATATATTATAGAGAAAAAGTGGAAAAAATGTTTCATCCATCATCTATTTAGGTCGAATTTTATTTCTTCAAATCGTTATTTCTAATCAATTTACTATATTTTTAGTTTATTATACGGTAAGTTCTTACTTAATTAATAATTAAGAAAAGTAAGGAGCCACACAATCTAACGTTGTAGTGACAAAATTTAACAACAAAAATTTGAAATCCATTGAAAAGGAAAAAAATATTTCGGAAAAGAAAGAAAAATAATATTTCTTTAATATTTTATAGGATACAGAATCTAAAGTGATAAAGTTTGTATTCTATTGATTAAAAGATTTTTCAATTTATGATCAAATTTCTTGTGTGATATATTATAGAGGAAAAGTGGAAAAAATGTTTCATCCGTACACTATTTTAAGTCGAATTTTATTTCTTCAAATCATTATTTCTCATCAATTTACTATATTTTTTAATTACTATAGGGTAAGCACTTACTTAATTAATAATTAGGAAAAGTAAGGCATCACACAATCTTACGTTGTAGTGACAAAATTTACCGATAAAGTAATAAATTCTACAAAAAAGGAAAAAAAAAAGTTCGGAAAGCAAAGAATAATAATATTTCTTTAATATTTAATTTGAATCAGAATTCAAAGTGATATAGTTTGTAATTAATCGATTAAAAGATTTTTCATTTTATGATAAAATTTCTTGTGTGATATATTATAGAGAAAAATTGGAAATAAATGTTTCATCCATACACTATTATAAGTCAATTTTTATTTCCTCCAATCATTATTTTTTATCAATATACTATACTTTTTGTTTATTATAGGGTAAGTACTTACTTAATTTATAATAAAGAAAAGTAAGGCGTCACACAATCTAACGTTGTAGTGACAAAATTTAACGATAAAAATATAAATTCTCCAAAAAAGGGGGAAAAAAGGTTGGAAAACAAAGGAAAATAATATTTCTTTATTATTTAATTTCATTCAGAATTCAAAGTAATATAATTTGTATTTTTTTTATTAAAAGGTTTTTCAATTCATGATTAAATTTCTTGTTTAATATATTATAAAGAAAAAGTGGAAAAAATGTTTCGTCCGAACACTATTATAAGTCAATTTTTATTTCCACAAATAATTATATTTTATCAATTTACTATATTTTTTTGTTTATTATAGGGTAAGTACTTACTTAAATAATAATTAAGAAAAGTAAGGCGTCACACAATATAACGTTGTAGTGACAAAATATAACGATAAAAATATAAATTCTCCAAAAAAGGGAAAAAAAGTTCGTAAAAAAAAAAAAAAATAATAATATTTCTTTAATATTTAATTTGAATCAGAATTCAAAGTGATATAGTTTGTAATTTATTGCATTAAAGATTTTTCAATTCATTTTTTAATTTCTTGTGCGATATATTATAGAGAAACATTGGAAAAAATATTTCATCCATAATCTATTTTAAGTCAAATTTTTATTCCTAGAAAACTATTATTGAACAGTTCACTCTAATTTTCGATTATTTTATGGGATGTCCTTATTTAATTAATAATTAAGAATAGTAAGGCATCACACAATCTAACGTTGTAGTGACAAAATTTAACGATAAAAATATAAAAACCTTAAAAAAGGAGAAAAATAATTTGGAAAATAAAGGAAAATAATATTTCTTTATTATTTAATTTGATTCAGAATTCAAAGTAATATAGTTTGTATTTTTTTATTAAAAGATTTTTCAATTCATGTTCCAATTTCTTGTTTAATATATTATAGAGAAAAAGTGGAAAAAATGTTTCATCCATAAACTATTTTAGGTCGTATTTTATTTCTTCAAATCGTTATTTCTTATCAATTTACTATATTTTTTTGTTTATGATAGGCTAAGTACTTACTTTATTTATAATAAAGAAAAGTAAGGAGCCACACAATCTAACGTTGTAATTACAAAATTTAACGATAAAACTATAAAATCTCTAAAAAAGGAGAAAAAAGAAGTGCAGAAAATAAAGAAAAATAAAATTTCTTTAATATTATATTTGATTCAGAATTCAATGTGATATAGGTTGTATTTTATTAATTAAAAGATTTTTCAATTCATGATCCAATTTCTTGTGTGATATATTATAGAGAAAAATTGGAAAAAATGTTTCATCCGTACACTATTATAAGTAAATTTTTATTTACTCAAATCATTATTTTTTTTATCAATTTACTATATTTTTTGTTTATTATAAGGTAAGTACTTACTTAATTTATAATAAAGAAAAGTAAGGCGTCACACAATCTAACGTTGTAGTGACAAAATTTAACGATAAAGATATAAATTCTCCAAAAAAGGGAAAAAAAGTTCGGAAAATAAAGAAAAATAATATTTCTTTAATATTTAATTTGATTTAGAATTCAAAGTGATATAGTTTGTATTTTATTGACTAAAAGATTTTTCATTTTATGATCAAATTTCTTGTGTGATATATTATAGAGAAAAAGTGGAAAAAATGTTTCATCCATAATCTATTTTAGGTCGAATTTTTTTTCTTCATATCGTTATTTCTTATCAATTTACTATATTATTAGTTTATTATACGGTAAGTACTTACTTAATTTATAATAAAGAAAAGTAAGGAGCCACACAATCTAACGTTGTAATCACAAAATTTAGCGATAAAACTATAAAAGCTCTAAAAAAGGGGAAAAAAGAAGTTCAGAAAATAAAGAAAAATAATATTTCTTTAATATTTAATTTGATTCAGAATTCACAGTGATATAGTTTGTAATTTATTGATTAAAAAAATTTTCAGTTTATGATAAAATTTCTTGTGTGATATATTATAGAGAAAAAGTGGAAAAAATGTTTCATCCATACACTATTATAAGTCAAATTTTATTTCTTCAAATCATTATTTTTTACCAATTTACTATATTTTTTGTTTATTATAGGGTAAGTACTTACTTAATTTATTATAAAGAAAAGTAAGGCATCACACAATCGAACGTTGTAGTGACAAAATTTAACGATAAAGATATAAATTCTCCTAAAAAGGGGAAAAAAAGTTCGGAAAATAAAGGAAAATAATATTTCTTAATATTTAATTTGAATTAGAATTCAAAGTGATATTGTTTGTATTTTATTGATTAAAAGATTTTTCAATTTATGATCAAATTTCTTGTGTGATATAATATAGAGAAAAAGTGGAAAACATGTTTCATCCATAAACTATTTTAAGTCGTATTTTATTTCTTCAAATCGTTATTTCTTATCAATTTAATATATTTTTTTTGTTTATTATAGGGTAAGTAGTTACTTAATTTATAATAAAGAAAAGTAAGGAGCCACACAATCTAACGTTGTAATCACAAAATTTAACGATAAAACTATAAAAGCTCTAAAAAAGGGGAAAAAAGAAGTTCAGAAAATAAAGAAAAATAATATTTCTTTAATATTTAATTTGATTCAGAATTCACAGTGATATAGTTTGTATTTTTTTGATTAAAAGATTTTTCAATTTATGATCCAATTTCTTGTGTGATATATTATAGAGAAAAAGTGGAAAAAATGTTTCATCCATAATCTATTTATGTCGAATTTTATTTCTTCAAATCGTTATTTCTTATCAATTTACTATATTTTTAGTTTATTATACGGTAAGTACTTACTTAATTAATAATTAAGAAAAGTAAGGAGCCACACAATCTAACGTTGTAGTGACAAAATTTAACATTAAAAATTTGAAATCCATTGAAAAGGAAAAAAATATTTCGGAAAAGAAAGAAAAATAATATTTCTTTAATATTTTATAGAATACAGAATCTAAAGTGATATAGTTTGTATTCTATTGATTAAAAGATTTTCCAATTAATGATCAAATTTCTTGTGTGATATATTATAGAAAAAATGTGGAAAAAAATGTTTCATCCGTACACTATTTTAAGTCAAATTTTATTTCCTCAAATCATTATTTCTCATCAATTTACTATATTTTTTAATTACTATAGGGTAAGCACTTACTTAATTAAAAATTAGGAAAAGTAAGGCGTCACACAATTTAACGTTGTAGTGACAAAATTTAACGATAAAGATGTAAATTCTCCAAAAAAGGGAAAAAAAAGTTCGGAAAATAAAGAAAAATAATATTTCTTTAATATTTATTTTGATTCAGAATTCAAAGTGATATAGTTTGTATTTTATTGATTAAAAGATTTTTCAATTCATGATCAAATTTCTTGTGTGATATATTATAGAGAAAAAATGGAAAAAAATTTTCATCCATAATCTATTTTAGGTCGAATTTTATTTCTTCAAATCGTTATTTCTTATCAATTTACTATATTTTTAGTTTATTATACGGTAAGTACTTACTTAATTAATAATTCACAAAAGTAAGGCGTCACACAATCTAACGTTGTAATGACAAAATTTAACGATAAAGATGTAAATTCTCCAAAAAAGGGGAAAAAAGTTCGGAAAACAAAGAAAAATAATATTTCTTTAATATTTAATTTGATTCAGAATTCAAAGTGATATAGATTGTATCTTATTGAATAAAAGGTTTTTCAATACATGATTAAATTTCTTGTTTAATATACTATATAGAAAAAGTGGAAAAAAAATGTTTCATCCATAAACTATTTTAAGTCAAATTTTATTTCTTCAAATCGTTATTTCTTAACAATTTACTATATTTTTTGTTTATTATATGGTAAGTACTCACTTAATCAATAATTAAGAAAAGTAAGGCGTCACACAATCTTACGTTGTAGTGACAAAATTTAACGATAAAGATATAAATTCTCCAAAAAAGGGGAAAAACAGTTCGGAAAATAAAGAAAAATAATATTTCTTTAATATTTAATTTGATTAAGAATTCAAAGTGATATAGTTTGTAATTTATTGATTAAAAGATTTTTCAATTCATGATCAAATTTCATGTGTGATATATTATAGAGAAACAGTGGAAAAAATGTTTCATCCATCATCTATTTAGGTCGAATTTTATTTCTTCAAATCGTTATTTCTTATTAATTTACTATATTTTTAAATTATTATACGGTAAGTACTTACTTAATTAATAATTAAGAAAAGTAAGGAGCCACACAATCTAACGTTGTAGTGACAAAATTTAACAATAAATATTTGAAATCCATTGAAAAGGAAAAAAATATTTCGGAAAAGAAAGAAAAATAATATTTCTTTAATATTTTATAGAATATAGAATCTAAAGTGATATAGTTTGTATTCTATTGATTTAAAGATTTTCCAATTAATGATCAAATTTCTTGTGTGATATAATATAGAGAAAAAGTGGAAAAAAATGTTTCATCCGTACACTATTTTAAGTCAAATTTTATTTCCTCAAATCATTATTTCTCATCAATTTACTATATTTTTTAATTACTATAGGGTAAGCACTTACTTAATTAAAAATTAGGAAAAGTAAGGCGTCACACAATTTAACGTTGTAGTGACAAAATTTAACGATAAAGATGTAAATTCTCCAAAAAAGGGAAAAAAAAGTTCGGAAAATAAAGAAAAATAATATTTCTTTAATATTTAATTTGATTCAGAATTCAAAGTGATATAGTTTGTATTTTATTGATTAAAAGATTTTTCAATTCATGATCAAATTTCTTGTGTGATATATTATAGAGAAAAAGTGGAAAAAAATTTTCATCCATAATCTATTTTAGGTCGAATTTTATTTCTTCAAATCGTTATTTCTTATCAATTTACTATATTTTTAGTTTATTATACGGTAAGTACTTACTTAATTAATAATTTACAAAAGTAAGGCGTCACACAATCTAACGTTGTTATGACAAAATTTAACGATAAAGATGTAAATTCTCCAAAAAAGGGGAAAAAAGTTCGGAAAACAAAGAAAAATAATATTTCTTTAATATTTAATTTGATTCAGAATTCAAAGTGATATAGTTTGTATTTTATTGAAGAAAAGGTTTTTCAATACATGATTAAATTTCTTGTTTAATATACTATATAGAAAAAGTGGAAAAAAGATGTTTCATCCATAAACTATTTAAGTCAAATTTTATTTCTTCAAATCGTTATTTCTTAACAATTTACTATATTTTTTGTTTATTATATGGTAAGTACTTACTTAATTAATAATTAAGAAAAGTAAGGAGCCACACAATCTAACGTTGTAGTGACAAAATTTAACAATAAAAATTTGAAATCCATTGAAAAGGAAAAAAATATTTCGGAAAAGAAAGAAAAATAATATTTCTTTAATATTTTATAGAATACAGAATCTAAAGTGATACAGTTTGTATTCTATTGATTAAAAGATTTTCCAATTAATGATCAAATTTTTTGTGTGATATATTATAGAGAAAAAGTGGAAAAAAATGTTTCATCCGTACACTATTTTAAGTCAAATTTTATTTCCTCAAATTATTATTTCTCATCAATTTACTATATTTTTTATTTACTATAGGGTAAGCACTTACTTAATTAAAAATAAGGAAAAGTAAGGCGTCACACAATCTAACGTTGTAATGACAAAATTTAACGATAAAGATGTAAATTCTCCAAAAAAGGGGAAAAAAGTTCGGAAAACAAAGAAAAATAATATTTTTTTAATATTTAATTTGATTCAGAATTCAAAGTGATATAGTTTGTATTTTATTGAATAAAAGGTTTTTCAATACATGATTAAATTTCTTGTTTAATATACTATATAGAAAAAGTGGAAAAAAAATGTTTCATCCATAAACTATTTTAAGTCAAATTTTATTTCTTCAAATCGTTATTTCTTAACAATTTACTATATTTTTTGTTTATTATATGGTAAGTACTTACTTAATCAATAATTAAGAAAAGTAAGGCGTCACACAATCTTACGTTGTAGTGACAAAATTTAACGATAAAGATATAAATTCTCCAAAAAAGGGGAAAAACAGTTCGGAAAATAAAGAAAAATAATATTTCTTTAATATTTAATTTGATTAAGAATTCAAAGTGATATAGTTTGTATTTTTTTGATTAAAAGATTTTTCAATTCATGATCCAATTTCTTGTGTGATATATTATAGAGAAAAAGTGGAAAAAATGTTTCATCTATAATCTATTTATGTCGAATTTTATTTCTTCAAATCGTTATTTCTTATCAATTTACTATATTTTTAGTTTATTATACGGTAAGTACTTACTTAATTAATAATTAAGAAAAGTAAGAAGCCACACAATCTAACGTTGTAGTGACAAAATTTAACAATAAAATTTTGAAATCCATTAAAAAGGAAAAAAATATTTCGGAAAAGAAAGAAAAATAATATTTCTTTAATATTTTATAGAATACAGAATCTAAAGTGATATAGTTTGTATTCTATTGATTAAAAGATTTTCCAATTAATGATCAAATTTCTTGTGTGATATAATATAGAGAAAAAGTGGAAAAAAATGTTTCATCCGTACACTATTTTAAGTCAAATTTTATTTCCTCAAATCATTATTTCTCATCAATTTACTATATTTTTTAATTACTATAGGGTAAGCACTTACTTAATTAAAAATTAGGAAAAGTAAGGCGTCACACAATTTAACGTTGTAGTGACAAAATTTATCGATAAAGATGTAAATTCTCCAAAAAAGGGAAAAAAAAGTTCGGAAAACAAAGAAAAATAATATTTCTTTAATATTTAATTTGATTCAGAATTCAAAGTGATATAGTTTGTATTTTATTGATTAAAAGATTTTTCAATTCATGATCAAATTTCTTGTGTGATATATTATAGAGAAAAAGTGGAAAAAAATTTACATCCATAATCTATTTTAGGATGAAATTTTATTTCTTCAAATCGTTATTTCTTATCAATTTACTATATTTTTAGTTTATTATACGGTAAGTACTTACTTAATTAATAATTTACAAAAGTAAGGCGTCACACAATCTAACGTTGTTATGACAAAATTTAACGATAAAGATGTAAATTCTCCAAAAAAGGGGAAAAAAGTTCGGAAAACAAAGAAAAATAATATTTCTTTAATATTTAATTTGATTCAGAATTCAAAGTGATATAGTTTGTATTTTATTGAAGAAAAGGTTTTTCAATACATGATTAAATTTCTTGTTTAATATACTATATAGAAAAAGTGGAAAAAAGATGTTTCATCCATAAACTATTTAAGTCAAATTTTATTTCTTCAAATCGTTATTTCTTAACAATTTACTATATTTTTTGTTTATTATATGGTAAGTACTTACTTAATCAATAATTAAGAAAAGTAAGGCGTCACACAATCTTACGTTGTAGTGACAAAATTTAACGATAAAGATATAAATTCTTCAAAAAAGGGGAAAAACAGTTCGGAAAATAAAGAAAAATAATATTTCTTTAATATTTAATTTGATTAAGAATTCAAAGTGATATAGTTTGTAATTTATTGACTAAAAGATTTTTCAATTCATGATCAAATTTCATGTGTGATATATTATAGAGAAAAAGTGGAAAAAATGTTTCATCCATCATCTATTTAGGTCGAATTTTATTTCTTCAAATCGTTATTTCTTATCAATTTACTATATTTTTTAATTACTATAGGGTAAGCACTTACTTAATTAATAATTAGGAAAAAGAGCGTCACACAATCTAACGTTGTAGTGACAAAATTTAACGATAAAGATGTAAATTCTCCAAAAAAGGGAAAAAAAAGTTCGGAAAACAAAGAAAAATAATATTTCTTTAATATTTAATTTGATTCAGAATTCAAAGTGATATAGTTTGTATTTTACTGATTAAAAGATTTTTCAATTCATGATAAAATTTCTTGCGTGATATATTATAGAGAAAAAGTGGAAAAATTGTTTCATCCATGCACTATTATATAAGTCAATTTTTATTTCCTCCGATCATTATTTTTTTATCAATTTACTATATTTTTTGTTTATTATAGAGTAAGTACTTACTTAATTAATAATTAAGAAAAGTAAGGCGTCACACAATCTAACGTTGTAGTGACAAAATTTACCGATAAAGTAATAAATTCTCCAAAAAAGGAAAAAAAAAAGTTCGGAAAGCAAAGAAAAATAATATTTCTTTAATATTTAATTTGAATCAGAATTCAAAGTGATATAGTTTGTAATTTATCGATTAAAAGATTTTTCATTTTATGATAAAATTTCTTGTGTGATATATTATAGAGAAAAATTGGAAAAAAATGTTTCATCCATACACTATTATAAGTCAATTTTTATTTCCTCAAATCATTATTTTTTATCAATTTACTATATTTTTTGTTTATTATAGAGTAAGTACTTACTTAATTTATAATAAAGAAAAGTAAGGCGTCACACAATCTAACGTTGTAGTGACAAAATTTAACGATAAAAATATAAATTCTCCAAAAAAGGGGGAAAAAAGGTCGGAAAACAAAGGAAAATAATATTTCTTTATTATTTAATTTGATTCAGAATTCAAAGTAATATAATTTGTATTTTTTTTATTAAAAGATTTTTCAATTCATGATTAAATTTCTTGTTTAATATATTATAAAGAAAAAGTGGAAAAAATGTTTCATCCGTACACTATTTTAAGTCGAATTTTATTTCCTCAAATCATTATTTCTCATCAATTTACTATATTTTTTAATTACTATAGGGTAAGCACTTACTTAATTAATAATTAGGAAAAGTAAGGCGTCACACAATCTAACGTTGTAGTGACAAAATTTAACGTAGAGATGTAAATTCTCCAAAAAAGGGAAAAAAAAAGTTCGGAAAACAAAGAAAAATAATATTTCTTTAATATTTAATTTGATTCAGAATTCACAGTGATATAGTTTGTATTTTTTTGATTAAAAGATTTTTCAATTCATGATCCAATTTCTTGTGTGATATATTATAGAGAAAATGTGGAAAAAATGTTTCATCCATAATCTATTTATGTCGAATTTTATTTCTTCAAATCGTTATTTCTTATCAATTTACTTTATTTTTAGTTTATTATACGGTAAGTACTTACTTAATTAATAATTAAGAAAAGTAAGGAGCCACACAATCTAACGTTGTAGTGACAAAATTTAACAATAAAAATTTGAAATCCATTGAAAAGGAAAAAAATATTTCGGAAAAGAAAGAAAAATAATATTTCTTTAATATTTTATAGAATACAGAATCTAAAGTGATATAGTTTGTATTCTATTGATTAAAAGATTTTCAATTAATGATCAAATTTCTTGTGTGATATATTATAGAGAAAAAGTGGAAAAAAATGTTTCATCCGTACACTATTTTAAGTCAAATTTTATTTCCTCAAATCATTATTTCTCATCAATTTACTATATTTTTTAATTACTATAGGGTAAGCACGTACTTAATTAAAAATTAGGAAAAGTAAGGCGTCACACAATTTAACGTTGTAGTGACAAAATTTAACGATAAAGATGTAAATTATCCAAAAAAGGGAAAAAAAGTTCGGAAAGCAAAGAATAATAACATTTCTTTAATATTTAATTTGAATCAGAATTCAAAGTGATATAGTTTGTAATTTATCGATTAAAAGATTTTTCATTTTATGATAAAATTTCTTGTGTGATATATTATAGAGAAAAATTGGAAAAAAAATTTCATCCATAATCTATTTTAGGTCGAATTTTATTTCTTCAAATCGTTATTTCTTATCAATTTACTATATTTTTAGTTTATTATACGGTAAGTACTTACTTAATTAATAATTCACAAAAGTAAGGCGTCACACAATCTAACGTTGTAATGACAAAATTTAACGATAAAGATGTAAATTCTCCAAAAAAGGGGAAAAAAGTTCGGAAAACAAAGAAAAATAATATTTTTTTAATATTTAATTTGATTCAGAATTCAAAGTGATATAGTTTGTATTTTATTGAATAAAAGGTTTTTCAATACATGATTAAATTTCTTGTTTAATATACTATATAGAAAAAGTGGAAAAAAAATGTTTCATCCATAAACTATTTTAAGTCAAATTTTATTTCTTCAAATCGTTATTTCTTAACAATTTACTATATTTTTTGTTTATTATATGGTAAGTACTTACTTAATCAATAATTAAGAAAAGTAAGGCGTCACACAATCTTACGTTGTAGTGACAAAATTTAACGATAAAGATATAAATTCTCCAAAAAAGGGGAAAAACAGTTCGGAAAATAAAGAAAAATAATATTTCTTTAATATTTAATTTGATTAAGAATTCAAAGTGATATAGTTTGTATTTTTTTGATTAAAAGATTTTTCAATTCATGATCCAATTTCTTGTGTGATATATTATAGAGAAAAAGTGGAAAAAATGTTTCATCTATAATCTATTTATGTCGAATTTTATTTCTTCAAATCGTTATTTCTTATCAATTTACTATATTTTTAGTTTATTATACGGTAAGTACTTACTTAATTAATAATTAAGAAAAGTAAGAAGCCACACAATCTAACGTTGTAGTGACAAAATTTAACAATAAAATTTTGAAATCCATTAAAAAGGAAAAAAATATTTCGGAAAAGAAAGAAAAATAATATTTCTTTAATATTTTATAGAATACAGAATCTAAAGTGATATAGTTTGTATTCTATTGATTAAAAGATTTTCCAATTAATGATCAAATTTCTTGTGTGATATAATATAGAGAAAAAGTGGAAAAAAATGTTTCATCCGTTCACTATTTTAAGTCAAATTTTATTTCCTCAAA
The DNA here is from genome assembly GCA_949318235.1 of Ecdyonurus torrentis. Lineage (NCBI taxonomy): Eukaryota > Metazoa > Arthropoda > Insecta > Ephemeroptera > Heptageniidae > Ecdyonurus > Ecdyonurus torrentis. The sequence goes on from OX439133.1 coordinate 20,647,355, forward strand.
TCATTATTTCTCATCAATTTACTATATTTTTTAATTACTATAGGGTAAGCACTTACTTAATTAAAAATTAGGAAAAGTAAGGCGTCACACAATTTAACGTTGTAGTGACAAAATTTAACGATAAATATGTAAATTCTCCAAATAAGGGAAAAAAAAGTTCGGAAAACAAAGAAAAATAATATTTCTTTAATATTTAATTTGATTCAGAATTCAAAGTGATATAGTTTGTATTTTATTGATTAAAAGATTTTTCAATTCATGATCAAATTTCTTGTGTGATATATTATAGAGAAAAAGTGGAAAAAAATTTACATCCATAATCTATTTTAGGTCGAATTTTATTTCTTCAAATCGTTATTTCTTATCAATTTACTATATTTTTAGTTTATTATACGGTAAGTACTTACTTAATTAATAATTTACAAAAGTAAGGCGTCACACAATCTAACGTTGTTATGACAAAATTTAACGATAAAGTTGTAAATTCTCCAAAAAAGGGGAAAAAAGTTCGGAAAACAAAGAAAAATAATATTTCTTTAATATTTAATTTGATTCAGAATTCAAAGTGATATAGTTTGTATTTTATTGAAGAAAAGGTTTTTCAATACATGATTAAATTTCTTGTTTAATATACTATATAGAAAAAGTGGAAAAAAGATGTTTCATCCATAAACTATTTAAGTCAAATTTTATTTCTTCAAATCGTTATTTCTTAACAATTTACTATATTTTTTGTTTATTATATGGTAAGTACTTACTTAATCAATAATTAAGAAAAGTAAGGCGTCACACAATCTTACGTTGTAGTGACAAAATTTAACGATAAAGATATAAATTCTTCAAAAAAGGGGAAAAACAGTTCGGAAAATAAAGAAAAATAATATTTCTTTAATATTTAATTTGATTAAGAATTCAAAGTGATATAGTTTGTAATTTATTGACTAAAAGATTTTTCAATTCATGATCAAATTTCATGTGTGATATATTATAGAGAAAAAGTGGAAAAAATGTTTCATCCATCATCTAGTTAGGTCGAATTTTATTTCTTCAAATCGTTATTTCTTATCAATTTACTATATTTTTTAATTACTATAGGGTAAGCACTTACTTAATTAATAATTAGGAAAAGTAAGGCGTCACACAATTTGACGTTGTAGTGACAAAATTTAAAGATAAAGATGTAAATTCTCCAAAAAAGGGAAAAAAAAGTTCGGAAAATAAAGAAAAATAATATTTCTTTAATATTAAATTTGATTAGGAATTCAAAGTGATATAGTTTGTAATTTATTGATTAAAAGATTTTTCAATTCATGATCAAATTTCATGTGTGATATATTATAGAGAAAAAGTGGAAAAAATGTTTCATCCATCATCTATTTAGGTCGAATTTTATTTCTTCAAATCGTTATTTCTTATCAATTTAATATATTTTTAGTTTATTATACGGTAAGTACTTACTTAATTAATAATTAAGAAAAGTAAGGAGCCACACAATCTAACGTTGTAGTGACAAAATTTAACAATAAAAATTTGAAATCCATTGAAAAGGAAAAAAATATTTCGGAAAAGAAAGAAAAATAATATTTCTTTAATATTTTATAGGATACAGAATCTAAAGTGATATAGTTTGTATTCTATTGATTAAAAGATTTTTTAATTAATGATCAAATTTCTTGTGTGATATATTATAGAGAAAAAGTGGAAAAAATGTAGCATCCGTACACTATTTTAAGTCGAATTTAATTCCTCAAATCATTATTTCTCATCAATTTACTATATTTTTATATTACTATAGGGTAAGCACTTACTTAATTAATAATTAGGAAAAGTAAGGCGTCACACAATTTGACGTTGTAGTGACAAAATTTAAAGATAAAGATGTAAATTCTCCAAAAAAGGGAAAAAAAAGTTCGGAAAATAAAGAAAAATAATATTTCTTTAATATTTAATTTGATTCAGAATTCAAAGTGATATAGTTTGTATTTTATTGATTAAAAGATTTTTCAATTCATGATCAAATTTCTTGTGTGATATATTATAGAGAAAAAGTGGAAAAAAATTTTCATCCATAATCTATTTTAGGTCGAATTTTATTTCTTCAAATCGTTATTTCTTATCAATTTACTATATTTTTAGTTTATTATACGGTAAGTACTTACTTAATTAATAATTTACAAAAGTAAGGCGTCACACAATCTAACGTTGTAATGACAAAATTTAACGATAAAGATGTAAATTCTCCAAAAAAGGGGAAAAAAGTTCGGAAAACAAAGAAAAATAATATTTCTTTAATATTTAATTTGATTCAGAATTCAAAGTGATATAGTTTGTATTTTATTGAATAAAAGGTTTTTCAATACATGATTAAATTTCTTGTTTAATATACTATATTATAGAAAAAGTGGAAAAAAGATGTTTCATCCATAAACTATTTTAAGTCAAATTTTATTTCTTCAAATCGTTATTTCTTAACAATTTACTATATTTTTTGTTTATTATATGGTAAGTACTTACTTAATCAATAATTAAGAAAAGTAAGGAGCCACACAATCTAACGTTGTAGTGACAAAATTTAACAATAAAAATTTGAAATCCATTGAAAAGGAAAAAAATATTTCGGAAAAGAAAGAAAAATAATATTTCTTTAATATTTTATAGGATACAGAATCTAAAGTGATAAAGTTTGTATTCTATTGATTAAAATATTTTTCAATTTATGATCAAATTTCTTGTGTGATATATTATAGAGGAAAAGTGGAAAAAATGTTTCATCCATCATCTATTTAGGTCGAATTTTATTTCTTCAAATCGTTATTTCTTATCAATTTACTATATTTTTAGTTTATTATACGGTAAGTACTTACTTAATTAATAATTAAGAAAAGTAAGGAGCCACACAATCTAACGTTGTAGTGACAAAATTTAACAATAAAAATTTGAAATCCATTGAAAAGGAAAAAAATATTTCGGAAAAGAAAGAAAAATAATATTTCTTTAATATTTTATAGGATACAGAATCTAAAGTGATAAAGTTTGTATTCTATTGATTAAAATATTTTTCAATTTATGATCAAATTTCTTGTGTGATATATTATAGAGGAAAAGTGGAAAAAATGTTTCATCCGTACACTATTTTAAGTCGAATTTTATTTCTTCAAATCATTATTTCTCATCAATTTACTATATTTTTTAATTACTATAGGGTAAGCACTTACTTAATTAATAATTAGGAAAAGTAAGGCATCACACAATCTTACGTTGTAGTGACAAAATTTACCGATAAAGTAATAAATTCTACAAAAAAGGAAAAAAAAAAAAGTTCGGAAAGCAAAGAATAATAATATTTCTTTAATATTTAATTTGAATCAGAATTCAAAGTGATATAGTTTGTAATTAATCGATTAAAAGATTTTTCATTTTATGATAAAATTTCTTGTGTGATATATTATAGAGAAAAATTGGAAATAAATGTTTCATCCATACACTATTATAAGTCAATTTTTATTTCCTCCAATCATTATTTTTTATCAATTTACTATACTTTTTGTTTATTATAGGGTAAGTACTTACTTAATTTATAATAAAGAAAAGTAAGGCGTCACACAATCTAACGTTGTAGTGACAAAATTTAACGATAAAAATATAAATTCTCCAAAAAAGGGGGAAAAAAGGTTGGAAAACAAAGGAAAATAATATTTCTTTATTATTTAATTTCATTCAGAATTCAAAGTAATATAATTTGTATTTTTTTTATTAAAAGGTTTTTCAATTCATGATTAAATTTCTTGTTTAATATATTATAAAGAAAAAGTGGAAAAAATGTTTCGTCCGAACACTATTATAAGTCAATTTTTATTTCCACAAATAATTATATTTTATCAATTTACTATATTTTTTTGTTTATTATAGGGTAAGTACTTACTTAAATAATAATTAAGAAAAGTAAGGCGTCACACAATATAACGTTGTAGTGACAAAATATAACGATAAAAATATAAATTCTCCAAAAAAGGGAAAAAAAGTTCGTAAAAAATAAAAAAAATAATAATATTTCTTTAATATTTAATTTGAATCAGAATTCAAAGTGATATAGTTTGTAATTTATTGCATTAAAGATTTTTCAATTCATTTTTTAATTTCTTGTGCGATATATTATAGAGAAACATTGGAAAAAATATTTCATCCATAATCTATTTTAAGTCAAATTTTTATTCCTAGAAAACTATTATTGAACAGTTCACTCTAATTTTCGATTATTTTATGGGATGTCCTTATTTAATTAATAATTAAGAATAGTAAGGCATCACACAATCTAACGTTGTAGTGACAAAATTTAACGATAAAAATATAAAAACCATAAAAAAGGAGAAAAATAATTTGGAAAATAAAGGAAAATAATATTTCTTTATTATTTAATTTGATTCAGAATTCAAAGTAATATAGTTTGTATTTTTTTATTAAAAGATTTTTCAATTCATGTTCCAATTTCTTGTTTAATATATTATAGAGAAAAAGTGGAAAAAATGTTTCATCCATAAACTATTTTAGGTCGTATTTTATTTCTTCAAATCGTTATTTCTTATCAATTTACTATATTTTTTTGTTTATGATAGGCTAAGTACTTACTTTATTTATAATAAAGAAAAGTAAGGAGCCACACAATCTAACGTTGTAATTACAAAATTTAACGATAAAACTATAAAATCTCTAAAAAAGGAGAAAAAAGAAGTGCAGAAAATAAAGAAAAATAAAATTTCTTTAATATTATATTTGATTCAGAATTCAATGTGATATAGGTTGTATTTTATTAATTAAAAGATTTTTCAATTCATGATCCAATTTCTTGTGTGATATATTATAGAGAAAAATTGGAAAAAATGTTTCATCCGTACACTATTATAAGTAAATTTTTATTTACTCAAATCATTATTTTTTTTATCAATTTACTATATTTTTTGTTTATTATAAGGTAAGTACTTACTTAATTTATAATAAAGAAAAGTAAGGCGTCACACAATCTAACGTTGTAGTGACAAAATTTAACGATAAAGATATAAATTCTCCAAAAAAGGGAAAAAAAGTTCGGAAAATAAAGAAAAATAATATTTCTTTAATATTTAATTTGATTCAGAATTCAAAGTGATATAGTTTGTATTTTATTGACTAAAAGATTTTTCATTTTATGATCAAATTTCTTGTGTGATATATTATAGAGAAAAAGTGGAAAAAATGTTTCATCCATAATCTATTTTAGGTCGAATTTTTTTTCTTCATATCGTTATTTCTTATCAATTTACTATATTATTAGTTTATTATACGGTAAGTACTTACTTAATTTATAATAAAGAAAAGTAAGGAGCCACACAATCTAACGTTGTAATCACAAAATTTAGCGATAAAACTATAAAAGCTCTAAAAAAGGGGAAAAAAGAAGTTCAGAAAATAAAGAAAAATAATATTTCTTTAATATTTAATTTGATTCAGAATTCACAGTGATATAGTTTGTAATTTATTGATTAAAAAAATTTTCAGTTTATGATAAAATTTCTTGTGTGATATATTATAGAGAAAAAGTGGAAAAAATGTTTCATCCATACACTATTATAAGTCAAATTTTATTTCTTCAAATCATTATTTTTTACCAATTTACTATATTTTTTGTTTATTATAGGGTAAGTACTTACTTAATTTATTATAAAGAAAAGTAAGGCATCACACAATCGAACGTTGTAGTGACAAAATTTAACGATAAAGATATAAATTCTCCTAAAAAGGGGAAAAAAAGTTCGGAAAATAAAGGAAAATAATATTTCTTAATATTTAATTTGAATTAGAATTCAAAGTGATATTGTTTGTATTTTATTGATTAAAAGATTTTTCAATTTATGATCAAATTTCTTGTGTGATATAATATAGAGAAAAAGTGGAAAACATGTTTCATCCATAAACTATTTTAAGTCGTATTTTATTTCTTCAAATCGTTATTTCTTATCAATTTAATATATTTTTTTTGTTTATTATAGGGTAAGTAGTTACTTAATTTATAATAAAGAAAAGTAAGGAGCCACACAATCTAACGTTGTAATCACAAAATTTAACGATAAAAATATAAAAGCTCTAAAAAAGGGGAAAAAAGAAGTTCAGAAAATAAAGAAAAATAATATTTCTTTAATATTTAATTTGATTCAGAATTCACAGTGATATAGTTTGTATTTTTTTGATTAAAAGATTTTTCAATTTATGATCCAATTTCTTGTGTGATATATTATAGAGAAAAAGTGGAAAAAATGTTTCATCCATAATCTATTTATGTCGAATTTTATTTCTTCAAATCGTTATTTCTTATCAATTTACTATATTTTTAGTTTATTATACGGTAAGTACTTACTTAATTAATAATTAAGAAAAGTAAGGAGCCACACAATCTAACGTTGTAGTGACAAAATTTAACATTAAAAATTTGAAATCCATTGAAAAGGAAAAAAATATTTCGGAAAAGAAAGAAAAATAATATTTCTTTAATATTTTATAGAATACAGAATCTAAAGTGATATAGTTTGTATTCTATTGATTAAAAGATTTTCCAATTAATGATCAAATTTCTTGTGTGATATATTATAGAAAAAATGTGGAAAAAAATGTTTCATCCGTACACTATTTTAAGTCAAATTTTATTTCCTCAAATCATTATTTCTCATCAATTTACTATATTTTTTAATTACTATAGGGTAAGCACTTACTTAATTAAAAATTAGGAAAAGTAAGGCGTCACACAATCTTACGTTGTAGTGACAAAATTTAACGATAAAGATATAAATTCTCCAAAAAAGGGGAAAAACAGTTTGGAAAATAAAGAAAAATAATATTTCTTTAATATTTAATTTGATTAAGAATTCAAAGTGATATAGTTTGTAATTTATTGATTAAAAGATTTTTCAATTCATGATCAAATTTCATGTGTGATATATTATAGAGAAACAGTGGAAAAAATGTTTCATCCATCATCTATTTAGGTCGAATTTTATTTCTTCAAATCGTTATTTCTTATTAATTTACTATATTTTTAGTTTATTATACGGTAAGTACTTACTTAATTAATAATTAAGAAAAGTAAGGAGCCACACAATCTAACGTTGTAGTGACAAAATTTAACAAAAAATATTTGAAATCCATTGAAAAGGAAAAAAATATTTCGGAAAAGAAAGAAAAATAATATTTCTTTAATATTTTATAGAATACAGAATCTAAAGTGATATAGTTTGTATTCTATTGATTTAAAGATTTTCCAATTAATGATCAAATTTCTTGTGTGATATAATATAGAGAAAAAGTGGAAAAAAATGTTTCATCCGTACACTATTTTAAGTCAAATTTTATTTCCTCAAATCATTATTTCTCATCAATTTACTATATTTTTTAATTACTATAGGGTAAGCACTTACTTAATTAAAAATTAGGAAAAGTAAGGCGTCACACAATTTAACGTTGTAGTGACAAAATTTAACGATAAAGATGTAAATTCTCCAAAAAAGGGAAAAAAAAGTTCGGAAAACAAAGAAAAATAATATTTCTTTAATATTTAATTTGATTCAGAATTCAAAGTGATATAGTTTGTATTTTATTGATTAAAAGATTTTTCAATTCATGATCAAATTTCTTGTGTGATATATTATAGAGAAAAAGTGGAAAAAAATTTTCATCCATAATCTATTTTAGGTCGAATTTTATTTCTTCAAATCGTTATTTCTTAACAATTTACTATATTTTTTGTTTATTATATGGTAAGTACTTACTTAATCAATAATTAAGAAAAGTAAGGCGTCACACAATCTTACGTTGTAGTGACAAAATTTAACGATAAAGATATAAATTCTTCAAAAAAGGGGAAAAACAGTTCGGAAAATAAAGAAAAATAATATTTCTTTAATATTTAATTTGATTAAGAATTCAAAGTGATATAGTTTGTAATTTATTGACTAAAAGATTTTTCAATTCATGATCAAATTTCATGTGTGATATATTATAGAGAAAAAGTGGAAAAAATGTTTCATCCATCATCTAGTTAGGTCGAATTTTATTTCTTCAAATCGTTATTTCTTATCAATTTACTATATTTTTTAATTACTATAGGGTAAGCACTTACTTAATTAATAATTAGGAAAAGTAAGGCGTCACACAATTTGACGTTGTAGTGACAAAATTTAAAGATAAAGATGTAAATTCTCCAAAAAAGGGAAAAAAAAGTTCGGAAAATAAAGAAAAATAATATTACTTTAATATTAAATTTGATTAGGAATTCAAAGTGATATAGTTTGTAATTTATTGATTAAAAGATTTTTCAATTCATGATCAAATTTCATGTGTGATATATTATAGAGAAAAAGTGGAAAAAATGTTTCATCCATCATCTATTTAGGTCGAATTTTATTTCCTCAAATCATTATTTCTCATCAATTTACTATATTTTTTATTTACTATAGGGTAAGCACTTACTTAATTAAAAATAAGGAAAAGTAAGGCGTCACACAATTTAACGTTGTAGTGACAAAATTTAACGATAAAGATGTAAATTCTCCAAAAAAGGGAAAAAAAAGTTCGGAAAATAAAGAAAAATAATATTTCTTTAATATTTAATTTGATTCAGAATTCACAGTGATATAGTTTGTATTTTTTTGATTAAAAGATTTTTCAATTCATGATCCAATTTCTTGTGTGATATATTATAGAGAAAAAGTGGAAAAAATGTTTCATCTATAATCTATTTATGTCGAATTTTATTTCTTCAAATCGTTATTTCTTATCAATTTACTATATTTTTAGTTTATTATAATGTAAGTACTTACTTAATTAATAATTAAGAAAAGTAAGAAGCCACACAATCTAACGTTGTAGTGACAAAATTTAACAATAAAAATTTGAAATCCATTGAAAAGGAAAAAAATATTTCGGAAAAGAAAGAAAAATAATATTTCTTTAATATTTTATAGGATACAGAATCTAAAGTGATATAGTTTGTATTCTATTGATTAAAAGATTTTTCAATTAATGATCAAATTTCTTGTGTGATATATTATAGAGAAAAAGTGGAAAAAAATGTTTCATCCGTACACTATTTTAAGTCAAATTTTATTTCCTCAAATCATTATTTCTCATCAATTTACTATATTTTTTAATTACTATAGGGTAAGCACTTACTTAATTAAAAATTAGGAAAAGTAAGGCGTCACACAATTTAACGTTGTAGTGACAAAATTTAACGATAAAGATGTAAATTCTCCAAAAAAGGGATAAAAAAGTTCGGAAAATAAAGAAAAATAATATTTCTTTAATATTTAATTTGATTCAGAATTCACAGTGATATAGTTTGTATTTTTTTGATTAAAAGATTTTTCAATTCATGATCCAATTTCTTGTGTGATATATTATAGAGAAAAAGTGGAAAAATGTTTCATCCATAATCTATTTATGTCGAATTTTATTTCTTCAAATTGTTATTTCTTATCAATTTACTATATTTTTAGTTTATTATACGGTAAGTACTTACTTAATTAATAATTAAGAAAAGTAAGGAGCCACACAATCTAACGTTGTAGTGACAAAATTTAACAATAAAAATTTGAAATCCATTGAAAAGGAAAAAAATATTTCGGAAAAGAAAGAAAAATAATATTTCTTTAATATTTTATAGAATACAGAATCTAAAGTGATATAGTATGTATTCTATTGATTAAATGATTTTCAATTAATGATCAAATTTCTTGTGTGATATATTATAGAGAAAATGTGGAAAAAAATGTTTCATCCGTACACTATTTTAAGTCAAATTTTATTTCCTCAAATCATTATTTCTCATCAATTTACTATATTTTTTAATTACTATAGGGTAAGCACTTACTTAATTAATAATTAGGAAAAAGAGCGTCACACAATCTAACGTTGTAGTGACAAAATTTAACGATAAAGATGTAGATTCTCCAAAAAAGGGAAAAAAAAGTTCGGAAAACAAAGAAAAATAATATTTCTTTAATATTTAATTTGATTCAGAATTCACAGTGATATAGTTTGTATTTTTTTGATTAAAAGATTTTTCAATTCATGATCCAATTTCTTGTGTGATATATTATAGAGAAAAAGTGGACAAAATGTTTCATCCATAATCTATTTATGTCGAATTTTATTTCTTCAAATCGTTATTTCTTATCAATTTACTATATTTTTAGTTTATTATACGGTAAGTACTTACTTAATTAATAATTAAGAGAAGTAAGGAGCCACACAATCTAACGTTGTAGTGACAAAATTTAACAATAAAAATTTGAAATCCATTGAAAAGGAAAAAAATATTTCGGAAAAGAAAGAAAAATAATATTTCTTTAATATTTTATAGAATACAGAATCTAAAGTGATATAGTTTGTATTCTATTGATTAAAAGATTTTCCAATTAATGATCAAATTTCTTGTGTGATATATTATAGAGAAAAAGTGGAAAAAAATGTTTCATCCGTACACTATTTTAAGTCAAATTTTATTTCCTCAAATCATTATTTCTCATCAATTTACTATATTTTTTAATTACTATAGGGTAAGCACTTACTTAATTAATAATTAGGAAAAAGAGCGTCACATAATCTAACGTTGTAGTGACAAAATTTAACGATAAAGATGTAAATTCTCCAAAAAAGGGAAAAAAAAGTTTGGAAAACAAAGAAAAATAATATTTCTTTAATATTTAATTTGATTCAGAATTCAAAGTGATATAGTTTGTATTTTACTGATTAAAAGATTTTTCAATTCATGATCAAATTTCTTGCGTGATATATTATAGAGAAAAAGTGGAAAAATTGTTTCATCCATGCACTATTATATAAGTCAATTTTTATTTCCTCCAATCATTATTTTTTTATCAATTTACTATATTTTTTGTTTATTATAGAGTAAGTACTTACTTAATTAATAATTAAGAAAAGTAAGGCGTCACACAATCTAACGTTGTAGTGACAAAATTTACCGATAAAGTAATAAATTCTCCAAAAAAGGAAAAAAAAAAAGTTCGGAAAGCAAAGAATAATAATATTTCTTTAATATTTAATTTGAATCAGAATTCAAAGTGATATAGTTTGTAATTTATCGATTAAAAGATTTTTCATTTTATGATAAAATTTCTTGTGTGATATATTATAGAGAAAAATTGGAATAAAATGTTTCATCCATACACTATTATAAGTCAATTTTTATTTCCTCAAATCATTATTTTTTATCAATTTACTATATTTTTTGTTTATTATAGAGTAAGTACTTACTTAATTTATAATAAAGAAAAGTAAGGCGTCACACAATCTAACGTTGTAGTGACAAAATTTAACAATAAAAATAAAAATTCTCCAAAAAAGGGGGAAAAAAGGTCGGAAAACAAAGGAAAATAATATTTCTTTATTATTTAATTTGATTCAGAATTCGAAGTAATATAATTTGTATTTTTTTTATTAAAAGATTTTTCAATTCATGATTAAATTTCTTGTTTAATATATTATAAAGAAAAAGTGGAAAAAATGTTTCATCCGTTCACTATTTTAAGTCGAATTTTATTTCCTCAAATCATTATTTCTCATCAATTTACTATATTTTTTAATTACTATAGGGTAAGCACTTACTTAATTAATAATTAGGAAAAGTAAGGCGTCACACAATCTAACGTTGTAGTGACAAAATTTAACGTAGAGATGTAAATTCTCCAAAAAAGGGAAAAAAAAGTTCGGAAAACAAAGAAAAATAATATTTCTTTAATATTTAATTTGATTCAGAATTCACAGTGATATAGTTTGTATTTTTTTGATTAAAAGATTTTTCAATTCATGATCCAATTTCTTGTGTGATATATTATAGAGAAAAAGTGGAAAAAATGTTTCATCCATAATCTATTTATGTCGAATTTTATTTCTTCAAATCGTTATTTCTTATCAATTTACTATATTTTTAGTTTATTATACGGTAAGTACTTACTTAATTAATAATTAAGAGAAGTAAGGAGCCACACAATCTAACGTTGTAGTGACAAAATTTAACAATAAAAATTTGAAATCCATTGAAAAGGAAAAAAATATTTCGGAAAAGAAAGAAAAATAATATTTCTTTAATATTTTATAGAATACAGAATCTAAAGTGATATAGTTTGTATTCTATTGATTAAAAGATTTTCCAATTAATGATCAAATTTCTTGTGTGATATATTAGAGAGAAAAAGTGGAAAAAAATGTTTCATCCGTACACTATTTTAAGTCAAATTTTATTTCCTCAAATCATTATTTCTCATCAATTTACTATATTTTTTAATTACTATAGGGTAAGCACGTACTTATTTAAAAATTAGGAAAAGTAAGGCGTCACACAATCTAACGTTGTAGTGACAAAATTTAACGATAAAGATGTAAATTCTCCAAAAAAGGGAAAAAAAGTTCGGAAAATAAAGAAAAATAATATTTCTTTAATATTTAATTTGATTCAGAATTCAAAGTAATATAATTTGAATTTTTTTTATTAAAAGATTTTTCAATTCATGATTAAATTTCTTGTTTAATATATTATAAAGAAAAAGTGGAAAAAATGTTTCGTCCGAACACTATTATAAGTCAATTTTTATTTCCTCAAATCATTATTTTTTATCAATTTACTATATTTTTTGTTTATTATAGGGTAAGTACTTACTTAATTTATAATAAAGAAAAGTAAGGCGTCACACAATATAACGTTGTAGTGACAAAATATAACGATAAAAATATAAATTCTCCAAAAAAGGGAAAAAAAAGTTCGTAAAACAAAAAAAAAATAATATTTCTTTAATATTTAATTTGAATCAGAATTTAAAGTGATATAGTTTGTAATTTATTGCATTAAAGATTTTTCAATTCATTTTTTAATTTCTTGTGCGATATATTATAGAGAAACATTGGAAAAAATATTTCATCCATAATCTATTTTAAGTCAAATTTTTATTCCTAGAAAACTATTATTGAACAGTTCACTCTAATTTTCGATTATTTTATGCCATGTCCTTATTTAATTAATAATTAAGAATAGTAAGGCATCACACAATCTAACGTTGTAGTGACAAAATTTAACGATAAAAATATAAAAACCATAAAAAAGGAGAAAAATAATTTGGAAAATAAAGGAAAATAATATTTCTTTATTATTTAATTTGATTCAGAATTCAAAGTAATATAGTTTGTATTTTTTTATTAAAAGATTTTTCAATTCATGTTCCAATTTCTTGTTTAATATATTATAGAGAAAAAGTGGAAAAAATGTTTCATCCATAAACTATTTTAGGTCGTAATTTATTTCTTCAAATCGTTATTTCTTATCAATTTACTATATTTTTTTGTTTATTATAGGGTAAGTACTTACTTAATTTATAATAAAGAAAAGTAAGGCGCCACACAATCTAACGTTGTAATCACAAAATTTAACGATAAAACTATAAAATCTCTTTAAAAGGGGAAAAAAGAAGTTCAGAAAATAAAGAAAAATAATATTTCTTTAATATTTAATTTGAATCAGAATTCAATGTGATATAGGTTGTATTTTATTATTTAAAAGATTTTTCAATTCATGATCCAATTTCTTGTGTGATATATTATAGAGAAAAATTGGAAAAAATGTTTCATCCGTACACTATTATAAGTAAATTTTTATTTACTCAAATCATTATTTTTTTTATCAATTTACTATATTTTTTGTTTATTATAAGGTAAGTACTTACTTAATTTATAATAAAGAAAAGTAAGGCGTCACACAATCTAACGTTGTAGTGACAAAATTTAACGATAAAGATATAAATTCTCCAAAAAAGGGGAAAAAGTTCGGAAAATAAAGAAAAATAATATTTCTTTAATATTTAATTTGATTCAGAATTCAAAGTGATATAGTTTGTATTTTATTGACTAAAAGATTTTTCAATTCATGATCCAATTTCTTGTGTGATATATTATAGAGAAAAAGTGGAAAAAATGTTTCATCCATAAACTATTTTAAGTCAAATTTTATTTCTTCAAATCGTTATTTCTTAACAATTTACTATATTTTTTGTTTATTATATGGTAAGTACTTACTTAATCAATAATTAAGAAAAGTAAGGCGTCACACAATCTTACGTTGTAGTGACAAAATTTAACGATAAAGTTAAAATTCTCCAAAAAAGGGGAAAAACAGTTCGGAAAATAAAGAAAAATTATATTTCTTTAATATTTAATTTGATTCAGAATTCAAAGTGATATAGTTTGTATTTTACTGATTAAAAGATTTTTCAATTCATGATCCAATGTCTTGCGTGATATATTATAGAGAAAAAGTGGAAAAAATGTTTCATCCATGCACTATTATATAAGTCAATTTTTATTTCCTCCAATCATTATTTTTTTATCAATTTACTATATTTTTTTGTTTAATATAGACTAAGTACTTACTTAATTAATAATTAAGAAAAGTAAGGCGTCACACAATCTAACGTTGTAGTGACAAAATTTACCGATAAAGTAATAAATTCTCCAAAAAAGGAAAAAAAAAGTTCGGAAAGCAAAGAATAATAATATTTCTTTAATATTTAATTTGAATCAGAATTCAATGTGATATAGTTTGTAATTTATCGATTTAAAGATTTTTCATTTTATGATAAAATTTCTTGTGTGATATATTATAGAGAAAAATTGGAAAAAATGTTTCATCCGTACACTATTATAAGTAAATTTTTATTTACTCAAATCATTATTTTTTTTATCAATTTACTATATTTTTTGTTTATTATAAGGTAAGTACTTACTTAATTTATAATAAAGAAAAGTAAGGCGTCACACAATCTAACGTTGTAGTGACAAAATTTAACGATAAAGATATAAATTCTCCAAAAAAGGGAAAAAAAGTTCGGAAAATAAGGAAAAATAATATTTCTTTAATATTTAATTTGATTCAGAATTCAATGTGATATAGGTTGTATTTTATTAATTAAAAGATTTTTCAATTCATGATCAAATTTCTTGTGTGATATATTATAGAGAAAAAGTGGAAAAAATGTTTCATCCATACACTATTATAAGTCAATTTTTATTTCCTCCAATTATTATTTTTTTTATCAATTTACTATATTTTTTGTTTATTATAGAGTAAGTACTTACTTAATTAATAATTAAGAAAAGTAAGGCGTCACACAATCTAACGTTGAAGTGACAAAATTTACCGATAAAGTAATAAATTCTCCAAAAAAGGAAGAAAAAAAGTTCGGAAAACACAGAAAAATAATATTTCTTTAATATTTAATTTGAATCAGAATTCAATGTGATATAGTTTGTAATTTATCGATTTAAAGATTTTTCATTTTATGATAAAATTTCTTGTGTGATATATTATAGAGAAAAATTGGAAAAAATGTTTCATCCGTACACTATTATAAGTAAATTTTTATTTACTCAAATCATTATTTTTTTTATCAATTTACTATATTTTTTGTTTATTATAAGGTAAGTACTTACTTAATTTATAATAAAGAAAAGTAAGACGTCACACAATCTAACGTTGTAGTGACAAAATTTAACGATAAAGATATAAATTCTCCAAAAAAGGGAAAAAAAGTTCGGAAAATAAAGAAAAATAATATTTCTTTAATATTAAATTTGATTGAGAATTCAAAGTGATATAGTTTGTATTTTATTGATTAAAAGGTTTTTCAATTCATGATAAAATTTCTCGTCTGATATATTATAGAGAAAAAGTGGAAAAAATGTTTCATCCATAAACTATTTTAAGTCGAATTTTATTTCTTCAAATCGTTATTTCTTATCAATTTACTATATTTTTTTTTATTATAGGGTAAGTACTTACTTAATTAATAATTAGCAAAAGTAAGGCGTCACACAATCTAACGTTGTAATGACAAAATTTAACGATAAAGTTATAAATTTTTCAAAATAGGGAAAAAAATTCGGAAAATAAAGAAAAATAATATTTCTTTAATATTAAATTTGATTGAGAATTCAAAGTGATATAGTTTGTATTTTATTGATTAAAAGATTTTTCAATTCATGATAAAATTTCTCGTCTGATATATTATAGAGAAAAAGTGGAAAAAATGTTTCGACCATAAACTTGTTTAGGTCAAATTTTATTTCTTCAAATCGTTATTTCTTATCAATTTACTATATTTTTTAATTACTATAGGGTAAGCACTTACTTAATTAATAATTAAGAAAAGTAAGGCGTCACACAATCTAACGTTGTAGTGACAAAATATAACGATAAAGATATAAATTCTCCAAAAAAGGGAAAAAACAGTTCGGAAAATAAGGAAAAATAATATTTCTTTAATATTTAATTTGATTCGGAATTCAAAGTGATATAGTTTTCTAATTTATTGATTAAAAGATTTTTCAGTTCATGATCAAATTTCATGTGTGATATATTATAGAGAAAAAGTGGAAAAAATGTTTCAACCATAAACTATTTTAGGTCGAATTTCAAATCGTTATTTCTTATCAATTTACTATTTTTTGGTTTATTATAGGGTAAGTACTTACTTAATTAATAATTAAGAAAAGTAAGGCGTCACACAATCTAACGTTGTAGTGACAAAATATAACGATAAAAATATAAATTCTCCAAAAAAAGGGAAAAAACAGTTCGGAAAATAAAGGAAAATAATATTTCTTTAATATTTAATAGGATACAGAATTCAAAGTGATACAGTCTGTATTTTATTGATTAAAAGATTTTTCAATTCATGATCAAATTTCATGTGTGATATATCATAGAGAAAAAGTTGAGAAAATGTTTCGTTCATACACTATTATAAGTCAATTTTTATTTCTTCAAATTATTATTTTTTATCAATTTACTATATTTTTTAATTATTATAGGGTAAGCACTTACTTAATTAATAATTAGGAAAATTAAGGCGTCACACAATCTAACGTTGTAATGACAAAATTTAACGATAAAGATATAAATTCTCCAAAATAGGGAAAAAAATTCGGAAAATAAAGAAAAATAATATTTCTTTAATATTTAATTTGATTCGGAATTCAAAGTGATATAGTTTGTAATTTATTGATTAAAAGATTTTTCAGTTTATGAAAAGTAAGGAGCCACACAATCTAACGTTGTAGTGACAAAATTTAACGATAAAAATTAGAAACTATAAAAAAAATAATAATAATAATTTGGATAATAAAGGAAAATAATATTTCTTTAATATTTAATTTGATTCAGAATTCAAAGTAATATAGTTTGTATTTTTTTTATTAAAAGATTTTTCAATTCATGATCCAATTTCTTGATTAATATATTATAGAGAAAAAGTTGAAAAAATATTTTATCCATAAACTATTTTAAGTCGAATTTTATTTCTTCAAATCGTTATTTCTTATCAATTTACTATATTTCTTGTTTATTATAGGGTAAGTACTTACTTAATTAATAATTAAGAAAAGTAAGGCGTCACACAATCTAACGTTGTAGTGACAAAATTTACGATAAAGATATAAATTCTCCAAAAAAGGGAAAAAAAGTTCGGAAAATAAAGAAAAATAATATTTCTTTAATATTTAATTTGATTCAGAATTCAAAGTGATATAGTTTGTATTTTATTGACTAAAAGATTTTTCATTTTATGATCAAATTTCTTGTGTGATATATTATAGAGAAAAAGTGGAAAAAATGTTTCATCCATAATCTATTTTAGGTCGAATTTTTTTTCTTCATATCGTTATTTCTTATCAATTTACTATATTATTAGTTTATTATACGGTAAGTACTTACTTAATTTATAATAAAGAAAAGTAAGGAGCCACACAATCTAACGTTGTAATCACAAAATTTAGCGATAAAACTATAAAAGCTCTAAAAAAGGGGAAAAAAGAAGTTCAGAAAATAAAGAAAAATAATATTTCTTTAATATTTAATTTGATTCAGAATTCACAGTGATATAGTTTGTAATTTATTGATTAAAAAAATTTTCAGTTTATGATAAAATTTCTTGTGTGATATATTATAGAGAAAAAGTGGAAAAAATGTTTCATCCATACACTATTATAAGTCAAATTTTATTTCTTCAAATCATTATTTTTTACCAATTTACTATATTTTTTGTTTATTATAGGGTAAGTACTTACTTAATTTATTATAAAGAAAAGTAAGGCATCACACAATCGAACGTTGTAGTGACAAAATTTAACGATAAAGATATAAATTCTCCTAAAAAGGGGAAAAAAAGTTCGGAAAATAAAGGAAAATAATATTTCTTAATATTTAATTTGAATTAGAATTCAAAGTGATATTGTTTGTATTTTATTGATTAAAAGATTTTTCAATTTATGATCAAATTTCTTGTGTGATATAATATAGAGAAAAAGTGGAAAACATGTTTCATCCATAAACTATTTTAAGTCGTATTTTATTTCTTCAAATCGTTATTTCTTATCAATTTAATATATTTTTTTTGTTTATTATAGGGTAAGTAGTTACTTAATTTATAATAAAGAAAAGTAAGGAGCCACACAATCTAACGTTGTAATCACAAAATTTAACGATAAAAATATAAAAGCTCTAAAAAAGGGGAAAAAAGAAGTTCAGAAAATAAAGAAAAATAATATTTCTTTAATATTTAATTTGATTCAGAATTCACAGTGATATAGTTTGTATTTTTTTGATTAAAAGATTTTTCAATTTATGATCCAATTTCTTGTGTGATATATTATAGAGAAAAAGTGGAAAAAATGTTTCATCCATAATCTATTTATGTCGAATTTTATTTCTTCAAATCGTTATTTCTTATCAATTTACTATATTTTTAGTTTATTATACGGTAAGTACTTACTTAATTAATAATTAAGAAAAGTAAGGAGCCACACAATCTAACGTTGTAGTGACAAAATTTAACATTAAAAATTTGAAATCCATTGAAAAGGAAAAAAATATTTCGGAAAAGAAAGAAAAATAATATTTCTTTAATATTTTATAGAATACAGAATCTAAAGTGATATAGTTTGTATTCTATTGATTAAAAGATTTTCCAATTAATGATCAAATTTCTTGTGTGATATATTATAGAAAAAATGTGGAAAAAAATGTTTCATCCGTACACTATTTTAAGTCAAATTTTATTTCCTCAAATCATTATTTCTCATCAATTTACTATATTTTTTAATTACTATAGGGTAAGCACTTACTTAATTAAAAATTAGGAAAAGTAAGGCGTCACACAATCTTACGTTGTAGTGACAAAATTTAACGATAAAGATATAAATTCTCCAAAAAAGGGGAAAAACAGTTTGGAAAATAAAGAAAAATAATATTTCTTTAATATTTAATTTGATTAAGAATTCAAAGTGATATAGTTTGTAATTTATTGATTAAAAGATTTTTCAATTCATGATCAAATTTCATGTGTGATATATTATAGAGAAACAGTGGAAAAAATGTTTCATCCATCATCTATTTAGGTCGAATTTTATTTCTTCAAATCGTTATTTCTTATTAATTTACTATATTTTTAGTTTATTATACGGTAAGTACTTACTTAATTAATAATTAAGAAAAGTAAGGAGCCACACAATCTAACGTTGTAGTGACAAAATTTAACAAAAAATATTTGAAATCCATTGAAAAGGAAAAAAATATTTCGGAAAAGAAAGAAAAATAATATTTCTTTAATATTTTATAGAATACAGAATCTAAAGTGATATAGTTTGTATTCTATTGATTTAAAGATTTTCCAATTAATGATCAAATTTCTTGTGTGATATAATATAGAGAAAAAGTGGAAAAAAATGTTTCATCCGTACACTATTTTAAGTCAAATTTTATTTCCTCAAATCATTATTTCTCATCAATTTACTATATTTTTTAATTACTATAGGGTAAGCACTTACTTAATTAAAAATTAGGAAAAGTAAGGCGTCACACAATTTAACGTTGTAGTGACAAAATTTAACGATAAAGATGTAAATTCTCCAAAAAAGGGAAAAAAAAGTTCGGAAAACAAAGAAAAATAATATTTCTTTAATATTTAATTTGATTCAGAATTCAAAGTGATATAGTTTGTATTTTATTGATTAAAAGATTTTTCAATTCATGATCAAATTTCTTGTGTGATATATTATAGAGAAAAAGTGGAAAAAAATTTTCATCCATAATCTATTTTAGGTCGAATTTTATTTCTTCAAATCGTTATTTCTTAACAATTTACTATATTTTTTGTTTATTATATGGTAAGTACTTACTTAATCAATAATTAAGAAAAGTAAGGCGTCACATAATCTTACGTTGTAGTGACAAAATTTAACGATAAAGATATAAATTCTTCAAAAAAGGGGAAAAACAGTTCGGAAAATAAAGAAAAATAATATTTCTTTAATATTTAATTTGATTAAGAATTCAAAGTGATATAGTTTGTAATTTATTGACTAAAAGATTTTTCAATTCATGATCAAATTTCATGTGTGATATATTATAGAGAAAAAGTGGAAAAAATGTTTCATCCATCATCTAGTTAGGTCGAATTTTATTTCTTCAAATCGTTATTTCTTATCAATTTACTATATTTTTTAATTACTATAGGGTAAGCACTTACTTAATTAATAATTAGGAAAAGTAAGGCGTCACACAATTTGACGTTGTAGTGACAAAATTTAAAGATAAAGATGTAAATTCTCCAAAAAAGGGAAAAAAAAGTTCGGAAAATAAAGAAAAATAATATTACTTTAATATTAAATTTGATTAGGAATTCAAAGTGATATAGTTTGTAATTTATTGATTAAAAGATTTTTCAATTCATGATCAAATTTCATGTGTGATATATTATAGAGAAAAAGTGGAAAAAATGTTTCATCCATCATCTATTTAGGTCGAATTTTATTTCCTCAAATCATTATTTCTCATCAATTTACTATATTTTTTATTTACTATAGGGTAAGCACTTACTTAATTAAAAATAAGGAAAAGTAAGGCGTCACACAATTTAACGTTGTAGTGACAAAATTTAACGATAAAGATGTAAATTCTCCAAAAAAGGGAAAAAAAAGTTCGGAAAATAAAGAAAAATAATATTTCTTTAATATTTAATTTGATTCAGAATTCACAGTGATATAGTTTGTATTTTTTTGATTAAAAGATTTTTCAATTCATGATCCAATTTCTTGTGTGATATATTATAGAGAAAAAGTGGAAAAAATGTTTCATCTATAATCTATTTATGTCGAATTTTATTTCTTCAAATCGTTATTTCTTATCAATTTACTATATTTTTAGTTTATTATAATGTAAGTACTTACTTAATTAATAATTAAGAAAAGTAAGAAGCCACACAATCTAACGTTGTAGTGACAAAATTTAACAATAAAAATTTGAAATCCATTGAAAAGGAAAAAAATATTTCGGAAAAGAAAGAAAAATAATATTTCTTTAATATTTTATAGGATACAGAATCTAAAGTGATATAGTTTGTATTCTATTGATTAAAAGATTTTTCAATTAATGATCAAATTTCTTGTGTGATATATTATAGAGAAAAAGTGGAAAAAAATGTTTCATCCGTACACTATTTTAAGTCAAATTTTATTTCCTCAAATCATTATTTCTCATCAATTTACTATATTTTTTAATTACTATAGGGTAAGCACTTACTTAATTAAAAATTAGGAAAAGTAAGGCGTCACACAATTTAACGTTGTAGTGACAAAATTTAACGATAAAGATGTAAATTCTCCAAAAAAGGGATAAAAAAGTTCGGAAAATAAAGAAAAATAATATTTCTTTAATATTTAATTTGATTCAGAATTCACAGTGATATAGTTTGTATTTTTTTGATTAAAAGATTTTTCAATTCATGATCCAATTTCTTGTGTGATATATTATAGAGAAAAAGTGGAAAAATGTTTCATCCATAATCTATTTATGTCGAATTTTATTTCTTCAAATTGTTATTTCTTATCAATTTACTATATTTTTAGTTTATTATACGGTAAGTACTTACTTAATTAATAATTAAGAAAAGTAAGGAGCCACACAATCTAACGTTGTAGTGACAAAATTTAACAATAAAAATTTGAAATCCATTGAAAAGGAAAAAAATATTTCGGAAAAGAAAGAAAAATAATATTTCTTTAATATTTTATAGAATACAGAATCTAAAGTGATATAGTATGTATTCTATTGATTAAATGATTTTCAATTAATGATCAAATTTCTTGTGTGATATATTATAGAGAAAATGTGGAAAAAAATGTTTCATCCGTACACTATTTTAAGTCAAATTTTATTTCCTCAAATCATTATTTCTCATCAATTTACTATATTTTTTAATTACTATAGGGTAAGCACTTACTTAATTAATAATTAGGAAAAAGAGCGTCACACAATCTAACGTTGTAGTGACAAAATTTAACGATAAAGATGTAGATTCTCCAAAAAAGGGAAAAAAAAGTTCGGAAAACAAAGAAAAATAATATTTCTTTAATATTTAATTTGATTCAGAATTCACAGTGATATAGTTTGTATTTTTTTGATTAAAAGATTTTTCAATTCATGATCCAATTTCTTGTGTGATATATTATAGAGAAAAAGTGGACAAAATGTTTCATCCATAATCTATTTATGTCGAATTTTATTTCTTCAAATCGTTATTTCTTATCAATTTACTATATTTTTAGTTTATTATACGGTAAGTACTTACTTAATTAATAATTAAGAGAAGTAAGGAGCCACACAATCTAACGTTGTAGTGACAAAATTTAACAATAAAAATTTGAAATCCATTGAAAAGGAAAAAAATATTTCGGAAAAGAAAGAAAAATAATATTTCTTTAATATTTTATAGAATACAGAATCTAAAGTGATATAGTTTGTATTCTATTGATTAAAAGATTTTCCAATTAATGATCAAATTTCTTGTGTGATATATTATAGAGAAAAAGTGAAAAAAAAGGTTTCATCCGTACACTATTTTAAGTCAAATTTTATTTCCTCAAATCATTATTTCTCATCAATTTACTATATTTTTTAATTACTATAGGGTAAGCACTTACTTAATTAATAATTAGGAAAAAGAGCGTCACATAATCTAACGTTGTAGTGACAAAATTTAACGATAAAGATGTAAATTCTCCAAAAAAGGGAAAAAAAAGTTTGGAAAACAAAGAAAAATAATATTTCTTTAATATTTAATTTGATTCAGAATTCAAAGTGATATAGTTTGTATTTTACTGATTAAAAGATTTTTCAATTCATGATCAAATTTCTTGCGTGATATATTATAGAGAAAAAGTGGAAAAATTGTTTCATCCATGCACTATTATATAAGTCAATTTTTATTTCCTCCAATCATTATTTTTTTATCAATTTACTATATTTTTTGTTTATTATAGAGTAAGTACTTACTTAATTAATAATTAAGAAAAGTAAGGCGTCACACAATCTAACGTTGTAGTGACAAAATTTACCGATAAAGTAATAAATTCTCCAAAAAAGGAAAAAAAAAAAGTTCGGAAAGCAAAGAATAATAATATTTCTTTAATATTTAATTTGAATCAGAATTCAAAGTGATATAGTTTGTAATTTATCGATTAAAAGATTTTTCATTTTATGATAAAATTTCTTGTGTGATATATTATAGAGAAAAATTGGAATAAAATGTTTCATCCATACACTATTATAAGTCAATTTTTATTTCCTCAAATCATTATTTTTTATCAATTTACTATATTTTTTGTTTATTATAGAGTAAGTACTTACTTAATTTATAATAAAGAAAAGTAAGGCGTCACACAATCTAACGTTGTAGTGACAAAATTTAACAATAAAAATAAAAATTCTCCAAAAAAGGGGGAAAAAAGGTCGGAAAACAAAGGAAAATAATATTTCTTTATTATTTAATTTGATTCAGAATTCGAAGTAATATAATTTGTATTTTTTTTATTAAAAGATTTTTCAATTCATGATTAAATTTCTTGTTTAATATATTATAAAGAAAAAGTGGAAAAAATGTTTCATCCGTTCACTATTTTAAGTCGAATTTTATTTCCTCAAATCATTATTTCTCATCAATTTAC
Source organism: Ecdyonurus torrentis (assembly GCA_949318235.1). Classification (NCBI taxonomy): domain Eukaryota; kingdom Metazoa; phylum Arthropoda; class Insecta; order Ephemeroptera; family Heptageniidae; genus Ecdyonurus; species Ecdyonurus torrentis. The sequence continues at coordinate 20,671,445 of OX439133.1, forward strand.
TATATTTTTTAATTACTATAGGGTAAGCACTTACTTAATTAATAATTAGGAAAAGTAAGGCGTCACACAATCTAACGTTGTAGTGACAAAATTTAACGTAGAGATGTAAATTCTCCAAAAAAGGGAAAAAAAAGTTCGGAAAACAAAGAAAAATAATATTTCTTTAATATTTAATTTGATTCAGAATTCACAGTGATATAGTTTGTATTTTTTTGATTAAAAGATTTTTCAATTCATGATCCAATTTCTTGTGTGATATATTATAGAGAAAAAGTGGAAAAAATGTTTCATCCATAATCTATTTATGTCGAATTTTATTTCTTCAAATCGTTATTTCTTATCAATTTACTATATTTTTAGTTTATTATACGGTAAGTACTTACTTAATTAATAATTAAGAGAAGTAAGGAGCCACACAATCTAACGTTGTAGTGACAAAATTTAACAATAAAAATTTGAAATCCATTGAAAAGGAAAAAAATATTTCGGAAAAGAAAGAAAAATAATATTTCTTTAATATTTTATAGAATACAGAATCTAAAGTGATATAGTTTGTATTCTATTGATTAAAAGATTTTCCAATTAATGATCAAATTTCTTGTGTGATATATTAGAGAGAAAAAGTGGAAAAAAATGTTTCATCCGTACACTATTTTAAGTCAAATTTTATTTCCTCAAATCATTATTTCTCATCAATTTACTATATTTTTTAATTACTATAGGGTAAGCACGTACTTATTTAAAAATTAGGAAAAGTAAGGCGTCACACAATCTAACGTTGTAGTGACAAAATTTAACGATAAAGATGTAAATTCTCCAAAAAAGGGAAAAAAAGTTCGGAAAATAAAGAAAAATAATATTTCTTTAATATTTAATTTGATTCAGAATTCAAAGTAATATAATTTGAATTTTTTTTATTAAAAGATTTTTCAATTCATGATTAAATTTCTTGTTTAATATATTATAAAGAAAAAGTGGAAAAAATGTTTCGTCCGAACACTATTATAAGTCAATTTTTATTTCCTCAAATCATTATTTTTTATCAATTTACTATATTTTTTGTTTATTATAGGGTAAGTACTTACTTAATTTATAATAAAGAAAAGTAAGGCGTCACACAATATAACGTTGTAGTGACAAAATATAACGATAAAAATATAAATTCTCCAAAAAAGGGAAAAAAAAGTTCGTAAAACAAAAAAAAAATAATATTTCTTTAATATTTAATTTGAATCAGAATTTAAAGTGATATAGTTTGTAATTTATTGCATTAAAGATTTTTCAATTCATTTTTTAATTTCTTGTGCGATATATTATAGAGAAACATTGGAAAAAATATTTCATCCATAATCTATTTTAAGTCAAATTTTTATTCCTAGAAAACTATTATTGAACAGTTCACTCTAATTTTCGATTATTTTATGCCATGTCCTTATTTAATTAATAATTAAGAATAGTAAGGCATCACACAATCTAACGTTGTAGTGACAAAATTTAACGATAAAAATATAAAAACCATAAAAAAGGAGAAAAATAATTTGGAAAATAAAGGAAAATAATATTTCTTTATTATTTAATTTGATTCAGAATTCAAAGTAATATAGTTTGTATTTTTTTATTAAAAGATTTTTCAATTCATGTTCCAATTTCTTGTTTAATATATTATAGAGAAAAAGTGGAAAAAATGTTTCATCCATAAACTATTTTAGGTCGTAATTTATTTCTTCAAATCGTTATTTCTTATCAATTTACTATATTTTTTTGTTTATTATAGGGTAAGTACTTACTTAATTTATAATAAAGAAAAGTAAGGCGCCACACAATCTAACGTTGTAATCACAAAATTTAACGATAAAACTATAAAATCTCTTTAAAAGGGGAAAAAAGAAGTTCAGAAAATAAAGAAAAATAATATTTCTTTAATATTTAATTTGAATCAGAATTCAATGTGATATAGGTTGTATTTTATTATTTAAAAGATTTTTCAATTCATGATCCAATTTCTTGTGTGATATATTATAGAGAAAAATTGGAAAAAATGTTTCATCCGTACACTATTATAAGTAAATTTTTATTTACTCAAATCATTATTTTTTTTATCAATTTACTATATTTTTTGTTTATTATAAGGTAAGTACTTACTTAATTTATAATAAAGAAAAGTAAGGCGTCACACAATCTAACGTTGTAGTGACAAAATTTAACGATAAAGATATAAATTCTCCAAAAAAGGGGAAAAAGTTCGGAAAATAAAGAAAAATAATATTTCTTTAATATTTAATTTGATTCAGAATTCAAAGTGATATAGTTTGTATTTTATTGACTAAAAGATTTTTCAATTCATGATCCAATTTCTTGTGTGATATATTATAGAGAAAAAGTGGAAAAAATGTTTCATCCATAAACTATTTTAAGTCAAATTTTATTTCTTCAAATCGTTATTTCTTAACAATTTACTATATTTTTTGTTTATTATATGGTAAGTACTTACTTAATCAATAATTAAGAAAAGTAAGGCGTCACACAATCTTACGTTGTAGTGACAAAATTTAACGATAAAGTTAAAATTCTCCAAAAAAGGGGAAAAACAGTTCGGAAAATAAAGAAAAATTATATTTCTTTAATATTTAATTTGATTCAGAATTCAAAGTGATATAGTTTGTATTTTACTGATTAAAAGATTTTTCAATTCATGATCCAATGTCTTGCGTGATATATTATAGAGAAAAAGTGGAAAAAATGTTTCATCCATGCACTATTATATAAGTCAATTTTTATTTCCTCCAATCATTATTTTTTTATCAATTTACTATATTTTTTTGTTTAATATAGACTAAGTACTTACTTAATTAATAATTAAGAAAAGTAAGGCGTCACACAATCTAACGTTGTAGTGACAAAATTTACCGATAAAGTAATACATTCTCCAAAAAAGGAAAAAAAAAGTTCGGAAAGCAAAGAATAATAATATTTCTTTAATATTTAATTTGAATCAGAATTCAATGTGATATAGTTTGTAATTTATCGATTTAAAGATTTTTCATTTTATGATAAAATTTCTTGTGTGATATATTATAGAGAAAAATTGGAAAAAATGTTTCATCCGTACACTATTATAAGTAAATTTTTATTTACTCAAATCATTATTTTTTTTATCAATTTACTATATTTTTTGTTTATTATAAGGTAAGTACTTACTTAATTTATAATAAAGAAAAGTAAGGCGTCACACAATCTAACGTTGTAGTGACAAAATTTAACGATAAAGATATAAATTCTCCAAAAAAGGGAAAAAAAGTTCGGAAAATAAGGAAAAATAATATTTCTTTAATATTTAATTTGATTCAGAATTCAATGTGATATAGGTTGTATTTTATTAATTAAAAGATTTTTCAATTCATGATCAAATTTCTTGTGTGATATATTATAGAGAAAAAGTGGAAAAAATGTTTCATCCATACACTATTATAAGTCAATTTTTATTTCCTCCAATTATTATTTTTTTTATCAATTTACTATATTTTTTGTTTATTATAGAGTAAGTACTTACTTAATTAATAATTAAGAAAAGTAAGGCGTCACACAATCTAACGTTGAAGTGACAAAATTTACCGATAAAGTAATAAATTCTCCAAAAAAGGAAGAAAAAAAGTTCGGAAAACACAGAAAAATAATATTTCTTTAATATTTAATTTGAATCAGAATTCAATGTGATATAGTTTGTAATTTATCGATTTAAAGATTTTTCATTTTATGATAAAATTTCTTGTGTGATATATTATAGAGAAAAATTGGAAAAAATGTTTCATCCGTACACTATTATAAGTAAATTTTTATTTACTCAAATCATTATTTTTTTTATCAATTTACTATATTTTTTGTTTATTATAAGGTAAGTACTTACTTAATTTATAATAAAGAAAAGTAAGACGTCACACAATCTAACGTTGTAGTGACAAAATTTAACGATAAAGATATAAATTCTCCAAAAAAGGGAAAAAAAGTTCGGAAAATAAAGAAAAATAATATTTCTTTAATATTAAATTTGATTGAGAATTCAAAGTGATATAGTTTGTATTTTATTGATTAAAAGGTTTTTCAATTCATGATAAAATTTCTCGTCTGATATATTATAGAGAAAAAGTGGAAAAAATGTTTCATCCATAAACTATTTTAAGTCGAATTTTATTTCTTCAAATCGTTATTTCTTATCAATTTACTATATTTTTTTTTATTATAGGGTAAGTACTTACTTAATTAATAATTAGCAAAAGTAAGGCGTCACACAATCTAACGTTGTAATGACAAAATTTAACGATAAAGTTATAAATTTTTCAAAATAGGGAAAAAAATTCGGAAAATAAAGAAAAATAATATTTCTTTAATATTAAATTTGATTGAGAATTCAAAGTGATATAGTTTGTATTTTATTGATTAAAAGATTTTTCAATTCATGATAAAATTTCTCGTCTGATATATTATAGAGAAAAAGTGGAAAAAATGTTTCGACCATAAACTTGTTTAGGTCAAATTTTATTTCTTCAAATCGTTATTTCTTATCAATTTACTATATTTTTTAATTACTATAGGGTAAGCACTTACTTAATTAATAATTAAGAAAAGTAAGGCGTCACACAATCTAACGTTGTAGTGACAAAATATAACGATAAAGATATAAATTCTCCAAAAAAGGGAAAAAACAGTTCGGAAAATAAGGAAAAATAATATTTCTTTAATATTTAATTTGATTCGGAATTCAAAGTGATATAGTTTTCTAATTTATTGATTAAAAGATTTTTCAGTTCATGATCAAATTTCATGTGTGATATATTATAGAGAAAAAGTGGAAAAAATGTTTCAACCATAAACTATTTTAGGTCGAATTTCAAATCGTTATTTCTTATCAATTTACTATTTTTTGGTTTATTATAGGGTAAGTACTTACTTAATTAATAATTAAGAAAAGTAAGGCGTCACACAATCTAACGTTGTAGTGACAAAATATAACGATAAAAATATAAATTCTCCAAAAAAAGGGAAAAAACAGTTCGGAAAATAAAGGAAAATAATATTTCTTTAATATTTAATAGGATACAGAATTCAAAGTGATACAGTCTGTATTTTATTGATTAAAAGATTTTTCAATTCATGATCAAATTTCATGTGTGATATATCATAGAGAAAAAGTTGAGAAAATGTTTCGTTCATACACTATTATAAGTCAATTTTTATTTCTTCAAATTATTATTTTTTATCAATTTACTATATTTTTTAATTATTATAGGGTAAGCACTTACTTAATTAATAATTAGGAAAATTAAGGCGTCACACAATCTAACGTTGTAATGACAAAATTTAACGATAAAGATATAAATTCTCCAAAATAGGGAAAAAAATTCGGAAAATAAAGAAAAATAATATTTCTTTAATATTTAATTTGATTCGGAATTCAAAGTGATATAGTTTGTAATTTATTGATTAAAAGATTTTTCAGTTTATGAAAAGTAAGGAGCCACACAATCTAACGTTGTAGTGACAAAATTTAACGATAAAAATTAGAAACTATAAAAAAAATAATAATAATAATTTGGATAATAAAGGAAAATAATATTTCTTTAATATTTAATTTGATTCAGAATTCAAAGTAATATAGTTTGTATTTTTTTTATTAAAAGATTTTTCAATTCATGATCCAATTTCTTGATTAATATATTATAGAGAAAAAGTTGAAAAAATATTTTATCCATAAACTATTTTAAGTCGAATTTTATTTCTTCAAATCGTTATTTCTTATCAATTTACTATATTTCTTGTTTATTATAGGGTAAGTACTTACTTAATTAATAATTAAGAAAAGTAAGGCGTCACACAATCTAACGTTGTAGTGACAAAATTTAACGATAAAAATTAAAAACCATAAAAAATAAAGAAAAAAAATTGGAAAATAAAGGAATATAATATTTTTTTGTTATTTTATTTGAATCAGAATTCAAAGTGATATAGTTTGTAATTTATTGCATTTAAGATTTTTCAATTCATGATTTAATTTCTTTTGCGATATATTATAGAGAAACATTTGAAAAAATATTTCATCCATAATCTATTTTAAGTCAAATTTTTATTCTTAGAAACACTATTATTGAACACTTCACTTAAATTTTCGATTATTTTATGGTAAGTACTTACTTCATTAATAATTAAGAAAAGTAAGGTGCCACACAATCTTACGTTGTAGTGACAAAAGTTAACGATAAAAATAAAAAACCATAAAAAAGAATAATAATAATTTGGAAAATAAAGGAAAATAATATTTCTTTATTATTTAATTTGATTGAGAATTCAAAGTGATATAGTTTGTATTTTAATGAATATGATTATTCAATTCATGATCTAATTTCTTGTGTGATATATTATAGAGAAAAAGTGTAAAAAATGTTTCATCCATAAACTATTTTAAGTCGAATTTTATTTCTTCAAATCGTTATTTCTTATCAATTTACAATATTTTTTTTTATTATAGGGTTAGTACTTACTTATTTAATAATTAGGAAAAGTAAGGCGTCACACAATCTAACGTTGTAGTGACAAAATTTAACGATAAAGTTATAAATTTTTCAAAATAGGGAAAAAAAATTCGGAAAATAAAGAAAAATTATATTTCTTTAATATTAAATTTGATTCAGAATTCAAAGTGATATAGTTTGTATTTTATTGATTAAAAGATTTTTCAATTCATGATAAAATTTCTCGTGTGATATATTATAGAGAAAAAGTGGAAAAAATGTTTCAACCATAAACTATTTTAGGTCGAATTTCAAATCGTTATTTCTTATCAATTTACTATTTTTTGGTTTATTATAGGGTAAGTACTTACTTAATTAATAATTAAGAAAAGTAAGGCGTCACACAATCTAACGTTGTAGTGACAAAATATAACGATAAAAATATAAATTCTCCAAAAAAGGGAAAAAACAGTTCGGAAAATAAAGGAAAATAATATTTCTTTAATATTTAATAGGATACAGAATTCAAAGTGATATAGTCTGTATTTTATTGATTAAAAGATTTTTCAATTCATGATCAAATTTCATGTGTGATATATCATAGAGAAAAAGTTGAGAAAATGTTTCGTTCATACACTATTATAAGTCAATTTTTATTTCTTCAAATTATTATTTTTTATCAATTTACTATATTTTTTAATTATTATAGGGTAAGCACTTACTTAATTAATAATTAGGAAAATTAAGGCGTCACACAATCTAACGTTGTAATGACAAAATTTAACGATAAAGATATAAATTCTCCAAAATAGGGAAAAAAATTCGGAAAATAAAGAAAAATAATATTTCTTTAATATTTAATTTGATTCGGAATTCAAAGTGATATAGTTTGTAATTTATTGATTAAAAGATTTTTCAGTTTATGATAAAATTTCTTGTGTGATATATTATAGAGAAACACTGGAAAAAATGTTTCGACCATAAACTTGTTTAGGTCAAATTTTCGATGTTTAAATTAATCTTTTTCAACACTTTGCTATAATTCTTGACTATTTTAGGGTAAGTTCTTACTTAATTATTAATTAGGAAAAGTAAGGAGCCACACAATCTAACGTTGTAGTGACAAAATTTAACGATAAAAATTAAAAACCATTAAAAAGAATAAAAATAATTTGGAAAATATAGGAAAATAATATTTCTTTATTATTTAATTTGATTCAGAATTTAAAGTAATATAGTTTGTATTTGTTTTATTAAAAGATTTTTCAATTCATGATCCAATATCTTGTTTAATATATTATAGAGAAAAAGTTAAAAAAATGTTTCGTACGTACACTATTAGAAGTCACTTTTTATTTCCTCAAATCATTATATTATATCAAATAACTATATTTTTTGTTTATTATAGGGTAAGTTCTTACTTAATTAATAATTAAGAAAAGTAAGGCGTCACACAATCTTACGTTGTAGGAACAAAATTTAACGATAAAGATAGAAATTCTCCAAAAAAGGGAAAAAAAGTTCGGAAAATAAAGAAAAATAATATTTCTTTAATATTTTATTTGAATCAGAATTCAAAGTTATATAGTTTGTAATTTATTGATTAAAAGATTTTTCAGTTTATGATAAAATTTCTTGTGTGATATATTATAGAGAAACACTGAAAAAAGTGTTTCGTCTAGAAACTTATTTAGGCCAAATTTTCGATGTTTAAATTACTCTTTTTCAACACTTCGCTATATTTTTCGATTATTTTAGGGTAAATACTTACTTCATTAATAATTAAGAAAAGTAAGAAGCCACACAATCTAACGTTGTAGTGACAAAATTTAACGATAAAAATTAGAAACTATAAAAAAAAAAATAATAATAATTTGGATAATAAAGGAAAATAATATTTCTTTAATATTTAATTTGATTCAGAATTCAAAGTAATATAGTTTGTATTTTTTTTATTAAAAGATTTTTCTATTCATGATTCAATTTCTTGATTAATATATTTTAGAGAAAAAGTTGAAAAAATATTTTATCCATAAACTATTTTAAGTCGAATTTTATTTCTTCAAATCGTTATTTCTTATCAATTTACTATATTTCTTGTTTATTATAGGGTAAGTACTTACTTAATTAATAATTAAGAAAAGTAAGGCGTCACACAATCTAACGTTGTAGTGACAAAATTTAACGATAAAAATTAAAAACCATAAAAAATAAAAAAAAAAAATTGAAAAATAAAGGAATATAATATTTTTTGTTATTTTATTTGAATCAGAATTCAAAGTGATATAGTTTGTAATTTATTGCATTTAAGATTTTTCAATTCATGATTTAATTTCTTTTGCGATATATTATTGAGAAACATTTGAAAAAATATTTCATCCATAATCTATTTTAAGTCAAATTTTTATTCTTAGAAACACTATTTTTGGACACTTCACTTAAATTTTCGATTATTTTATGGTAAGTACTTACTTCATTAATAATTAAGAAAAGTAAGGAGCCACACAATCTAACGTTGTTGTGACAAAAGTTAACGATAAAAATAAAAAACCATAAAAAAGAATAATAATAATTTGGAAAATAAAGGAAAATAATATTTCTTTATTATTTAATTTAATTCAGAATTCAAAGTGATATAGTTTGTATTTTATTGAATATAAGATTATTCAATTCATGATCCAATTTCTTGTGTGATATATTATAGAGAAAAAGTGTAAAAAATGTTTCATCCATAAACTATTTTAAGCCGAATTTTATTTCTTCAAATCGTTATTTCTTATCAATTTACTATATTTTTTTTTATTATAGGGTTACTACTTACTTAATTAATAATTAGCAAAAGTAAGGCGTCACACAATCTAACGTTGTAGTGACAAAATTTAACGATAAAGTTATAAATTTTTCAAAATAGGGAAAAAAAATTCGGAAAATAAAGAAAAATAATATTTCTTTAATATTAAATTTGATTCAGAATTCAAAGTGATATAGTTTGTATTTTATTGACTAAAAGATTTTTCAATTCATGATCCAATTTCTTGTGTGATATATTATAGAGAAAAAGTGGAAAAAATGTTTCATCCATAAACTATTTTAAGTCAAATTTTATTTCTTCAAATCGTTATTTCTTAACAATTTACTATATTTTTTGTTTATTATATGGTAAGTACTTACTTAATCAATAATTAAGAAAAGTAAGGCGTCACACAATCTTACGTTGTAGTGACAAAATTTAACGATAAAGATATAAATTCTCCAAAAAAGGGGAAAAACAGTTCGGAAAATAAAGAAAAATAATATTTCTTTAATATTTAATTTGATTCAGAATTCACAGTGATATAGTTTGTATTTTTTTGATTAAAAGATTTTTCAATTCATGATCCAATTTCTTGTGTGATATATTATAGAGAAAAAGTGGAAAAAATGTTTCATCCATAATCTATTTATGTAGAATTTTATTTCTTCAAATCGTTATTTCTTATCAATTTACTTTATTTTTAGTTTATTATACGGTAAGTACTTACTTAATTAATAATTAAGAGAAGTAAGGAGCCACACAATCTAACGTTGTAGTGACAAAATTTAACAATAAAAATTTGAAATCCATTGAAAAGGAAAAAAATATTTCGGAAAAGAAAGAAAAATAATATTTCTTTAATATTTTATAGAATACAGAATCTAAAGTGATATAGTTTGTATTCTATTGATTAAAAGATTTTCCAATTAATGATCAAATTTTTTGTGTGATATATTATAGAGAAAAAGTGGAAAAAATGTTTCATCCATGCACTATTATATAAGTCAATTTTTATTTCCTCCAATAATTATTTTTTTATCAATTTATTATATTTTTTGTTTATTATAGAGTAAGTACTTACTTAATTAATAATTAAGAAAAGTTAGGCGTCACACAATCTAACGTTGTAGTGACAAAATTTACCGATAAACTAATAGCTTCTCCAAAAAAGGAAAAAAAAATTCGGAAAGCAAAGACTAATAATATTTCTTTAATATTTAATTTGAATCAGAATTCAAAGTGATATAGTTTGTAATTTATTGCATTAAATATTTTTCAATTCATTTTTTAATTTCTTGTGCGATATATTATAGAGAAACATTGGAAAAAATATTTCATCCATAATCTATTTTAAGTCAAATTTTTATTCCTAGAAAACTATTATTGAACAGTTCACTGTAATTTTCGATTATTTTATGGGATGTCCTTATTTAAATAATAATTAAGAATAGTAAGGCATCACACAATCTAACGTTGTAGTGACAAAATTTAACGATCAAAATATAAAAAACCATAAAAAAGGAGAAAAATAATTTGGAAAATAAAGGAAAATAATATTTCTTTATTATTTAATTTGATTCAGAATTCAAAGTAATATAGTTTGTATTTTTTTATTAAAAGATTTTTCAATTCATGTTCCAATTTCTTGTTTAATATATTATAGAGAAAAAGTGGAAAAAATGTTTCATCCATAAACTATTTTAGGTCGTATTTTATTTCTTCAAATCGTTATTTCTTATCAATTTACTATATTTTTTTGTTTATTATAGGGTAAGTACTTACTTAATTTATAATAAAGAAAAGTAAGGAGCCACACAATCTAACGTTGTAATCACAAAATTTAACGATAAAACTATAAAATCTCTAAAAAAGGGGAAAAAAGAAGTTCAGAAACTTAAGAAAAATAATATTTATTTAATATTTAATTTGATTCAGAATTCAATGTGATATAGGTTGTATTTTAACAATTAAAAGATTTTTCAATTCATGATCCAATTTCTTGTGTGATATATTATAGAGAAAAAGTGGAAAAAATATTTCATCCATACACTATTAAAAGTCAATTTTTATTTCCTAAAATTATTATTTTTTTATCAATTTACTATAATTTTGTTTATTATAGAGTAAGTACTTACTTAATTAATAATTAAGAAAAGTAAGGCGTCACACAATCTAACGTTGTAGTGACAAATTTTACCGATAAAGTAATAAATTCTCCAAAAAAGGAAAAAAAAAAGTTCGAAAACACAGAAAAATAATATTTCTTTAATATTTAATTTGAATCAGAATTCAATGTGATATAGTTTGTAATTTATCGATTTAAAGATTTTTCATTTTATGATAAAATTTCTTGTGTGATATATTATAGAGAAAAATTGGAAAAAATGTTTCATCCGTACACTATTATAAGTAAATTTTTATTTACTCAAATCATTATTTTTTTTATCAATTTACTATATTTTTTGTTTATTATAAGGTAAGTACTTACTTAATTTATAATAAAGAAAAGTAAGGCGTCACACAATCTAACGTTGTAGTGACAAAATTTAACGATAAAGATATAAATTCTCCAAAAAAGGGAAAAAAAGTTCGGAAAATAAGGAAAAATAATATTTCTTTAATATTTAATTTGATTCAGAATTCAATGTGATATAGGTTGTATTTTATTAATTAAAAGATTTTTCAATTCATGATCAAATTTCTTGTGTGATATATTATAGAGAAAAAGTGGAAAAAATGTTTCATCCATACACTATTATAAGTCAATTTTTATTTCCTCCAATTATTATTTTTTTTATCAATTTACTATATTTTTTGTTTATTATAGAGTAAGTACTTACTTAATTAATAATTAAGAAAAGTAAGGCGTCACACAATCTAACGTTGAAGTGACAAAATTTACCGATAAAGTAATAAATTCTCCAAAAAAGGAAGAAAAAAAGTTCGGAAAACACAGAAAAATAATATTTCTTTAATATTTAATTTGAATCAGAATTCAATGTGATATAGTTTGTAATTTATCGATTTAAAGATTTTTCATTTTATGATAAAATTTCTTGTGTGATATATTATAGAGAAAAATTGGAAAAAATGTTTCATCCGTACACTATTATAAGTAAATTTTTATTTACTCAAATCATTATTTTTTTTATCAATTTACTATATTTTTTGTTTATTATAAGGTAAGTACTTACTTAATTTATAATAAAGAAAAGTAAGACGTCACACAATCTAACGTTGTAGTGACAAAATTTAACGATAAAGATATTAATTCTCCAAAAAAGGGAAAAAAAGTTCGGAAAATAAAGAAAAATAATATTTCTTTAATATTAAATTTGATTGAGAATTCAAAGTGATATAGTTTGTATTTTATTGATTAAAAGGTTTTTCAATTCATGATAAAATTTCTCGTCTGATATATTATAGAGAAAAAGTGGAAAAAATGTTTCATCCATAAACTATTTTAAGTCGAATTTTATTTCTTCAAATCGTTATTTCTTATCAATTTACTATATTTTTTTTTATTATAGGGTAAGTACTTACTTAATTAATAATTAGCAAAAGTAAGGCGTCACACAATCTAACGTTGTAATGACAAAATTTAACGATAAAGTTATAAATTTTTCAAAATAGGGAAAAAAATTCGGAAAATAAAGAAAAATAATATTTCTTTAATATTAAATTTGATTGAGAATTCAAAGTGATATAGTTTGTATTTTATTGATTAAAAGATTTTTCAATTCATGATAAAATTTCTCGTCTGATATATTATAGAGAAAAAGTGGAAAAAATGTTTCGACCATAAACTTGTTTAGGTCAAATTTTATTTCTTCAAATCGTTATTTCTTATCAATTTACTATATTTTTTAATTACTATAGGGTAAGCACTTACTTAATTAATAATTAAGAAAAGTAAGGCGTCACACAATCTAACGTTGTAGTGACAAAATATAACGATAAAGATATAAATTCTCCAAAAAAGGGAAAAAACAGTTCGGAAAATAAGGAAAAATAATATTTCTTTAATATTTAATTTGATTCGGAATTCAAAGTGATATAGTTTTCTAATTTATTGATTAAAAGATTTTTCAGTTCATGATCAAATTTCATGTGTGATATATTATAGAGAAAAAGTGGAAAAAATGTTTCAACCATAAACTATTTTAGGTCGAATTTCAAATCGTTATTTCTTATCAATTTACTATTTTTTGGTTTATTATAGGGTAAGTACTTACTTAATTAATAATTAAGAAAAGTAAGGCGTCACACAATCTAACGTTGTAGTGACAAAATATAACGATAAAAATATAAATTCTCCAAAAAAAGGGAAAAAACAGTTCGGAAAATAAAGGAAAATAATATTTCTTTAATATTTAATAGGATACAGAATTCAAAGTGATACAGTCTGTATTTTATTGATTAAAAGATTTTTCAATTCATGATCAAATTTCATGTGTGATATATCATAGAGAAAAAGTTGAGAAAATGTTTCGTTCATACACTATTATAAGTCAATTTTTATTTCTTCAAATTATTATTTTTTATCAATTTACTATATTTTTTAATTATTATAGGGTAAGCACTTACTTAATTAATAATTAGGAAAATTAAGGCGTCACACAATCTAACGTTGTAATGACAAAATTTAACGATAAAGATATAAATTCTCCAAAATAGGGAAAAAAATTCGGAAAATAAAGAAAAATAATATTTCTTTAATATTTAATTTGATTCGGAATTCAAAGTGATATAGTTTGTAATTTATTGATTAAAAGATTTTTCAGTTTATGAAAAGTAAGGAGCCACACAATCTAACGTTGTAGTGACAAAATTTAACGATAAAAATTAGAAACTATAAAAAAAATAATAATAATAATTTGGATAATAAAGGAAAATAATATTTCTTTAATATTTAATTTGATTCAGAATTCAAAGTAATATAGTTTGTATTTTTTTTATTAAAAGATTTTTCAATTCATGATCCAATTTCTTGATTAATATATTATAGAGAAAAAGTTGAAAAAATATTTTATCCATAAACTATTTTAAGTCGAATTTTATTTCTTCAAATCGTTATTTCTTATCAATTTACTATATTTCTTGTTTATTATAGGGTAAGTACTTACTTAATTAATAATTAAGAAAAGTAAGGCGTCACACAATCTAACGTTGTAGTGACAAAATTGAACGATAAAAATTAAAAACCATAAAAAATAAAGAAAAAAAATTGGAAAATAAAGGAATATAATATTTTTTTGTTATTTTATTTGAATCAGAATTCAAAGTGATATAGTTTGTAATTTATTGCATTTAAGATTTTTCAATTCATGATTTAATTTCTTTTGCGATATATTATAGAGAAACATTTGAAAAAATATTTCATCCATAATCTATTTTAAGTCAAATTTTTATTCTTAGAAACACTATTATTGAACACTTCACTTAAATTTTCGATTATTTTATGGTAAGTACTTACTTCATTAATAATTAAGAAAAGTAAGGTGCCACACAATCTTACGTTGTAGTGACAAAAGTTAACGATAAAAATAAAAAACCATAAAAAAGAATAATAATAATTTGGAAAATAAAGGAAAATAATATTTCTTTATTATTTAATTTGATTGAGAATTCAAAGTGATATAGTTTGTATTTTAATGAATATGATTATTCAATTCATGATCTAATTTCTTGTGTGATATATTATAGAGAAAAAGTGTAAAAAATGTTTCATCCATAAACTATTTTAAGTCGAATTTTATTTCTTCAAATCGTTATTTCTTATCAATTTACTATATTTTTTTTTATTATAGGGTTAGTACTTACTTATTTAATAATTAGGAAAAGTAAGGCGTCACACAATCTAACGTTGTAGTGACAAAATTTAACGATAAAGTTATAAATTTTTCAAAATAGGGAAAAAAAATTCGGAAAATAAAGAAAAATTATATTTCTTTAATATTAAATTTGATTCAGAATTCAAAGTGATATAGTTTGTATTTTATTGATTAAAAGATTTTTCAATTCATGATAAAATTTCTCGTGTGATATATTATAGAGAAAAAGTGGAAAAAATGTTTCAACCATAAACTATTTTAGGTCGAATTTCAAATCGTTATTTCTTATCAATTTACTATTTTTTGGTTTATTATAGGGTAAGTACTTACTTAATTAATAATTAAGAAAAGTAAGGCGTCACACAATCTAACGTTGTAGTGACAAAATATAACGATAAAAATATAAATTCTCCAAAAAAGGGAAAAAACAGTTCGGAAAATAAAGGAAAATAATATTTCTTTAATATTTAATAGGATACAGAATTCAAAGTGATATAGTCTGTATTTTATTGATTAAAAGATTTTTCAATTCATGATCAAATTTCATGTGTGATATATCATAGAGAAAAAGTTGAGAAAATGTTTCGTTCATACACTATTATAAGTCAATTTTTATTTCTTCAAATTATTATTTTTTATCAATTTACTATATTTTTTAATTATTATAGGGTAAGCACTTACTTAATTAATAATTAGGAAAATTAAGGCGTCACACAATCTAACGTTGTAATGACAAAATTTAACGATAAAGATATAAATTCTCCAAAATAGGGAAAAAAATTCGGAAAATAAAGAAAAATAATATTTCTTTAATATTTAATTTGATTCGGAATTCAAAGTGATATAGTTTGTAATTTATTGATTAAAAGATTTTTCAGTTTATGATAAAATTTCTTGTGTGATATATTATAGAGAAACACTGGAAAAAATGTTTCGACCATAAACTTGTTTAGGTCAAATTTTCGATGTTTAAATTAATCTTTTTCAACACTTTGCTATAATTCTTGACTATTTTAGGGTAAGTTCTTACTTAATTATTAATTAGGAAAAGTAAGGAGCCACACAATCTAACGTTGTAGTGACAAAATTTAACGATAAAAATTAAAAACCATTAAAAAGAATAAAAATAATTTGGAAAATATAGGAAAATAATATTTCTTTATTATTTAATTTGATTCAGAATTTAAAGTAATATAGTTTGTATTTGTTTTATTAAAAGATTTTTCAATTCATGATCCAATATCTTGTTTAATATATTATAGCGAAAAAGTTAAAAAAATGTTTCGTACGTACACTATTAGAAGTCACTTTTTATTTCCTCAAATCATTATATTATATCAAATAACTATATTTTTTGTTTATTATAGGGTAAGTTCTTACTTAATTAATAATTAAGAAAAGTAAGGCGTCACACAATCTTACGTTGTAGGAACAAAATTTAACGATAAAGATAGAAATTCTCCAAAAAAGGGAAAAAAAGTTCGGAAAATAAAGAAAAATAATATTTCTTTAATATTTTATTTGAATCAGAATTCAAAGTTATATAGTTTGTAATTTATTGATTAAAAGATTTTTCAGTTTATGATAAAATTTCTTGTGTGATATATTATAGAGAAACACTGAAAAAAGTGTTTCGTCTAGAAACTTATTTAGGCCAAATTTTCGATGTTTAAATTACTCTTTTTCAACACTTCGCTATATTTTTCGATTATTTTAGGGTAAATACTTACTTCATTAATAATTAAGAAAAGTAAGAAGCCACACAATCTAACGTTGTAGTGACAAAATTTAACGATAAAAATTAGAAACTATAAAAAAAAAAATAATAATAATTTGGATAATAAAGGAAAATAATATTTCTTTAATATTTAATTTGATTCAGAATTCAAAGTAATATAGTTTGTATTTTTTTTATTAAAAGATTTTTCTATTCATGATTCAATTTCTTGATTAATATATTTTAGAGAAAAAGTTGAAAAAATATTTTATCCATAAACTATTTTAAGTCGAATTTTATTTCTTCAAATCGTTATTTCTTATCAATTTACTATATTTCTTGTTTATTATATGGTAAGTACTTACTTAATCAATAATTAAGAAAAGTAAGGCGTCACACAATCTTACGTTGTAGTGACAAAATTTAACGATAAAGATATAAATTCTCCAAAAAAGGGGAAAAACAGTTCGGAAAATAAAGAAAAATAATATTTCTTTAATATTTAATTTGATTCAGAATTCACAGTGATATAGTTTGTATTTTTTTGATTAAAAGATTTTTCAATTCATGATCCAATTTCTTGTGTGATATATTATAGAGAAAAAGTGGAAAAAATGTTTCATCCATGCACTATTATATAAGTCAATTTTTATTTCCTCCAATAATTATTTTTTTATCAATTTATTATATTTTTTGTTTATTATAGAGTAAGTACTTACTTAATTAATAATTAAGAAAAGTTAGGCGTCACACAATCTAACGTTGTAGTGACAAAATTTACCGATAAACTATTAGCTTCTCCAAAAAAGGAAAAAAAATTTCGGAAAGCAAAGACTAATAATATTTCTTTAATATTTAATTTGAATCAGAATTCAAAGTGATATAGTTTGTAATTTATTGCATTAAATATTTTTCAATTCATTTATTAATTTCTTGTGCGATATATTATAGAGAAACATTGGAAAAAATATTTCATCCATAATCTATTTTAAGTCAAATTTTTATTCCTAGAAAACTATTATTGAACAGTTCACTGTAATTTTCGATTATTTTATGGGATGTCCTTATTTAAATAATAATTAAGAATAGTAAGGCATCACACAATCTAACGTTGTAGTGACAAAATTTAACGATAAAAATATAAAAACCATAAAAAAGGAGAAAAATAATTTGGAAAATAAAGGAAAATAATATTTCTTTATTATTTAATTTGATTCAGAATTCAAAGTAATATAGTTTGTATTTTTTTATTAAAAGATTTTTCAATTCATGTTCCAATTTCTTGTTTAATATATTATAGAGAAAAAGTGGAAAAAATGTTTCATCCATAAACTATTTTAGGTCGTATTTTATTTCTTCAAATCGTTATTTCTTATCAATTTACTATATTTTTTTGTTTATTATAGGGTAAGTACTTACTTAATTTATAATAAAGAAAAGTAAGGAGCCACACAATCTAACGTTGTAATCACAAAATTTAACGATAAAACTATAAAATCTCTAAAAAAGGGGAAAAAAGAAGTTCAGAAACTTAAGAAAAATAATATTTATTTAATATTTAATTTGATTCAGAATTCAATGTGATATAGGTTGTATTTTAACAATTAAAAGATTTTTCAATTCATGATCCAATTTCTTGTGTGATATATTATAGAGAAAAAGTGGAAAAAATATTTCATCCATACACTATTAAAAGTCAATTTTTATTTCCTAAAATTATTATTTTTTTATCAATTTACTATAATTTTGTTTATTATAGAGTAAGTACTTACTTAATTAATAATTAAGAAAAGTAAGGCGTCACACAATCTAACGTTGTAGTGACAAATTTTACCGATAAAGTAATAAATTCTCCAAAAAAGGAAAAAAAAAAGTTCGAAAACACAGAAAAATAATATTTCTTTAATATTTAATTTGAATCAGAATTCAATGTGATATAGTTTGTAATTTATCGATTTAAAGATTTTTCATTTTATGATAAAATTTCTTGTGTGATATATTATAGAGAAAAATTGGAAAAAATGTTTCATCCGTACACTATTATAAGTAAATTTTTATTTACTCAAATCATTATTTTTTTTATCAATTTACTATATTTTTTGTTTATTATAAGGTAAGTACTTACTTAATTTATAATAAAGAAAAGTAAGGCGTCACACAATCTAACGTTGTAGTGACAAAATTTAACGATAAAGATATAAATTCTCCAAAAAAGGGAAAAAAAGTTCGGAAAATAAGGAAAAATAATATTTCTTTAATATTTAATTTGATTCAGAATTCAATGTGATATAGGTTGTATTTTATTAATTAAAAGATTTTTCAATTCATGATCAAATTTCTTGTGTGATATATTATAGAGAAAAAGTGGAAAAAATGTTTCATCCATACACTATTATAAGTCAATTTTTATTTCCTCCAATTATTATTTTTTTTATCAATTTACTATATTTTTTGTTTATTATAGAGTAAGTACTTACTTAATTAATAATTAAGAAAAGTAAGGCGTCACACAATCTAACGTTGAAGTGACAAAATTTACCGATAAAGTAATAAATTCTCCAAAAAAGGAAGAAAAAAAGTTCGGAAAACACAGAAAAATAATATTTCTTTAATATTTAATTTGAATCAGAATTCAATGTGATATAGTTTGTAATTTATCGATTTAAAGATTTTTCATTTTATGATAAAATTTCTTGTGTGATATATTATAGAGAAAAATTGGAAAAAATGTTTCATCCGTACACTATTATAAGTAAATTTTTATTTACTCAAATCATTATTTTTTTTATCAATTTACTATATTTTTTGTTTATTATAAGGTAAGTACTTACTTAATTTATAATAAAGAAAAGTAAGACGTCACACAATCTAACGTTGTAGTGACAAAATTTAACGATAAAGATATAAATTCTCCAAAAAAGGGAAAAAAAGTTCGGAAAATAAAGAAAAATAATATTTCTTTAATATTAAATTTGATTGAGAATTCAAAGTGATATAGTTTGTATTTTATTGATTAAAAGGTTTTTCAATTCATGATAAAATTTCTCGTCTGATATATTATAGAGAAAAAGTGGAAAAAATGTTTCATCCATAAACTATTTTAAGTCGAATTTTATTTCTTCAAATCGTTATTTCTTATCAATTTACTATATTTTTTTTTATTATAGGGTAAGTACTTACTTAATTAATAATTAGCAAAAGTAAGGCGTCACACAATCTAACGTTGTAATGACAAAATTTAACGATAAAGTTATAAATTTTTCAAAATAGGGAAAAAAAATTCGGAAAATAAAGAAAAATAATATTTCTTTAATATTAAATTTGATTGAGAATTCAAAGTGATATAGTTTGTATTTTATTGATTAAAAGATTTTTCAATTCATGATAAAATTTCTCGTCTGATATATTATAGAGAAAAAGTGGAAAAAATGTTTCGACCATAAACTTGTTTAGGTCAAATTTTATTTCTTCAAATCGTTATTTCTTATCAATTTACTATATTTTTTAATTACTATAGGGTAAGCACTTACTTAATTAATAATTAAGAAAAGTAAGGCGTCACACAATCTAACGTTGTAGTGACAAAATATAACGATAAAGATATAAATTCTCCAAAAAAGGGAAAAAACAGTTCGGAAAATAAGGAAAAATAATATTTCTTTAATATTTAATTTGATTCGGAATTCAAAGTGATATAGTTTTCTAATTTATTGATTAAAAGATTTTTCAGTTCATGATCAAATTTCATGTGTGATATATTATAGAGAAAAAGTGGAAAAAATGTTTCAACCATAAACTATTTTAGGTCGAATTTCAAATCGTTATTTCTTATCAATTTACTATTTTTTGGTTTATTATAGGGTAAGTACTTACTTAATTAATAATTAAGAAAAGTAAGGCGTCACACAATCTAACGTTGTAGTGACAAAATATAACGATAAAAATATAAATTCTCCAAAAAAAGGGAAAAAACAGTTCGGAAAATAAAGGAAAATAATATTTCTTTAATATTTAATAGGATACAGAATTCAAAGTGATACAGTCTGTATTTTATTGATTAAAAGATTTTTCAATTCATGATCAAATTTCATGTGTGATATATCATAGAGAAAAAGTTGAGAAAATGTTTCGTTCATACACTATTATAAGTCAATTTTTATTTCTTCAAATTATTATTTTTTATCAATTTACTATATTTTTTAATTATTATAGGGTAAGCACTTACTTAATTAATAATTAGGAAAATTAAGGCGTCACACAATCTAACGTTGTAATGACAAAATTTAACGATAAAGATATAAATTCTCCAAAATAGGGAAAAAAATTCGGAAAATAAAGAAAAATAATATTTCTTTAATATTTAATTTGATTCGGAATTCAAAGTGATATAGTTTGTAATTTATTGATTAAAAGATTTTTCAGTTTATGAAAAGTAAGGAGCCACACAATCTAACGTTGTAGTGACAAAATTTAACGATAAAAATTAGAAACTATAAAAAAAATAATAATAATAATTTGGATAATAAAGGAAAATAATATTTCTTTAATATTTAATTTGATTCAGAATTCAAAGTAATATAGTTTGTATTTTTTTTATTAAAAGATTTTTCAATTCATGATCCAATTTCTTGATTAATATATTATAGAGAAAAAGTTGAAAAAATATTTTATCCATAAACTATTTTAAGTCGAATTTTATTTCTTCAAATCGTTATTTCTTATCAATTTACTATATTTCTTGTTTATTATAGGGTAAGTACTTACTTAATTAATAATTAAGAAAAGTAAGGCGTCACACAATCTAACGTTGTAGTGACAAAATTTAACGATAAAAATTAAAAACCATAAAAAATAAAGAAAAAAAATTGGAAAATAAAGGAATATAATATTTTTTTGTTATTTTATTTGAATCAGAATTCAAAGTGATATAGTTTGTAATTTATTGCATTTAAGATTTTTCAATTCATGATTTAATTTCTTTTGCGATATATTATAGAGAAACATTTGAAAAAATATTTCATCCATAATCTATTTTAAGTCAAATTTTTATTCTTAGAAACACTATTATTGAACACTTCACTTAAATTTTCGATTATTTTATGGTAAGTACTTACTTCATTAATAATTAAGAAAAGTAAGGTGCCACACAATCTTACGTTGTAGTGACAAAAGTTAACGATAAAAATAAAAAACCATAAAAATGAATAATAATAATTTGGAAAATAAAGGAAAATAATATTTCTTTATTATTTAATTTGATTGAGAATTCAAAGTGATATAGTTTGTATTTTAATGAATATGATTATTCAATTCATGATCTAATTTCTTGTGTGATATATTATAGAGAAAAAGTGTAAAAAATGTTTCATCCATAAACTATTTTAAGTCGAATTTTATTTCTTCAAATCGTTATTTCTTATCAATTTACTATATTTTTTTTTATTATAGGGTTAGTACTTACTTATTTAATAATTAGGAAAAGTAAGGCGTCACACAATCTAACGTTGTAGTGACAAAATTTAACGATAAAGTTATAAATTTTTCAAAATAGGGAAAAAAAATTCGGAAAATAAAGAAAAATTATATTTCTTTAATATTAAATTTGATTCAGAATTCAAAGTGATATAGTTTGTATTTTATTGATTAAAAGATTTTTCAATTCATGATAAAATTTCTCGTGTGATATATTATAGAGAAAAAGTGGAAAAAATGTTTCAACCATAAACTATTTTAGGTCGAATTTCAAATCGTTATTTCTTATCAATTTACTATTTTTTGGTTTATTATAGGGTAAGTACTTACTTAATTAATAATTAAGAAAAGTAAGGCGTCACACAATCTAACGTTGTAGTGACAAAATATAACGATAAAAATATAAATTCTCCAAAAAAGGGAAAAAACAGTTCGGAAAATAAAGGAAAATAATATTTCTTTAATATTTAATAGGATACAGAATTCAAAGTGATATAGTCTGTATTTTATTGATTAAAAGATTTTTCAATTCATGATCAAATTTCATGTGTGATATATCATAGAGAAAAAGTTGAGAAAATGTTTCGTTCATACACTATTATAAGTCAATTTTTATTTCTTCAAATTATTATTTTTTATCAATTTACTATATTTTTTAATTATTATAGGGTAAGCACTTACTTAATTAATAATTAGGAAAATTAAGGCGTCACACAATCTAACGTTGTAATGACAAAATTTAACGATAAAGATATAAATTCTCCAAAATAGGGAAAAAAATTCGGAAAATAAAGAAAAATAATATTTCTTTAATATTTAATTTGATTCGGAATTCAAAGTGATATAGTTTGTAATTTATTGATTAAAAGATTTTTCAGTTTATGATAAAATTTCTTGTGTGATATATTATAGAGAAACACTGGAAAAAATGTTTCGACCATAAACTTGTTTAGGTCAAATTTTCGATGTTTAAATTAATCTTTTTCAACACTTTGCTATAATTCTTGACTATTTTAGGGTAAGTTCTTACTTAATTATTAATTAGGAAAAGTAAGGAGCCACACAATCTAACGTTGTAGTGACAAAATTTAACGATAAAAATTAAAAACCATTAAAAAGAATAAAAATAATTTGGAAAATATAGGAAAATAATATTTCTTTATTATTTAATTTGATTCAGAATTTAAAGTAATATAGTTTGTATTTGTTTTATTAAAAGATTTTTCAATTCATGATCCAATATCTTGTTTAATATATTATAGAGAAAAAGTTAAAAAAATGTTTCGTACGTACACTATTAGAAGTCACTTTTTATTTCCTCAAATCATTATATTATATCAAATAACTATATTTTTTGTTTATTATAGGGTAAGTTCTTACTTAATTAATAATTAAGAAAAGTAAGGCGTCACACAATCTTACGTTGTAGGAACAAAATTTAACGATAAAGATAGAAATTCTCCAAAAAAGGGAAAAAAAGTTCGGAAAATAAAGAAAAATAATATTTCTTTAATATTTTATTTCAATCAGAATTCAAAGTTATATAGTTTGTAATTTATTGATTAAAAGATTTTTCAGTTTATGATAAAATTTCTTGTGTGATATATTATAGAGAAACACTGAAAAAAGTGTTTCGTCTAGAAACTTATTTAGGCCAAATTTTCGATGTTTAAATTACTCTTTTTCAACACTTCGCTATATTTTTCGATTATTTTAGGGTAAATACTTACTTCATTAATAATTAAGAAAAGTAAGAAGCCACACAATCTAACGTTGTAGTGACAAAATTTAACGATAAAAATTAGAAACTATAAAAAAAAAAATAATAATAATTTGGATAATAAAGGAAAATAATATTTCTTTAATATTTAATTTGATTCAGAATTCAAAGTAATATAGTTTGTATTTTTTTTATTAAAAGATTTTTCTATTCATGATTCAATTTCTTGATTAATATATTTTAGAGAAAAAGTTGAAAAAATATTTTATCCATAAACTATTTTAAGTCGAATTTTATTTCTTCAAATCGTTATTTCTTATCAATTTACTATATTTCTTGTTTATTATAGGGTAAGTACTTACTTAATTAATAATTAAGAAAAGTAAGGCGTCACACAATCTAACGTTGTAGTGACAAAATTTAACGATAAAAATTAAAAACCATAAAAAATAAAAAAAAAAAATTGAAAAATAAAGGAATATAATATTTTTTGTTATTTTATTTGAATCAGAATTCAAAGTGATATAGTTTGTAATTTATTGCATTTAAGATTTTTCAATTCATGATTTAATTTCTTTTGCGATATATTATTGAGAAACATTTGAAAAAATATTTCATCCATAATCTATTTTAAGTCAAATTTTTATTCTTAGAAACACTATTTTTGGACACTTCACTTAAATTTTCGATTATTTTATGGTAAGTACTTACTTCATTAATAATTAAGAAAAGTAAGGAGCCACACAATCTAACGTTGTTGTGACAAAAGTTAACGATAAAAATAAAAAACCATAAAAAAGAATAATAATAATTTGGAAAATAAAGGAAAATAATATTTCTTTATTATTTAATTTAATTCAGAATTCAAAGTGATATAGTTTGTATTTTATTGAATATAAGATTATTCAATTCATGATCCAATTTCTTGTGTGATATATTATAGAGAAAAAGTGTAAAAAATGTTTCATCCATAAACTATTTTAAGTCGAATTTTATTTCTTCAAATCGTTATTTCTTATCAATTTACTATATTTTTTTTTATTATAGGGTTACTACTTACTTAATTAATAATTAGGAAAAGTAAGGCGTCACACAATCTAACGTTGTAGTGACAAAATTTAACGATAAAGTTATAAATTTTTCAAAATAGGGAAAAAAAATTCGGAAAATAAAGAAAAATAATATTTCTTTAATATTAAATTTGATTGAGAATTCAAAGTGATATAATTTGTATTTTATTGATTAAAAGATTTTTCAATTCATGATAAAATTTCTGTTCTGATATATTATAGAGATAAAGTGGAAAAAATGTTTCATCCATAAACTATTTTAGGTCGAATTTTATTTCTTCAAATCGTTATTTCTTATCAATTTACTATATTTTTTGTTTATTATAGGGTAAGAACTTACTTAATTAATAATTAAGAAAAGTAAGGCGTCACACAATCTAACGTTGTAGTGACAAAATATAACGATAAAGATATAAATTCTCCAAAAAATGGAAAAAACAGTTCGGAAAATAAGGAAAAATAATATTTCTTTAATATTTAATAGGATACAGAATTCAAAGTGATATAGTCTGTATTTTATTGATTAAAAGATTTTTCAATTCATGATCAAATTTCATGTGTGATATATTATAGAGAAAAAGTTGAGAAAATGTTTCGTTCATACACTATTATGTCAATTTTTATTTCTTCAAATCATTATTTTTTATCAATTTACTATATTTTTTAATTATTATAGGGTAAGCACTTACTTAACTAATAAGTAGGAAAATTAAGGCGTCACACAATCTAACGTTGTAATGACAAAATTTAACGATAAAGATATAAATTCTCAAAAATAGGGAAAAGAAAGTTCGGAAAATAAAGAAAAATAATATTTCTTTAATATTTAATTTGATTTGGAATTCAAAGTGATATAGTTTGTAATTTATTGATTAAAATATTTTTCAGTTTATGATAAAATTTCTTGTGTGATATATTATAGAGAAACACTGGAAAAAGTGTTTCGTCCAGAAACTTATTTAGGCCAAATTTTCGATGTTTAAATTACTCTTTTTCAACACTTCGCTATATTTTTCGATTATTTTAGGGTAAATACTTACTTCATTAATAATTAAGAAAAGTAAGGAGCCACACAATCTAACGTTGTAGTGACAAAATTTAACGATAAAAATTAGAAACTATAAAAAAAATAATAATAATAATTTGGATAATAAAGGAAAATAATATTTCTTTAATATTTAATTTGATTCAGAATTCAAAGTAATATAGTTTGTATTTTTTTTCATTAAAAGATTTTTCTATTCATGATTCAATTTCTTGATTAATATATTATAGAGAAAAAGTTGAAAAAATATTTTATCCATAAACTATTTTAAGTCGAATTTTATTTCTTCAAATCGTTATTTCTTATCAATTTACTATATTTCTTGTTTATTATATGGTAAGTACTTACTTAATTAATAATTAAGAAAAGTAAGGCGTCACACAATCTAACGTTGTAGTGACAAAATTTAACGATAAAAATTAAAAACCATAAAAAATAAAGAAAAAAAATTGGAAAATAAAGGAATATAATATTTTTTGTTATTTTATTTGAATCAGAATTCAAAGTGATATAGTTTGTAATTTATTGCATTTAAGATTTTTCAATTCATGATTTAATTTCTTTTGCGATATATTATAGAGAAACATTTGAAAAAATATTTCATCCATAATCTATTTTAAGTCAAATTTTTATTCTTAGAAACACTATTATTGAACACTTCATTTAAATTTTTGATTATTTTATGGTAAGTACTTACTTCATTAATAATTAAGAAAAGTAAGGAGCTACACAATCTTACGTTGTAGTGACAAAAGTTAAAGATAAAAATAAAAAACCATAAAAAAGAATAATAATAATTTGGAAAATAAAGGAAAATAATATTTCTTTATTATTTAATTTAATTCAGAATTCAAAGTGATATAGTTTGTATTTTATTGAATATAAGATTATTCAATTCATGATCCAATTTCTTGTGTGATATATTATAGAGAAAAAGTGGAAAAAATGTTTCATCCATTAACTATTTTAAGTCGAATTTTATTTCTTCAAATCGTTATTTCTTATCAATTTACTATATTTTTTTTTCATTATAGGTTAAGTACTTACTTAATTAATAATTAGGAAAAGTAAGGCGTCACACAATCTAACGTTGTAGTGACAAAATTTAACGATAAAGTTATAAATTTTTCAAAATAGGGAAAAAAAAATTCGGAAAATAAAGAAAAATAATATTTCTTTAATATTAAATTTGATTCAGAATTCAAAGTGATATAGTTTGTATTTTATTGATTAAAAGATTTTTCAATTCATGATAAAATTTCTCGTGTGATATATTATAGAGAAAAAGTGGAAAAAATGTTTCAACCATAAACTATTTTAGGTCGAATTTTATTTCTTCAAATCGTTATTTCTTATCAATTTACTATATTTTTTGTTTATTATAGGGTAAGTACTTACTTAATTAATAATTAAGAAAAGTAAGGCGTCACACAATCTAACGTTGTAGTGACAAAATATAACGATAAAGATATCAATTCTCCAAAAAAGGGAAAAAACAGTTCGGAAAATAAAGAAAAATGATATTTCTTTAATATTTAATAGGATACAGAATTCAAAGTGATATAGTCTCTGTATTTTATTGATTAAAAGATTTTTCAATTCATGATCAAATTTCATGTGTGATATATTATAGAGAAAAAGTGGAGAAAATGTGTTTCGTTCATACACTATTATAAGTCAATTTTTATTTCTTCAAATCATTATTTTTTATCAATTTACTATATTTTTTTTTTATTATAGGGTAAGCACTTACTTAATTAATAATTAGGAAAAGTAAGGCGTCACACAATCTAACGTTGTAATGACAAAATTCAACGATAAAAATTAAAAACCATAAAAAAGAATAATAATAATTTGGAAAATAAAGGAAAATAATATATCTTTATTATTATTTGATAAATGTATAATGAAAATTATCTGTCAATGGTTCTTACCGGCGATGAAAATCAACACAATCAATCAATCAATGACTCAGAACAAGTCAAAGTATAGACAGTATCACTCATTAACTTTTTTCCGGAATCATCTTTTTATAATGCAGCTTGAATTAGTGAATTATCACCGGTAAGAGCCATTGCATCTTATTTTGCTCTGCTACATATCTTTTATTTTAGTATGTTATCATTATATAAATATTTTAATTAATAAGGTGAAAAATCACTTTTAAGTAAAAAAAAAAGTATATATTATCAATCATTAATTAGACAAAAAATCGATATTTTGGCATTATTATATATGAAATATTTTATTGGAATTTAATTAGTTACTATTTTAGAAATTGTAATCTATAAATATCATTAAAATTCATCTGTCAATGGGTCTTACCGGCAGAAAAACAATCAATAAAATCAATCAATCAATAGCTTAAAATACGCTAATATATGGCCAGTGTCACTCAATAAAATTTTATCTGGAATTACCTTTTTCTAGCGCAATTAGAATTAGTGGTTATGTCTTATCGCCGATAACAACCATTGTATCTTAATTAGCTCCGCAGAAAAAAAAAATTTAATATATCATGATATATATATATATATATATGAATGAATAACGTGATAAATTCTATTTTATTATACAAAAAAATCACAAAATCAATAATCAATATAGTCAATGAATCGATATTTTTGATCTCTTGTGTGTATATAGCAGTATGTAGCCACAAAAGCTTATTTCAGCTTGTGCTGCCATCTATTGGGCTAATGGAGGGAGCAAAGTACAGCTGCGTTCAAGAAATTTCGTCGCAGCATGCAGCACCACCTGCAAATTTGTCCCGGAACCGTCAAATAACGTCAAAATGAAGCTAAAATGATTTTTTCGAGTGAAATGTGTCTTGTGGGCCAACTTTCTGAAAAGTCCCCACAAACGAAAAAAAGGCCCCACATAAGCTGTTTTTGTCACGCCGGCGCGACAATTGAAATGGCGCCACATAACACCCCAAATGGCGCCACAAGGCACGTCTTAAAGAAACTTGAAATAAGGAAATAATCTTACCATAAAAACTGATGTAGAAAAATAAACATTCTAGAGAGCACTTGATTTTTTTTTTTTTTTTTTTTTTTAATATACATATAAACAAAGTATTCATGCATACATTTTTCTTTCTTCTATTTCTTTTGTTGTATTTTTCTTCTTTCGGGTATAACTTATTGTTTTCGATTCAATAATTCTATTCATTCTTTGTTTATGTGGATATATTTTTTGTTCTATTATATTTAGAGATACAATTTTGGAAAGAAAAAAAAATACATATCCAAGAGATAAAGTTTTATTTGAATGACTTTATTTTAAAACATTACGACTTGTTTTTCTCGATTACTTTAGTATGATAATTTATTATAGATGCATAAAATATCTTGTACACTTATTAAATTCTAAATGTACCCATGGAAGCGATGCCGCTTTCTTTAGAAAATAGTCAACATGTCATCATCTTAAAGTCATAGACCACATAAAACAACATGTACTTTTTAATGAATAAACATAAAATAGGATCTTCAAATATGATGACAATTTTTACCAGAATGTTAATGTAGCCCCTCGAGAGAGCGTGAAAAACCTGTAGAGTATGAGTTTAGTAAACTGTAGAGTATGTCAACAGCGTTGACAGATTTAACATCGTGTAACACCTGCAGTTTCATTACTGACGGTTAAATCTGGCAACGCTTCTGTCACTTAGCATGACATGTTGACCATTTTGATCGCTTTGATGCGTACATTTAGAATCTGATGAGTGTATTTGTACCGAAATGAATTTAATAACTTGCAATTTTAGTGTTGCATTTCAGTCCATAGTTGTGCAAGTTTTTTATTTCCTTGCGGTACAATTTTTGACTGCCACTATTTTTTTTTTTTTTTTTTTTTTAATTTTTTTTAGCATTTTAACATTATATTGAATAAACCAGCTGAAAATTCTACAAATTTTTTGTTAATAAAATATTATTGTTATTTTGTTTTTGTATGTAAAGTTTAATTATGCATAATTATTTCGGGGGAAACTTTTGGTATTGAGTAATTTATTCCCAATAATATTGTGAATTTCTCCTTTATACGTTCTGCAGGAAAGTATTATTTGTTTATTTTCATTTTTTCATTGTTTTTGTTTTGCAACAGTTTGGATGTGTTTTGAAAACAATTTTATATACATATAAACATTTTTCAGTATATATTTATGATTTATCTTCTTCTTTTTTTCTATTGGTTTTAATATGTATAGACTTTTTACTACATAATAAGATTTTTTTTTTTATTATTATATTAATTCTAAAATGAGCAATTTAATAATTTATATAAATCCCTATTAAATAGTACATATTTAAATGTGCGACTTAAAGTTCACTTTAAAGGTGTACTTTGTTTGTTTTTACATTACTTAATGGGTGTTAGCATCAAAGAAGGGGGAAGTGGAAGTTATATCACCCATTAACATTTTCTTACCTTGTAGTAATTTTTTCATCTTCTTCTTTCAAAAACGCTTACTGATACAGCAATGCTTAAGAAAAATATATAATTGCAAGTGTACCATTTTCCTCTTACCAAAATGAAATGAATAACTTTCAATACATAATACTTATGGAAAATACTGGCAACATTACGATGAAAGGTAACAGATAAATGAGATAACAGGATTGAGGGGAACATAGCCCCAAAAAAAAGAAGGCATAATATCTTGTAGTTTAGTCTATTTTTGTGCAATTTTTTTATTTCCGTGCGGTACCTTGCACACCACAGGTGCGAACTAATAAAAGAACAACTGTTTTAAGGCCGACTATAAGCGATTTTGCTCATTTCCGCTTCCGTTTCGACGTTCTGTGCATGCGTAGTAAGTAGAAACGAAATGTGACTTAAATCGCTTCAATTAGGCGTTAAAACAGTTGTTCCTTTATTAAAGAATCTTGCCGGGACAACTTTTTCTCTTTAGAGCTTAATCTTAATAAATATTTTTTTTATTAATACTTATTTTATATTTTATTAGAAAGATCTATTTTAACATTAATTTTTATTTTAATTTAAACGTTAAAAAAGACAGTTTTCTTTAACATATATAAATAATAACTTTGTATTATTTATATTATTATAATTATTTTATTAAAAGTAATTAAATAAATAATTGATTCATAGTCATACTATTAATTCATTAATCAAAAAATTGGTAATGTGTTCAAATATGAAGTCTACTAGGTTCACTCTTAAAGAAGGTTACGTTATAACTATAGCCAATAAAATATTTAAAAGAAAATAAAATTGTTTTTATAGGGTATGTAATAAACTGATATCTTGCAAACTAGACAGTTGCGAATTATGATATTAATACAAAATAAAGAAGAAATGGAACTTAAAAGTGTAGTTACTTCAAACATGTGAAAACATGATCAAATATTTAAGTTATTTCACTTGTAAATGTGGATATTCAAATTTAAGCGGAAAATTTTACTTAAATTAAAAACTTTTTTTTTAATTAAAAATTTATTAAAACTTTTTTCGGAACAAAAAAAAAAGCGATTTTATTTGAAATTTATAGTATTTGTCTTGTTGGAAATAAATAATGTACAAAAAGTTATTGTGAAAATATAGTTCTTCAATTAGCGATTTCCGGTCCAAGTGGGTCACCTTCTACGTTAAGTAAATATGAAAATATAATTATTATGGAATCATAAGATATTATTGTGTTCCATATCTTTAAAGAGTAGAACAAGCCGAAATGGTGCATACAGTATATTATAAAACCAATAGTTAATTACGGTGTTTCAAAAATTGTATTAACACCTACTGTCATGACATGAAAAATCAATTACATTTAACTTTTTTTTCTCGCTAAATAAGCAGATACACTGTGAAATATGTTTATATACAATTGTTTCTATGCTTTTTATTTAATTTTTATTTGTTTATTAGTTGAATAATTTTGTTTCATTTTCAAAATATGGTAATTTACTAGTTATCGGCAAGCTTGCCACAATTTTTGGCAGATGTTTGCTGCTTTTTTATAATACGTTCCAGGCAAATGAGAGTTTTGAAATTTTAACACACAAATGATTGCTTAAGGCGGTGGGGGACCGACTTGGACCGGAAATCGCTAAAAGAAGAACTATATTTTCGCAAAATTTTTTTGTACATGATTTAATTGCAATAAAACAAACACTATAATTTTCAAATAAAATCATGAAAATTTAAAATATTTTTTTTTATGACAAAAAAATTTTTAATGATAAATTTAATTTTAAAAAAGTTTCTAATTTGACTAAAATTTCCCGCTCAAATTTAAATTTCCACATTTACATGTTATCTTTAAAGTGTAATAACTTAAATATTTGATCGTGTTTTCACATGTTTGACATAACTAAATTGTTAATTAACATTTCTTCTTTACTTTGAGTTATTTATTATTATTCGCAACCGTCCTAGTTTGCAAGATATCAGTCGGTCACCTACCCCCTTAAGAGTCTCTTTTGTGCTAAAATTTCAAAACCCTAAAATTAGTTAAAGATATTAAAAAAAAAAAAAAAAAAACTGCCGATAATTAGTTCAATTACCATACTTTGAAAATAGTTTAATGTATAATAATTAAATAATAACAACAATGGTTGTCTGGCTTTTCTTTATTATCGTACAAAACAATAATTACATACATAATATACACAACATAATTATAATGAATTACAATGAGATCTTTGTATTACATATATTTACATACATTTTTAATATTTATTTTAATATTAATTATATTTACATTATTATTATTATATTATTTTAAATACATGCATTATGGATAACATTGTTAATAAATATTTTTAAATCTATGCTAATATTCTGTGAATATTCTATGCAATTTTTTTTATACGAGTATAATGTGAAGATTAGATTAATTTAATTATATTTACATATTTTTATTACTACAACTACTATTTTCTTCTTTAGGAATATTTGAGATCTTAATTTTAATTTATTATTACATTCTTATAGTATATTAATATTTATATGTATTGAAGAAAAGTGATAAAATGGAAAACTTTATTACATGAACAAAAATAAATACGTTATAATTATGCTAGCTCGTTTTCAGCACAATTTTTTCAGAACAGTATAATTTATGCTATACTTCATATTAACTATGTTACAAAGCATGTTATTAAGTTGTATAGCATAATTATTTATGATGTTCTAATTTAGAAATATTTATGCTATAATACCATAAACACAGCAAAAATTACCATATTTATTTTTTTCGTACATAATAAATGACACATCATTGGTAAGGACTGTAATGAGCATTTAGGCAATCACTGGTAAGGGTAATTTTTAGTTAACTGCTAATTTTCATCTGGTATAGGGCTTACCATGGAAATATATTTAACCTTCAAAAGCTCTTAAACACATTATATCACTCATTACAATGAGTGCGTAACTTAATGATTATTTCGATAAAAAAAAGAGTGTCAATAAAAAAAAAATAAAAAAAAAAGTAAAAATAGTGCAAAAAAAAAAAAAAAAAAAAAAAGAAAAAAAAGTGAGTTACACGAATAAATTTAGTTGCTTTATATTTCCTCGGTTGCTAAACAACTTTTTTTTTTCTTTTTTTTTTTTCTTTTAACCCATTATTTAAAAATTAAATAATAAAGAGCTAAAACTTTTAGCTATAACCAATCCCGTATATGCTGTACGTGTAGAGGGTTTGTAAATATGCATCCCGTATTTGGGTGGCATTTTAATTTAAAAGGATTCATCCCTAATGGTTAATTAATTTTTTAAATTTCCGATGCGAGCAATCTAAGAACCAAAATTATAAAATTTGTAGTAAACCTTCTGATATCAAATCGAAATTAACATAAATATAAAAATTCAACTTTTACCAATGATTGACTTTATCATACATAATATAATATGCTCTTTGACGTATGTGTCTAAACTATATTATAAAGTTGTCTATAGGGTTTATGACATGTTGAGGGTGTATTCATATTAAAGTCGACGCCATGTTGGATCACTCAATACATGAACTAGTATAGAAAAATAACTTATTTTGCCAGTTTAAAAATACTAATCAATAATCTTGAGGGCATTGATGTTGTTAATAAATAAATTTAGTATCTCAAGTATGTGAGAAAAATAACAATATCAAAATATTAACTGATTTCCTAAAGAAAATAGCCAAAAACGAAGTTTGTCTTATGCTGAGCAATGTTATTCATTACTCCAGTATGGCATCGAAGCGCAATAAATATGAACATCATGCGGATACACCCTGATATTTAAACAAAAGCTGGATCATGCTTCGAAACTTTGTCGTAACGCTTTATCAGACCTGAATGCCCTGACCTATCTTATAGAGTGTATTTACATGATGTCATACTGAATGCGCTTCGACACCTTACTAGAACAATGAATAACGTTGCTCAGTATAGGACCAACGTCTTTTTTTTTTTTTAAATTTTATTTGTAATAGCAAAAAAAAAAAAAAAACAAAAAAAAAACATGCTAAGTAATTATTATTTATTTCGCACACTTGAAAATTTAGTATAACCTGTTAAAAGCATGAATGCACTCACAAATATTGTTAACAAAAATTTTAAATTTGCAAAATATGTTATTTTCTCGTACAGGCTCATGTTATTTAATGCTCACATATGGCGTTGGCTGTTATGAAATCACCCTATAAGTTATTATCCAAACTTTATCCTAACATTAGTATATTGGGTCATGAGTTCAAATAACATTGATTAATACCTAAATTATGACTTAAAATAATTTTCATTTATTTTAATTTTACACATATAATTTCAATCTCAAAATTGGGCTCATTAACTTTGAGAGGAGACTATATATTTCCCTGAACTCATTTTACAAATTCAATATCGTAATAAATTCCATCAGTAGCAACAAATTTTCAGATGATTATATTAATTTCTTTGTTAATTAAAATGCATTCAATAATATATATAAAAAATAACTTTTTAAAATTATTACTTAATATTTGAATAAAATTAAAGTATAAATTTCAAATAAACCAAAGTATAAGCATATATTTTCTTTTTGACTAAAAAATAAATTTAAAAATTTGTAATGTTTTTAAATTTTAAAATTTTTAATTCAAATATATATTTTTTAATTTTATAAATGTTTTCTGCAGTAATATATTATTAACTAATTTCTATTACAATTTTAAGAAGATTAAATCTACATTTAAACTTTTTATTTAAAATAGAGAGGAAGAATAAATCTACTGCTAAAATATTATTAAGCTATAATTAGCTCCATATTTCTTTTTTTCTAAAGACATTTTTTTATATATAATATAATTTTAATAATTTTAAGTATTTTTATACATATAATTACAATTTAATTTTAGTAAAAGCTCTTTTTATTTTACATCGTCTTTTTTTTTTTTTTTTTTAATTATGGTTTTAAATGTAATAATTTTTTAAAAGCTCTTCTAAAATCTAAATTAAAAATAGTATAAATAATAGGATTTAAAGCAGAATTAATATAACCTAACCATGTAATAAAATTAATTAATTTTTCACTAGGACAACAAGAAGGACAAAATGGTAAAATAACATACATCAAAAAGAATGGTAACCAACATACAACAAAAACACCCATTATAATACCTAATGTTCTTGCTGCTCTTCTTTCTTTAGATAATGAAATTCTTTGTTTTTCTTCAATAAATTGATATACAGTATTTTTACGTAATATATCTGAATCAGGTGTACTAATAGTTTTAATAGTAGTTGTTGTAGATGGTGTTTCTAAATTAGTAATACCAATATCTTCAGTTTGTTGATTCATATGTGATATATCAGTTATAGAATCTTCTTCTATAATATTTAAAGTTAAACATTCTTTACGTTTTCTTTCAACAGAACCTTTTTTATGTTTCTTTTTACATCTTTTACCTGCATTAAGTAAATTACAATCATTATTATGATTAGTTTCACTACTAACACTTTCAAAATCAATTGTAGGTATTGTTAATTGGGAATTTGATACTGGTATAGAGCTTACATTTTGTTTTACTGCTATTAAACGAGAAGCTTTTGCACGTTCTCGTAATCTACGTTTAGTAGCAATAAATATTTCTATATAAACTAGTGTCATTATTAATAAAGGTATATAGAATGAACCTAAAGATGAATATATAACATAACCTTGTTGAGAAGTTAACTGACAAGGTGTATTATTATGAAATTCTTCTGGCCAATCATTCCAACCTGCTAATGGTGGTGAACTAATAATTAATGATACTAACCATACAGCACCTATCATAATTAATACACGTTTTAATGTTCTTTTTTGAGCATAATTAATTGGATCTGTAATTGCCCAATATCTATCTAAAGCAATTGCACATAAATTTAATATAGAAGCTGTACAACATAATACATCACATGTTAACCACATTTTACATATATGTATACCAAATTCCCATCTTCTAATTAAAGAATATGCAACATTTAATGGTAATACTAATATAGCAACAGTTAAATCAGCAACTGCTAATGAAACAATGAAGAAATTTTGTACTATTCTTAATGGTTTATATGTGAATACACTTAATATTACTAAAATATTACCTATTATTGTTAATATTATTATTGCTGATAATGTAAGTAATGTTAATACAGCCTCCCATTCAGGTACAGATAAATTAATACCTAAAATATAAGATTCATAATCAAATGTAATATTATATGCAGGACAACTATCAGTTTCACTTGAAATACTTTGATTTTTTGATGTCTTATTTGTAGAATTATAATTATCAATTGTAATATTGTCATTGTAATCTAAAGAAGTATTAAAGTAATCCATTTTTATTATTTTTGATTATTAATAATATATTGAAGCTCTATGAAATATTATGTAGTATCTTCTTTTTTTTACATACTGAGGACCATCATGGCTGAATTCACGATGATGTTCTTTATGATGTTGTGATCTGAAATCAGAAGAACACAATTGTTTTAGATTAGATTTATTATTTTTGAATAAAATAGAAACTTTTCTGAAATTTGTGTAATGTTATTAATACATTATGTTGCTGATTTATGTTAATATTTCAATGGAGGTTATCGGTTTAAAAAAATGCTTAAAAATGACTATGGTTTAAAACACGTAAAAGTATGTCTAGTATTTCTCATTGAAATTTCTCCAAAATCGGTGGAGTAGTTTTCTCAAAAATCGAAAAAAATGTGTTTTTCCCCATAAGCGTAATGTTAAATTAGGGGACCCTTAGCTTTCCCCGCGTCTCCCCGCGCGCTAAACCGATAACCTCCATTGCTTTTATGTAAATTTGTTTATTATAATTATGGGCAAGGTTCTGTAAAATAGGGCTGTCAAGCCCTCACAACGCCTTAATAAAGTTAATATCTATCTATATAATAAAACTGTTTCTTTCTATTACAAACTGTATAGACACATTTCACATACTTGCGCTTGGACGCCATGTTTGTAGTGCCTAATACATTAGCCAGCATAGGGTTAACATCAATCTACCTCATTTTTTGCATGATTAAAAGTTTGTATTATTTACTAAAATCATTTTTCTCATTTTCTTCTAGTTTACTAGGGCCTACAAATAAGGCTTCGATTGAGGTTTGAAGCTTTGATTGCTATTAAAAAAATAAAAATAACATTTTTCCTATGCTGGCTTGTGTATTCGTGACCAACAAAGAGGTGGCTCGTTAATATGAGTGCAACCGGTCTATAGGGTCTATGCATCATGTTAAAGTCGACGCCATATTGGATAACTCAATAACATAGGTGGCATAGGAAAATAACTCATTTTGCCATTTTAAAAACACTGTCATATTTTTTAGAACATTGATGCTGAAAACACATAATATGTGAAATTAGTATCTCAAGTATGTGAGAAAAATAACAATAACAAAAAATCAATAGATTTGCTCTATGTTTGTCCTATGCTCAACAATGTTATGTTATTCAATACACCAGTATGGCCTCCAAGCGCATTAAATATGACGTCATCCGCATATACCCTATAGAGAGTACTCACCAAAGCATGCCTTCATCAGTTTTTTCTGTTTACTACAAAATCAATGTTGTAGTAAAAAATACGTGAATAATGTGTTTTGTTTTTTATCACGTGAAGCAAAATATGTTATACTAACCTGGAATTGAACACGCGTCCTTCTGCTGATAGTTTAAGAGTCAGGTAGGACTAACGTGTGAACCACTAAAGAATACAGTCTAGTTTAATTATTATTTATTATATTTTAAAAAAATAAATAAAAATAATAAACAAATTTTAAATATTTTATAATTTTTATCAGAATATAAGTAGTTAAAATAATTTAAACTTGTTTTTATAATTTATTTTAAATATATTAAAATATTTTATTAAAAATACTTTATTTATAAATTTCAAGTTCAGAAAATTGTTATGTTTAAGTAATAAATTTTATTTCTGTATGGGTTGTTACAGCTGATTAACAGACAGGCACGTACAGTAGATGTGATGTAGTAATTTTAATACTGAATTTGAAACATAATTAGAAGATACTGGAAGGAGAAGTTTAAATTTTATTGAAAAAAGTAAGGCATTGCTTGTATCAATATAGGGTAAAGTCAACATCGCTAAATGTGAGCACTACATAAAATGGGTTGGTATGTAAAAATGACCTATTTTGTCATTTTAAGGCGGTGGGGGACTGACTTGGACCGGAAATCCCTAAACGAAGAACTATAATTTCCCAATAATTTTTTTTTAAATGATTTAATTCCAATAAAACAAACACTATAATTTTCAAATTAAATCAAGTAAATTTATTTTTTTTTTACCAAATTTTTTTTTTAATTATATTTTTAATTGTAAAAAAGTTTCTAATTTGACTAAAATTTCCCACTCAAATTTAAATTTCCACATTTACATGTTATCTTTAAAGTGTAATAACTTAAATATTTGATCGTGTTTTCACATGTTTAACATAACTAAATTTTTAAGTAACAATTCTTCTTTACTTTGTGTTATTATTATTATTATTTGCAACCGTCCTAGTTTGCGAGATATCAGTCGGTCACCTACCCCCTTAACACGTTGAATTAGTTTTTCAAATATATGAGGAAAATAATAAAAATATTAATGTTATTATTTATTTATTATTCATTATATTTATTAATTATATAATTTTCCAAAGAAAACCAATCGTTTGTTCTACAGGGTGTCCATAAAGTCTCTGAGGGTGTTTAGACGTTAATAAAACACATAAGGCTCAACGTAAAATAAACTTTTTATACATCAAATTAAAGCTTGAATTATGACAATTTTGAAAATCAAAACATAAATGCAATCGGATGATTATTAATCTTGCTGCATCAAAAACCGCAAAAAAAGAGAAAATTGACGTCCGATTTGCACATTTTAACGCTTGCATCATCTGAAAAAACACATACAGATTTAAAATTTGTAAGGTCTAACTCGAATTTTCTGAAACATTACCTCAAGGCCTCTCAACATGCGCCCATTGGTAGCACGACACACGTCGAGACGAACCTCTAGCTCGCGCGACACGTTGCGGAGAGTCTGAGGAGTGATGGCCTCGATAGCGGCGGTGATACACTGCTTCAACTCACGCATGTCACGCACTTTCGTCTTGAAGACCTGGTCCTTGACGTAGTCCCAGAGACAAAAGTCGGGTGGCGTTAGATCAGGAGACGAGTGCATTGCGTGTTTGTGTGATAAAGTAAAAACTGACAGAACGTGTGTTTCTGGAGCACTGAACGTCCAGACACAGCTCGTACGTTCGAACGTGACAGTCCCAAGGTAATTATTTGGTGCGCAGTCCTGTACGATTGTGTGATGAGCCCGTTCTTCTTCCACGAGTTAACTGTCCACTGGAACAACTACCTGAACATGTTTGAGATTTACGCCATCCCTTAGCTGCTGCAGGCCCAGACGGAGTGGGGTTACGAGCTCATCTTCCAGCAGGACGGAGCGCTCCCATATTGGGCGCACGTTGTCAGAGACGAGCTGGATTAGGTGTTTCTAGGCAGATGGCTACGTCGTGGTGGACCCATGGCGTGGGCTCCCAGGTCTTCTGATCTCACGCCACCCGACTTTTATCTCTGGGGCTACGTCAAGGACCAGGTCTTCAAGACGAAAATGCGTGACATGCGTGAGTTGAAGCAGCGTATCACCGCCGCTATCGATGCCATCACTCCTCAGACTCTCCGCAACGTGTCGCGCGAGCTAGAGGTTCGTCTCGACGTGTGTCGTGCTACCAATGGGCGCATGTTGAGAGGCCTTGAGGTAATGTTTCAGAAAATTCGAGTGAGACCTTACAAATTTTGAATCTGTATGTGTTTTTTCAGATGATGCAAGCGTTAAAATGTGCAAATCGGACGTCAATTTTCTCTTTTTTTGCGGTTTTTGATGCAGCAAGATTAATAATCATCTGATTGCATTTATGTTTTGATTTTCAAAATTGTCATAATTCAAGCTTTAATTTGATGTATAAAAAGTTTATTTTACGTTGAGCCTTATGTGTTTTATTAACGTCTAAACACCCTCAGAGACTTTATGGACACCCTGTATACTGAGCTATGTTATTTATTGCTCCAGTATGGCGTCGAAGCACATTCAATACGACGTCATGCACCTATACCCTATTTCTCTACGACGATTATAAATTATAACATGGGTACCTAAATTGTATTATTGGTTAGATGATACCACAGAATTTTAAAATATATATTATGTGTTCAATGTTTTGAGTTACAAAAAATTAACTTTCTAACTTTGCAATAAAATTTAAACACTATTGACAAATAAAGTAACAAACTGTTTTGATGCCGACTATATGCTATTTTGTTCACATCCGCTCCGTTTTAACGTACTGCGCATGCGTAGTAAGTAGAAACGGAAGCGGATGTGACTAATCTAATAGTCACCTTAAAAACAGTTTTCCCTTTATTACTCAATTAAAAATATTTGTAAATATAAATACAAAGTATCAATACCACACAGACAGAATAAATTACGTAATTTATGCTGCCTTTATGTTATTTTAGCATAAATGGTGCTAAATTAGTGAATAGTTAAACTGTACAGCATAATATTTATGCTATATAGCATAATTATTATGAAATTATTTTTGTACTTGCATTATTATAAAATGGAGTTTATAGGTTTAAAAAATTCTTTAAAACATGTATATGGCTTAAAACACGTAAAAGTAATGTCTAGTATTTGCCATTTAAATTTCTAAACAATCGGTGGAGTAGTTTTTTAAAAAATCGCAAAAAACCAACAAACATGTTTTTCTCCATAAGTCTAATGTTAAGCTAGTGATCCCTTAGCTTCCCCACTTCTCCCCGCGCGCTAAACCGATAAGCTCCATTATTATTTTAAACAATTAATTAATATTTAAATGTTCATTTGTTTTTATATCACCTACACTTAAAGTATATCTACTTTAAATTTTGAATTTAACATTATATATATATATGTATAATCCAATCCAATCATTTAAATACAGAGTGAAATAGATTTTACACCAGTTTTAGTAAATATTCTACTATCTCTCCAACTCTCTCTCTGATTTATATAAAATAAAATTTCGATAAACTACGTTGAAATGTTAAATTCAAATATAAATTCCATACCTCAAATAAATCCACATTTTTTAAACATATATCTATTACATTAAAAAAAATTATATTTACTCAGTTTCATATACATTTCTATTCACAAATATGAAATAATTCAATCGCTTTAAATTTTAAATGGAAAATAATACTTAAACTATTCAATAAATAACAAAGAGAGAATATGAGAGCGAGAGCGAGAGACAGAGACAGAGAGAGAGAGAGAGAGAGAGAGAGAGAGTTTGGGGAGAGAAGAGAGAATCATAGAGTTTATTACGAGTTCACTACAGTATAATAAATATAATATCCACACACACACACATATATATATATATATATATATATATATATATATATATATATATATATATATATATATATATATATATAATAACCCTACTGTTGTTAAAAACGTCATAGCAAAAACTTTATTTCTATTTTATTTACTATTATTATTCTATTATTATGCATATTACAATAGAATACAAGCCAAAAAAACTTATTATTTAAGGCGGGAAATCAGCTACTGCGGGATTTGACTAAAAAGTTGTAAAGGAGGAAAAATCTGAAATTTAACACAGTGATTGATTAGGGTAAGATAACTTAAAAAATCTAAAAAATTTCAGGGGGTCACCATGCTAGATTTTGAATTACGATTTTTTGAAGTTTTAGTCCCATAAGAGCCCATGTTATTTTCAATAATTAATTTCTCTCTTATCTGATGGTCATGGGTGCTGAAATTTTTATCAAGGGTAGCTGTTACCATTAACTTTAAGATGGCATTAAAAAATTAGGAACTTTCCTTTTTAGATTTCGAGATACAAGAGAACTGAAGAAAACCCTTAAAGAATTATTCTATGAATTTAATTTTAATAATTTTACAATAATTTTTTATGCTACTTATAAAATATAATAAAGAAAGAAAAAGGAAAAAAAATTATATATAGTAATTCGTTCAATACTTCACATTTCTTGAAAACTCGCTTTATATTAAATTAATTATTTTATTGGCTTTTTTTTTCTTTGCGAAAGCATGATGTAATGAATTTAAATAATTCTCATTATATTTAATGGAATAATGTAAATTGAAATTCATTATTATGCACTCTTACATTTTATATATAATAGTATAATGCACAAATATTATAAATTTAAACTGCATCTCATTACATGTTTTCTCTTTTATAAAAAAAAATATATATATAGTTTTATTTAAAATTATTATAATGCAACAGAATGATTTAATATTAAAAGAATAATTTATCTCATGATGAAAGAATATAAAATATTTACTGTATTTCAAAAGAAATACAAATTATATTAATTTTAATTTCTAATATTTTTTGAGTAATAATACTGAATAAGTAATTTCAATGAAACTTTGCGAATACATGACAGCTTTCATTTACAAGAACATGAATACTATATTACTCAAATGAGAATGTTACAAATAAACAAAAAAATTAATACAAATTGATATAAATTGCAGAATATAATAAACCTAATAATTTGAATGCTAACTTTATTCATAAAATATTAAAGGCGTAGAACACGTTGAATAAAAAACTTGTATTCCTAATCTTAATCATATCACAAATATATCATTAATATCAAAGATCTTAATATACCTCAAAATCAACGTTGATTTGGCCGGAATAATTAATTTCTAATTTATTATCCATTTACAAAATGGCAGATGCAAGTATATGACGTCACAGCTTGCCTGGTTTCCGCGCTCGTGGACCAGGTGAACTGTGACGTCACAAACCCGCATCTGATATTTATTTAATGGAAAATAAATGACAAATCAATGACTCCGGCCAAATCAACGTTGATATTTCGGTATGTTAAGATATTAGACATGTTATTTGTTTGAGGTGTTTTACGCCTTGAAATTAGTTTTTTTTTTTTTTTTTTTGTATTTAGTAGTTTTCAATTTTTTTGTTTATTATTATTTTTAAGTGACGAGTCGAGGCGATAAAAATCAACCGTAAATATTTGTTAAACAAGGTAGATATTTCTCATATCAGTTAATATTAATATTGGATGAACATATTAAGCAAAGTATTAACATAGAGTATACGTTTTAT
Source organism: Ecdyonurus torrentis (assembly GCA_949318235.1). NCBI lineage: Eukaryota > Metazoa > Arthropoda > Insecta > Ephemeroptera > Heptageniidae > Ecdyonurus > Ecdyonurus torrentis. The sequence continues at coordinate 20,715,293 of OX439133.1, forward strand.
ACTTTGATATTATATTTCAAAGTTAAATTACAATTTGTTACATTTTATTTACTTACTGTTAAGTCTGTAGAAACATAATGTTAGTATATTATATATATATATATATATATATATATATATATATATATATATATATATATATATATATATATATATATATATATATATATATATATATATATATATTATACAAGACTGTAATATGTAGTAGTTTTAAATGCAATTATATCTTAAAATTAAATTAGGAAAATAAATTTTGCATCATATAGTTACTTTAAAAACTTCAGGTCATAGTTTTAAAATATTACATTAATTTTTTTTTTTTTTTTTTTTTTTTTTTTTTTTTTTACAAAATTACTAAAAAAATATTGTATAAATTACAAATAATAATAAAAATAAGTGTAATATTTCGTTAATAAAAATATGCACAAAAAATAAAAAATAAAAAAAAATAATAATAAAAAATAAAGGAAATCTGTTAGAAATGTGTTGTGTGTTGTACAAATTTTGAAATTTAAATTTGGATTTTTTTTCTTGCCTTTTTCAGATAAGTAATCAAATGAAATTATATAAGTTGTGCAATCCACGCTTAAAAAGAGAAACATAAAAAATAAAAAAATTCTACTCTGCAATTATATAAGTATTTGCATTTAATTAGAATCGTTATTTTCCCCCTCTGCATCAATACAAATTTCTTTCAGAACCTTATAAACATTTTTTTATTATGGTGATGTATTAGAAAAGTTTGTATAATGAAAGAATATGATTTCCTTATAAAAAAGATAAAAAAAAAAAACTTTTTTTTTTTGACGTAAAAAATTTTTACAATTCATTTTTATTTCCTTAACTTAATTTTGAATATTCGCTGACTGGAATGAATAAAAAAAAATATATATCTACCCTTCTATTTTTTTTTATTATAACATCTTGTGAAAACTTTTTCCAATGGTAATGAGAAGAAATAACAGTACAAGTGTGTTCAGACTATCTTTAAATGTTTTTTTAACTTCTTAGATTTTATTTTTTAAAAAAGAATGAAAAATTATATACTTAAATTATTTAAAATATATAATAATTGCTTTTCTATTTTTTAAAAGTTTTTTTTTTTTTTTTAAAGTTTATTTTGTGTTATTCTAGAAGTAAGATTATACTTTATATTATATGGCAGAAGTTTTTTCTTTTCTTTGTTCCAACGTGAATCAGTATGATACTTTTCAAATTTATAATATTGTTTCAATTATATATTTTGAAAAAAAAAAATAATAATAATAAAAAGTTTGTTTAAGGCCGGCTGATATCTGGCAAACTAAACGGTCTCGAATTATAAAATTAACAAGAAGTAAAGAAATATGAAATGTTACTTAAAAGTTTAGCTACGTCAAACATGTGAAAACACAATCAAATATTTAAGTTATTAAAGATAACATATTAATGTGGAAATTCAAATTTTAGTGGCAAATTTTAGTCAAAGTAGATCTTTTTTTATTTTTTTTTAAATTTATTAAATCTTTTTTCGGAACCATTTTTTTCTTTTAATTTGCTCGATTTCATTTGAAAATCATGTAGTCATTGTTTTGGTGAAAATAAAGAATAGAAAGACTTATCATTAGAGTGTTTCTGCTTCAAGTCGGACACCCACTTCGTTAACGTAGCAGGTGACCGATTTGGACCGGAAAACGTTAATAGAAGAACAAAGTTTTCAAATAAAATCGAGTATATATAATTTTTTTTCTTCCGAAATAATAATAGTAATAATAATAAATATATTTACTCAATTATTTTATATTCACTTTAATAATCAAGTTATGTTATTTGTAATAAAATATTACTTAAATTTAACAAGCATAACAATAAATTAGTGATGATATTGATATTTTAAATACAATACTTATAAAAAACAACTTTACAAAATATTTACATCATTAAGTTAACGAATAACATCACTCAATACAATTATCTTTATTTAATTTGAAAGATTGTTATATTTTGCATTTAAGTAAAATATAAATAATTTTATTATTGTTTACATAAATATAAAAATTTAAAGATTCGTAACTAGAGAGAACGACGCAATAAAAAGGCAAGATGAATAAAAAGATTTATATTATGTTTATATGAATAATTATTTATAATTGCCAATCATATTGAATAACAAGAATAAACTTAAATGTTATGAAAATAAACAATAATAATACGTAAACAATAATAATAGTAAACAATTTTTTGATCAATAAAAAAAAACGTTTTTTATGTATACCAAATTATAGAGATATGATTTAAATTTTTGTAAAATTTCATTGATTGTTTCTCTCTCTCTCTCTCTCTCTCTCTCTCTCTCTCTCTCTCTCTCTCTCTCTCTCTCTCTCTCTCTCTCTCTCTCTCTCTCTCTCTCTCTCTCACACACACACACCCACACACACCCACACCCACACACCCACACACACACACACACACACATTCATTCTTCTATCTCTACATCGGAAAAATTCTGTAAATAAATTTAATAATGAAATGAAAGAAAAAATAATAATAATCAACGAATAAAATTTTTTTTTACCTGTTAATTCAAGTAAACATACATAATACATAATATACAAATTACAATAAATTTAATAGAACAACAGATTTTTATTTTATTTTTTATGCATGTACATGTAATAAAATATGTACTTTACTCTAAACCAACGGCATTCTTTATAATGTACTATATTTAGCATCGTAATTCAAGCTTTCACTGCAAAAAAAAAAAAATAAAAAAAAAATAAAAAAAGTACTGCAGTAAACCAACACAAACATGAATTGTTTTATAGCTTGAAATAATGGTACACAGCAAAGAAAATAAGTGTTCAAGTGGGAATTTTACTGTAATACTGTTAGATAGTTTGAAATGTTTTATTAAAGTATTGACATGAAAACTATACTACAATGTAAGAAGTATAGTTTAGTGATTTAAGTAATAAAAATAAGTAAAGGTAATATAGCTATTAATGTAATTTATATGAAGTTTAGACTAGTAAGATTTTTTTTTTCTGTCAATAACATTTACTTCTTAAAATAAATTAGAATTACTTTTTAACAGTGAAGTTTTTTTAACAAATTTTTTTTTTAGCTAAAACACATTATACAAAAGTGTTACTAGCTTGCGTAATTTAAATATTTTCCCTTATAACTGCAAATAAGTGTTTTTTCTCCCATAAGCCTGATGTAAAATTAAAATTAGAGGACACTTTTCCCGCATCTCCCCGCGCGCTAAACCAATAAGCTCCATTTACGACATGTTTTAATTATTTGAAAGAAACCATCACTGCAAAAATATATAATAGTCTGACATCAATAGTTAGAAATATTATTAAAATCTCTTGGATTTTTTTTTTTTTTTTTTTTTTTTTTTTTACTTAATAAAAAATATTACATTCTATGTTAGAATATTTCGATCCCAACTATAAAATCAATTAGGTATTCCACACATTCAAATTTGGAACGTTATACTATAGAGTGTATACTCTTGACGTCATACTAAATGCACTGTGTCGCCATACTGGATCAAAGAACAACATTCCTCAGCATAGGATAAACTTCGTTTTTGGCTAGTTTCTACGGGAAATCGGTTAATTTTGTGTTATGATTATTTTTCTCACATACTTTTGAGACATTAATTCAACCTATAATAATGCTCTAAAAAAATTTCCACTGCGATTTTAAACTGGCAAAATGAGTCATTTTCCTATGCGGCCCATGATTTTGAGTGATCCAACATGGTGATGACTGATGACTTTAACATGAAGGTGTATACTATATTTCTCAAATCCATATTGATATTTCAGTTTCTCATTAATAACTATTGAACATTATTTTCAATTACATATGTTTGAACAATTGTAATTGTAAATAATGACTAGATCAACGTTTGGTGTAATTATATTTATTACAATGTGTGCTTCTGTTTACTCGAAATGCGGAAAATGAAGTGGCCGGAAGTGGAAACCACGTGATGGTAAAAGTGGGAGGCAGCTCAAGGTTAGCTTGCTGCTGGCGCGGAGTTTTCTCCCACTTTTACTGTCACGTGGTGTCCTCTACCTACACTTCCTTTTCCGCATTTTGAGTAAACAGAAGCACACTATGAACTGTCCAAGGTAACTTAACTTTACTGCTTGTCAACTTCCGGTGACGTGATAAACTTAGATAAAGCCCTATACCTTTTATAATATTAAATTTTAGTGGCCATCTTAAAGGTATAGAACACACTGAACAAAAAAAACTTGTCTAATGACAGATAATATCTTAATATACATGAAAATCACCGTAGATTTACCTAAACTGATTGATTTCTGGTTTAATTTTTATTCACGAAATGGCAGATGCGGTTTTATGACATCACAACTTGCTGGTTCACGAGCCCGAATAATAAGCGAGTTGTGACGTCACAAAATTCCATCTGCAATTTTTTGAGCGGAAAATAAATTAGTAATCAATGAATCGAGTCAAATCAACGTTTATTTTCAGGCATGTTTTGATTTAAGATAAATATTTCAAGTCCTTTTTTAATTTTCTTTTTCTTCGTGGTCTTCGACTTGAATTAAATATGACTATATTTACCTTCTAAACTACTAAACTTACTATGTCTAATGAATATAATTATGTAGATTTCTGATTGCATTTTCATTTGATTTATTTTTATCCTCTTAGTTCTTACACGGAAGTTAATGTGCGAGTAATAGTCTAAAACTTATTAATACATATTAATTAACAAACGTGAACATGTGATTAAATAAATAAATATATTTTTAAAATAATAAAAATAATAATAATAATTTAAATAAATAAAATAGAAACTTATATTATAACAAGTTTTTAAAATTAATATTCTTTAAATAATATTATTAAAATTACATATTAATATTATTTAGTATAATAATATACTCAAATATTATAATTAATGTATTTATGTTTCTAAAAATTTTTTTTCTTTATTATAATATTAAATTAGAAATCAATGAATCGAGTCGAATCAACTTTTATTTTCAGGTATGTTTTGATGTAAGATATATTTCAAGTCTTTTTTTTAATTTTTTTTCTTCGTGGTCTACGACTTGAATTAAATATGACTATATTTACCTACTAAACTTACTGTCTAATGCATATATTTCTGATTGAATTTTCATTTGATTCATTTTTATCCTCTCAGTTTTTACACTACACGGAAGTAAAAGTAATATTTCACAATTTATTGATACAAAATTATTAATTGACGAACTTAACAGACATGTGATTTAATAAATAAATATTTAAAATAATAAAAAAATAATGATAATAATTTAAATAAATAAAATAGAAACTAATTTATATTATAACAAGTTTTTAACATTAATATTTTTTAAAAAGACATTATTAAAATTACATATATTTATTATTTAGTATAATAATATACTCAAATATTATAATTAATGTATTTATGTTTCTATAATTTGTTTTTTTTTCTTTATTGTAATATATTATTCTTTATATGCCTTTTTAGTTAAATTATTAACTGGTATTGATATTTCCTCAGGTAAATACTTATATTTTTATGTTAACAAATAACTTATGACAAGAGCAATGCAGCCTAGTAGTACAAACTACCCGAGACAAAAAAATATATAATTAATAAATAATAAAAAAATTTCGATATTATTATTTCATATATTGCCCTGTAGTGTCCAAAGCGCAAACTTGCATTTCAAAGTCTTTAGTACCACAAAGGGTGAACTAGCACTTGGTTTTTATGTTAAGCTTATGGTGGATGCGCGCGCAGCAATGAATGTAGCTAAATGCAAAAGAGCTTTTTGCGAAAAAGTATCCAAATGCAAGTAAACCCTTTGGACGCAACAAGAGCGATATGTTACATGATAAATTAAATAATTTTAATATCAAAGGACAAAGGATCATTTAATTTTCAATGACTCGGGTTTGTTTGGGTACCACAGGTCATATAGATAAATATGTCAAATATAAAATAGGGTCTATGCGCATGACATCATATTTATTGCGCTTGGACGCCATACTGGAGTAATGAATAACATTACTCAGCATAGGATAAATTTTTTTGTTCTTTTTTTTTTCTGAGCAATGGTTTTTTTTTGTGTTATATATTATAATTTTTAACTTACATTTGAGATGCAAATTCAGCTTATTCACAGCATCAATGCTCTCAAAAATATTGGTTAATATTTTTAAACTGACGGCAAAACAACTCATTATTTCTATGTGGCCCATGTTATTGAGTGATCCAACATGGCGACGAATTTAACATGAAAGCATGGACCCTATATACCTTTTATCGTGTACCTAATATACCTATATGATATCTTTATGTTGTACTCACACTAAAAAATTTAGCATTGAAAAGCTTGTACACAGTTTTGCATTGTGGAATCAACGGATATGACGTCACTAAACGTTGAAATTTTAACGATAAAAACGTTAATGACGTCACAAGCGTTGGGACTGAATGGAAAAATCATAGATTTGTAACAGCCAAGTTTAACTTTTATTCCATTGTGATTCTAACGCTTGTGACGTCATTTGCATTTTTATTGTTAGATTTATAACGTCATTACCGTTAAATCCACAATACTTAAAACATTGCAAAACTGTGTACAAGCTTTTCAACGATTATTTTTTAGAGTGCTGTGTTTGAGTGTGCGATTTCTTCATTTTTGTTTTCTGTGGATTGTATTCAGATGGCTTGTATCTCAGAATATAAAAAGAAAATTTCAAAACGTTAAGATGCCATTTGAAAGATAATAGTAACAGTTACCTAATGTCAGAACCCGTGACCATCAGATAAGAGAGAAAATAATCATTGAAATTAACATGGGTACTTATGGGACTAAAACTACAAAAACTTATAATTTAAATCTAGCATATTGACCCTACAAATTTTTACACTTTTGGAGATTACTTATCCAACATACTATGCAAAATTTTAGTTTTTTTTTTTTTTTTTTTTTTTTTTTTTTTTTTTTTAAAGTCAAATTCCGTAATAGCTGATTTACCGCCCAATCTAATTTTATAAAACTTATAGTTCAAGTCAAATTATTTTATTCAATGGCAATTCGGTGGCAATAAATGTGTCCTTTTATTATTAATATTATTACAATATATATTTCATTGTAATGCAGTGAATTTTAAAGGTAATTTATACTTACGTTAAAGTAATGGCCTGTCTACACGGGTCAATAAATTGCACAATAAATTAAAATTCATTGAAAATTTATGGGTTTTTAAATAGAGATTGAATGCAATGAAATTTATTACATAATTTAAATAATTATTTGTAAGCAAACTTTATATTACAAACTATACACACAAAAGTTCGTTCTACGAACTACACACAAATATTGAGCCATCTTCGATATTTTTCCTTTGTTTAAAGCGACTCACTCTTCAGACCAGACAATATGTCCTTTTATTTCATTAAACTCTTAATGGGATTCCTATTATTAATTATTTTGTCCAAGAACCCAATCGTGACGCCTTAAACGTATAAGAAATTTGTCAACTTATGCAACCTGCAACACTTTTTCTATTGAACATCACTAGTCATGACGTCAGCAGTAGTGTGTTTTTGACTACTTTACAATTTTTTGAACTCTTGTGCAGAGTTATATTTGGGTAATAATGAAATTTGCTAATGTAATTAAGTGTCCCATTTTGTATCAATTGAAATAAAAGCACATGTTGTTAAGCCTGGAGAGTAGCTTTAAAAACACCTGATTATAACGTCACTACCTGTTTACGACGTTTATATGTAGACCATTTGATCATTGTTATTTCTTCGTTTAGACCTTCAATAAAAATAAAAAAAACTTTAAAAAAAAAACATGCTTAACAGTTACTTATTTTTATCGGCTCAAAAAACTAGATCAACCATTGAATATATCTATTTTTTTATTGCAGCCAATCAATGTTAAAAAGCCTCACTATTCACTATACTATGCAAAAGAAACTAAATATTGAGTTTTAAACTCATCAGTTTTGACATTTTTTCTTTGTTAAGATCACCTGATCATGACGTCACTACCTGTTTACCGTCATTTATATGCACAGACTAAAATATCTACGTAATAATTATGCTTGCCCATTTTCAGCACAATTTGTTCAATACCTAATAATTACTATGCTACATAGTATAAATTTTATGTTGTACAGCATAATTATTGTGTAGTACTTAATTAGCATCATAAAACTATATTTACATAATTTCTTAAAAAATTACGTTATAATTTATTCTTTCCGTCTGTATGGTTGATTTTTTTTTCTTCATTTATTTCTTTGGACCTGCAAAGAATGAACAGACGTTCACAAAAAAAGTTCCGTGCTCAACAAGATCTGTTTTATTGGTTCTAAACGAATGAAAAAAAAAAAAAAAAAAAAAAAAAAAAAAAAAAAAAAAAAAGAAAAAGAGAGAGAGAGATCAACCAGTTTTTTTTTCTTTCTTTTTTGAGCACCTAATTATTGTTAAAGCTCTCACTATATTTTGCAGAAGCAACTTTAGAGAACGCACCTTTTTTCTCGAGATGTAAAAATGTATACTCTAGAAGGTACGTATGCAAGTTTGTTTTCATAGGATACCAAAACATGAGTTGGTTTTGTGAAAACATTGATATTTTACTATAATACTGTATGTAGATAATGCATACAATGTTTGCTCACTGTACTCTATATAGGTTGTATGCGCAAGACGTCATATTTATTGCGCTTGGACGCCATACTGGAGTAGTGAATAACATTGCCCAGCGCAGAACAAACTTCCGTCAATTTTTGTTATTAATATTTTTCTCACATTCTTGAGATACTAATTCAGCCTATTAACTGCATTAAAATTTTTTTTATAGCCGTGATCCGATTTCTGCAACCTGCACAACATTTTCATACTAATTTTTGCCTGTTTTTGACGTAAAAAAAAAAAAAAAAAAAAAAAGGATATTCAAGCAAATAGCATACTTTACAGTATTTTCAGGCTCTCTTCATTTACATTCTGGTAAAAACTGTCATCAGTTGTGGAGGTCCCATTTCGTGTATAATCATTAAAAAGCACATATCGATTCGTGTGGTCTATGGCTTTAATGTAAAATTGGTTGATAAATTTTTATTCAGTGTAGTTCTCTCTCTCTCTCTCTCTCTCTTTCTCTCTCTCTCTCTCTCTCTCTCTCTCACACACACACACACACACACACACACACACACACACACACACACACACACACACACACACACACACACACACACACACACACACACACACACACACACACAAACACTCTCACCCTCTAATTTTAAAATAAGACCATTCTAAATAAAAATTACACATACAACGTAATAAAAAAGCAATATATCAAAATATGTTTATATGAATATTACATTCTTTATTCAATATGTCTATCTACATTTTTTTTAAATTAAACATTAATAAACTATTGTGTAATACATCATTCTAAAACATTGACAATTTTTTTTTAAATTGCTTTTTTTATATGCTATAATAATAAAACATCAATCATAAAATAAAAAAAATATTTACATGCTCTTTTTTTTTTATTGATAAATATTAACTTTTTTTGGTGGTTTTAATATTTAAGAGCCTTTGTTTTTAATGCTGTGGTTTTTACCACCGATAAAATTTTTACTTCATATAACTGTAATATTGAAATAAAAAAGACTAAATAAAAAGTAAAATTATTTTTTTTTTGTCAAATATTTTAATTATAATTTTAATTTTATGTCAGATAATTTTAATCAAAAGAAAACATCGTCAAGAACAGAATAATTAAAAAAAAAAAAAGATTAAACGAAATTTTTGTTTGATTTTTTTTAACTATAAAAGCCATAATTTTTCTTCCATAAAGATTCAATAGTTGATAATATAACATTGTTTTTCTCCCTATTTCTTGCAGTGGTTAAAGAAAAGTTCTAATTTCTTTGTTTTGCCTAAGAATAAATTTTGTAGATGTGGACACCATCAGTGATTACTGATTACTAAGATGGTATAAGAGAAATGACACATTTTGCCAGTTTAAAAATATTTAACAATATTTTTGAGAGTATTGATGTTGTTAACAAGTAGAATAAGGTTTTTAAATATGCGAAAAAATAAGAACAACAAAATTACAATATAATTTTCCAAAGAAAATAGACAAAATGACGTTTCTCTTTATGGTGAGTAAATTTATCCCTTGCTCCAGTATGATGTCGAAGCGCATTCAGTATGACGTCATGTGCATACGTATTTCTTATACAATTCAATACTACAATTCAACATATTATGCACTAATAGTAAGAGAAAACAATACAAAATCTAGTGCTATGTCAATATATTTTGCACCTACTGCGGTAGTATACTTATAGTACTTTATATTATCACATTGATCACACTCCAGCGATCTATAGCGGTTGGTGCACTATACCTAATACCTAGATTGCTATAATATATATTGTTCATTTAATTAGATTTTACAACAATAAGTGATTTTTTTTAATGTATTACATTAATTTAGACTGATCCGAATTTTGTTGGTGCATTTGCAATCCGTATAATACAGTATATATATATATATATATATATATATATATATATATATATATATATATATATATATATATATATATATATATATATATATATATATATATATATATATATATATATATATATATATATATATATATATATATATATATCGATGTTCTCGCGTCAAGATGAAGCTACTACACTTTACAAATTTCCGAACAATGAACGATCTACACTTTAAATTTGCAGCTACCTGGAGCTTCACCTACCTGTTTTATATAGCAGATACTTCAGGTAGCCGTGAATTTGTAAAGTGTAGATCATTCATTCCTCGGAAATTTGTAAAGTGTAGTAGCTTCATCTTGACGCGAAAAGATCGATATATATATATATATATATACACACACATATATATATTATATAAAAAACATTATATATGTATATAGTAATAGCAATAGTACGCATCATCGTTGGCAGAGTTACTCCCTGTAATGTGTTTAGTACTAAAGGATTCTATCACAGGGGAACAAAGATATTTTTAAACGGTTTTAAAAACTAAGAAAGCATAGCTTTTTCTATTAAATATTTTATTTCTCAAGGTAAGAATAAAAAGACACTGAAATGCAAAACAAAAAGATATTTTTATGCAATTTTGTTCATGAACATTTACTTGTTAAACTACTTTCCTTTAAATAATGCAGAATATGTATGATAATATAATTTAATTATTCATTAATCATTATGAATACTAAGAAATTCTCTTTTCTCCATAATAATAAATGACATCTTTATTCATTTCAAATATATATCTTTAAATGATAATTGTATTTCAGTCCATACGATTAACTAACGATTTAATAAATTAATCACAAAGTATTGCTATATATAGTGTTACTACATAATCTTAACATAAATATATTATTATAAATTTTAAAATGTAATAAAAACTATTGTAAATTAATTTTTAATATTTTAAATTGTAATTTATTTAATTTTAAGGTTTTTATAATATGTATATTAAAAAAAAAATTATAGTTATTAACACTCGATTAGTAATGCGTCATGAAAATATGAAATTGATAATAAATAGCAGAACATATTAATGGTTGAGGCTTAATAGGTGATCAATGATCATACAACAACGAAAGATGACAATTATAATCAGATATGAACATAGGGTGAATGCATTCATGTAAAAGTCCATGCCATGTTGGATCACTCAATAACATGTGCGGCATTGGAAAATAACGCAATTTGCCAGTTTTAAAAACACAGTGCAGTATTTTTTTTTTTTTTTTTTTTTTTGGGAGCATTGATGTGATAAATATACTGAATTTGTATCTCAATTATGTGAGAAAAATAACAATAACAAAAAATCAACCTATTTCCCAACGAAAATTGCCTAAAACGAAGTTTATACTATCCTGCGCAATGTTGTTCATCGCTCCATATATGGCGTCGAAGCGCATTAAATATGAGTTTCACGTCATGCGCATACACCCTATAATGTCAATGTAAATTAAAGCATGCAAATTTAAATGCCTGGTTGTCTAAAGCTAATTATATATTATAGGTATTATTATTTTCGGCATAACGTCGTAACTGTTTATATCAGTGTTTCTTAACCAGTGTTCTGCAAGCTAAAATTTACTAAAATAATAAGAAAAATCAATATAAAAAATAATCAAAAAATCTGTTTTTAATTAAGGAATAGACCAGAGAAAAACATAAGCATTGATATCACAAAACACTTGATAGAATTTACATAAATAATTTTAGTTTGTCTCAAAACCCAACTGTAGCTCCGTAGCAGTGATCAGAAATATAGATTTATGCAACCTGCACAACATTTTCACTTTATTTTTTGCATGTTTCTGACATCATTCACATGAATAGTTACAGAAATTGCATACTTTACAGTATTTTTACGCTCTCTCGTGGGGCTACATTAACACTCTGGTAAAAATTGCTAACAGTTTTAAAGATCCCATTTCGTGTTTATTCACTAAAAAGCACATGTTGTTTTATTTAGTCCATGGCTTAATCGAGGATTTCCCGTTGCAGTGAATGAATTTCACTTTACAAATTTCCTGTGTTAACAGGTG
>OX439133.1:20732946-20805446 GCA_949318235.1 Ecdyonurus torrentis
TAAAAAGCAAACCTTTTCCTTAATTTATGTCAATTAAAATTGTTACCACTAGTTAACTTAAATGTACGAGTGTTTGTTGTGAGGCATCATATTTAGTGCGCTTGGACGCCACTAATCAGTCACTAATCAGTATAAGATCAACTGTATTTTTGTTTATTTTCTTTGCAAAATGGTTTCATTTTGTGTTAGTGTAATTATCTTTCTCAAATTATTTAAAATACTTATTCAAGCTATTGACAACATCAGTGCTCCCAAAAATATTGCCATTCTTAAAGTGGCAAAATATGTCATTTTCCTATAGTGGTACATGTTATTGAGTGATCCAACATGTCATCATCCCTTAACACAAATGCATACACCCTATAAATAGAAAATTATGTTTTTCAGTCCAACGTCTACATCTGAGTATATAAACCGGTACTCCAAATATAAAAATTAACTATAATTGTGAGGAAAAAAAAAAAAAAAGAAAAAAAAAAAAAAGAAAAAGAAAAAGAAAAGAAAAAAAGAAGAAGTTTAAATACGCAAGAAAACTATTATTAATCAGTTACTCTAGCTATGTTGTATCAGATTAAAAATAGAATAATCTTATACATTACGTGTTTGTACTACGTATTAACGATAGAAAGAAGAAATCGCGCTAGCGGCGGGTATTTTGGTAGCCTCCCCCATTGACCCCCCCCCCCCCCCCCGATTTACCTGTTAGTATTCACAATTGCAGCAATTATTCACGTGACTGACAATTTTGTTATAGAAAACATTGTCTACAATACTAATGATAAATAATACACAACAATTTCTGAATGAATTGACAGTGTATAATCAATACTCGTACTATTTTGCCCCTCTTTAGTCCCGACTTTTTTAAAAATTATTTTAATGTCATAGATTTTAACCACGTTTATGTTCGGCTCTCAGAATGACAAAAATGTGTCTTCATCATTTTTTTTTTTTTTTTTTTTTTTTACTTTTGCGTTTTCTGTTTTCTGGTCCAATTTTTGTATTTATATCTCAATTTGTTCGATTTTTTTTATTCTTCTTCTTCATCTTCTTATTTTTTTGAATTATCCACTGTATTGTATACTGGGACTGAAGAAGTTACATTGAAAGTTGAAATTTAGACAAGACGTAGACTTTACTGTGCTAAATTTCCCCCCCCCCCCCCCCTCAAACTTTTAGTTAAATTCTGCAGTGGCTGATTTACCAATATTATCTTCCAATTTGTGAATAGAAAAATACATAGTTCTGATCAAGGTACAGCTGTGGCCAAAAGTTCCCGAACGGGGCAGCGGCAGCCGCTGCGTTTTCTCATAAAGACAGCATAGTGTGCTTGCGGGTTGCCTATGCAAATCGTTCGGGAACTTTTGGCCAGAGCTGTACATGTACTATACGGTTGAAAAAGCCGTTTGTATGCGCCTTAAATAAAGTTATTATATTATTAATTATAACTTTTAAACTAAATTTTAAGATAGTCTTGCGAATCAAAAGATCCATTATATGTGCAGCATTTTTAACAACAAAAAATGAATAAAATTTGCAATGATTAACGTTAAAGAAAATTAGAAGTTAGTTAGTTACTTCTATAATTAACATTTCGTCTAGTATATAAATTTTCAAATAAAATTAAAAACTAAATGGCACAAGAAATAAAACCATTTTTGGAAAGAATTTGCAATGCATTTTAACATTATTACATTAAAATTTTAGCATTATATTTTATAAAACTAATGTGCACTAGTATGGAAAAATTATTACAACATTAAAATGCATCTTGCATATCAAAGTCCGCAATGCAGTACAAATTCAAAAGATGATAATAACAATTGCAGTATATAAAAAAAAAAAAATAAAAAAAAAACTTAGTTGAAGCTCAATATTTTTTTTATAAAGAATATTGCTATAATGCATACTTTTTTATTCACTATTTTTTACTATCTTTTATATACACTTTTATTAATTATCATATCATATACTCTTTTATATAAATACTTTATTTTAATTAAAATTCTTCACAGTGTAAGTAATTTTTTATAGAATGATTTTTCTGTCATTGTATGAACTAATTAATAAATAATTATGCAATATTTTGTAAGTTAAGTGTAAGTTTCTACTCTCTCTCCCTTTCTCTCATATAGCTGAAAATAAGGAGCTTTAAATAATCAATGATCTAGACTTGTTACTAAAATTAATTCAATAATAATTTCCTATTTTAAAGTCATAGAAAACATGAAACAACACGTTCTTTTTAATCATTAAACACAAAATTGGATCTACAAAACATGATAATTTTTACCAGAATGTAAATGTGCCAAGACAAGAGAGCGTGAAAAAACTGTAAAGTATGCAATTTACGTGAATATTTCTGTTTATGACGTCAGAAACAGGCAAAAACTAGTATGAAAATGTTGTGCGGGTTGCATAGATCGAAATTTTCTGATCACTGCTCTACGACGCTACAGTTAGGTTTTTAGACCAATTAATGTTATTTATGTAAGTCCCATCGAGTGTTTTGTGATGTAAATGCTAATGTTTTCATGTTGTCTTAGCATTTTAGTATTAATCTCTATAAAAGAAGAAATAAACAGAAATATTTTGTGGTCGTAGATGACAGTCTGATATCTTTCAAGTCGGTTGCGAATTATAATATTAAGTCAAAGTAGAGAAGAAATGGTACATTAAAGATTAAACTATACGTTAAACATGTGAAAATACGAACAAATATTTGAGTTATTCCACTTTAGTTACATTCAAACGTGGAATTTCAAATTTTAGTCAAATTAGAAACTTTTCTTAAATTAAAAATATTATTTTAAAAAATTAATAATAATAACAAATAAATAATAATAAAAAAAAATGCTCAATTTCATTTGAAAATTATATTGTTTGTTTTCCTGGAAATAAAGACAGTACTAAGAATTGTTAAAGTTATTGTGAAAATATTGTTCCTCTTTTATCAAATTCCAGTCCAACTTATTCACCCACTTCTGCATTTTAAAAAATAATAAAAATCTATAAAAATAATTTTGGAAAAATCCTACCAAAATTTTTTTCCCATACAAAGTTGCAAATCTTCTATAAAATAGAAGACTGAGAAAAGAGAATTGAGTGGAGAATTAAACAATCTCAGCAGAGCTCAATTATATAACAAAGTGCTAGCAGACGACTTTGTGTTTCTGATTCTATTTACTGTGGTTTCTTAAGGGTAAATTAAGCAACAATACCTCAAGTCAAGTAGTTTGATAATTTGTAGCTTGTAATAGTTGCTTCATTTCCCCATAATAAAGCATGTTAATTTAAAAAAGGAACACAAAGTGTTCTATTATAGCAATTTGTTAGTATTGTTGGTCTTTAAAAAAAAAAAAAAAAAAAAAAAAAAACTTTTTACTTAACTTTGTCTTTTAATCTATTTGAACAAAACCTCTTTCAAGATCTTCAATTGAGATCTTTTTCAAAAAAATTATAATAATAATAACAATAAAAATGGTTCGACTACTATATAATTATAAATATATACACATAATATAACATACACACAACACAATAGACTATAAATTTCTGTATAGTATAAATTTACATAGAAATCGGTTAAAATAACAATAATTTAGCATTTCTATGCTAATATTCTTAAATTACAAAAAGTCATAAAATTGTGTGTGTGTGTGTGTGTGTGTGTGTGTGTGTGTGTGTGTGTGTGTGTGTGTGTGTGTGTGTGTGTGTGTGTGTGTGTGTGTGTGTGTGTGTGTGTGTGTGTGTGTGTGTGTGTGTGTGTGTGTAATATATATATATATATATATATATATATATATATATATATATATATATATATATATATATATATATATATATATATATATATAATATTGTGTATGTAGATAGGTTTAAATATATAAGCAGTATATATGTACGTGTAGAAATAGACACGTACTTTCCATCATACTATAATATAATGTAATCTATTTTCTCTCATTACAACAAGATATGATCTATTCTTCAGACAAAAGCTCTAAAATATACAGCAGCTATAATATACATTTATCTTATCGTTCTCTCTCTCTCTCTCTCTCTCTCTCTCTCTCTGTCTCTGTCTCTCTCTTTCTCTTTTTATCTACCTGTTCTGAATATATTATATAATATATTGAAACATATTAAGTTTATCTTGTATTAAATGTTAGTTTTATATATTATTGTACGTACAATCTCATGCATAAGGATTTAAAGTTTGTAGTGAAAAAGTATATATATATGATGGTTTTAGTTTAAATAGGATATACTTTAAAAGCATTGACTGAGAAAACAGATCTGTATCTATACATTGCATTAATTTTGGTTATATTGTAATGTTTTAATGTTTTTAAAAATGGAATTAAGTAAAATGTGATACCTAAATTAATTCTACACGGAAAAAATTAATACTTAAGGTACGTATTCAATCCTATAAATGCAATAGGTAGACACACAAAGCCTCGTTAATAATGGCTTTTTCTTAAGTGAAAATGCTATTTTTTTCTACTTAAGAAAAAAAGTTAGATTAGTAGCTATATACTTAGAATTTCCACTTAAGAAAAAAATTTTGTCTTAATTTTTTAATTAGAACTTTCAACGAACAATTTTTTCACTTAATTTTTTTTAAGTATTGAATTAAGTGTTGTTCACATGGAGTAAAAACTTAACGTCCGTCGACGTCCGTCGACGGGTATTGACGGAAACTGACGGTTACGTGAATTTGTTTGTTTCACATGAGAAAAAAATTCGCATTACTGCGCATGCGCGGGAAAACTGACGGATACCGACGGATCGAGCTGCGCTAATATAAACATATCGCCCCTTTCACATGCATTATTGTTGACGGATACTGACGGATGGAGCTGCGCTTATGTAAACAAATGCAACAGTTCACATGCACCCGTCGCTACCCGTCAGTACCCGTCATTTTGACGGATAGCGACGGGTAGAAAAGCTGGGTGTTGCCAGCTTTGCCCGTCAGTATCCGTCGGTATCCGTCAGTTTTAAAACCATGTGAAAGTGTTTGTTTTTTTACATTATAAACAAGTTGCAACAATACTTTTTCAACTTTGTTTACCCGTTGACGTCCGTCGACGGACGTAGAATTTTTGCTCCATGTGAA
The DNA here is from genome assembly GCA_949318235.1 of Ecdyonurus torrentis. Lineage (NCBI taxonomy): Eukaryota > Metazoa > Arthropoda > Insecta > Ephemeroptera > Heptageniidae > Ecdyonurus > Ecdyonurus torrentis. The sequence goes on from OX439133.1 coordinate 20,738,072, forward strand.
TGATACTTTAGAAGAATTTTATTTAAAATTTGAATTTACGTAAGAATCAACTTGGGTTTGATTCTTTCGTAAATTAAAACAATTCTTCTAAGTAGCTACTTCAGAAAAAAATTAAGAAAAAAAAATGCTAAGTGAAATCAATTCATAAATTTATTAAGTGCAACAATAGTTTCATTGTGAACACCAATCGATCTTAAGTGGAAGAAATTAGTATTTTTACTTGTGAACGAGGCTTAACCTAGAACATAGGTATTATTATACTACAATAATATCTATAATGCAGATACAATATGCTACAATAAAGGTGTGACTTACACTTACTTGTTAGATTAAGTGGTGTTGTTGTTTATAAATACCTGTTCAAAATTAAAGTATACCTATTGCAAAATACAGGATTCATGTACTTGGCATTGGCAGTAATTTTTTTCGGTTTACAAACTGTATAATTTAAATTTTTTTGTGGAGAACACATTTAATAAAAATTCAATTTTTTTTCTTTTGTATTATTATAATTTTGACTATGTATGCGTTGTGTTAAAGTAATATTTTATTGGATGCAAGTACTACATGGTGTATCTAATACACTATGCAGTTGTGGTATTTATATATGCCTTTCTTGTACACTTTCGACCGACTAAATTTTGTGTGTTATCAGTTATGATTTATCATATATTCCCGCTGCCAATAATTATGTTATATACATTATTATCAGTTATTGTAAAATTTAATATTTTATGTAGATTTATAATGTATATAATTTCGTTATCTATGTATAATACGATATGAATTTGAGGAGACCAATACTTTGTTTATCACATATTATATATCATTGTTTATGATATTAATAATAATTATTATTATTGATGTGTATTAATGGGTGAAATCACATTACAGACTACTCAATTTATGTTGTACTACATACATTAAAGCCAGTTATAGGGTGTAAGCGTAAGCATTTATGTTTAAAGGAGTAGACCGGAGAAAAAAATGAGCATTTATATCATAAAACACTTGATTGAATTTACATAAATAACATTAGTTTGTCTCAAAACCCAGCAATAGCCCCGTAGCAGTGATCAGAAAATTCGATTTATGCAGCCCGCACAACATTTTCATATTAATTTGTGCATGTTTCTGATGTCTTAAACATGAATTTTTACGCAAATTGCATACTTTACAGTATTTTCACGCTCTCTGGTAGGGCTACATTAACATTCTGGTAAAAATTGTCATCAGTTTTAAAGATCCCGTTGCGTGTTTATTCATTAAAAAGCACATGTTGTTTTATGTGGTCTATGGCTTTAAGTCATCAACATGTTGAATCACTCACTAACAAGGGCTGGTATAAGAAAATGACTCATTTTGCAAGTTAACAAATACCAAGGAATATTTGTGAGAGCATTATTGCTGATGCATTAGCATCTCAAGTATGTGAGAAAAATAATAATAACAAGATATGAATTGAGTTTACAATTCAAATATTATGTTTGTCCTGTAGTGAACAACGTTGTTTATTGATTAAGTATGGCGTCAAAGCACATTCAGTATGACGTCATATGAATACACCTTATAGTGTACATTTCTATAAATTGCTAACTTGAAAAAACAAATTTAAAATTGAATTTTACTCGTAATCGACGATACTAAAAATAAATTTTGATTTGCTTCCAGTTGATATCTTGTAATATTTTTCAAACTATTATTACTCTTTTAGCGAAAGTACAATGTAATGAAATAAATTTTAGTCTTACAAATATTGTACTAAACTCGTATTGTCTTTAAAAAATAAAATATAATACAAAAAGGTTTCTATGGAAATTATTGACGCTTATACTGCTGATAAAATGAGGTTTAAAATTTATAATGGATGTATCTCAGTGGGTATGTACGCTTTGTATTTGAACCTAGATATTTTGTACAGATTTTGCTTTGCGTAGACACAAAATAGGATATAAATCGAATATATTCTATAAATATACTTCTAGTCTTTCTATAGCGAAGATAATAATAATTTAGGTTTATAGCTTTAACATTTCAGAATTGAGGTTTTAATTGTGTGTACATGGTGTACATATAGAATAAAGAAAAAAAAATTACTAAAATTTACGTCATTAAAAATAATATAATTATTATAGTATATTTTTACAATATGCGTAAACTATAGATAGTTGACATTTGGCACGATAGATTTTAATATATATTCTTTTAAATTTTGATATAAGTAAATTATATATACAACAAAATAAGTAATAGATTTTATAAAAATACAAAAATTAATAACTATTATAATAATTATTATTTATGATAAATTGTTGTATTATTATTTTATTTATTTAATTAATTTTATGAAAAGTTTAATTTTTAATAAAATTTTTTATATAATTAAAGTATTTAAGAAGTTGTATATATGTTAGTATAAGTAATGTTTCTAATGTTTTACTTGATAACATGAGATTTAAGTGAAGTACTTTAGACTCAAAGAAAATTGAAATAAGAAATTCTTCACTGGTGAGAGGTGAAATAAAGGATATTCCGTGAAATCAATATCACCATCATGAACATAAAGATCACTAGTCAAATATTATTAAATTTTCGTAAAATACATTCACCTTAATGCAACATATAGACTAAAAAGAAAGTCGCGTATATGAAGATAGTAAAAATACATTTTCAATTGCTTTCAGTTGATATCTTGTAATATTTTTGTTACTTTAATTTCTTTTTAAGGGAAAGTACAAATAATGTAATGAAATAAATTTCAGTCTTACAAAGATTGTACTGTAACTTGTATTGTCTTTAAAAATAAAATATAATACAAAAAGGTTTCTATGAAAATTATTGACGCTTATACTGCTGATAAAATGAGGTTTAAAATTTATAATGTATCTCAGTGTGTACGCTTTGTATTTGAACCTAGATATTTTGTACAGATATTTAAGGTACGTACGTTTTACTTTCTATAGACAGAAATGAGATATAAATAAAATATATTCTATAAATATATTTCTAGTCTTTCTATAGCGAAGATAATAATAATTTAGATTTTTAGCTTTAACATTTCAGAATTGAAATTTCAATTGTGTGTATACAATAAAGAAAAAAAAGTAATACAATTTAAGTTATAATAAGCGGAAACTATAAATAGTTGCACTAAATGCGAATAGATTTTAATTAACATAATTTTAAATTTTATATGTAAATATAAATACAACAAAATAATTAATTTATCAACTTATTAAAATTAGAAAAACTATCAATTATTATTAGTTATTATATATTAATTATCATTAATTTTTGTGTTTTTTTTTGTTTGTTTAATTAGTTTTATTTTTAATTTTAATTTTTAATAAAATATTTTATATAGTTAAAGTAGTTGATATTTTCGATATATATTTTGTTAATAGTAAAATGTTAGAAAGTTTTCTTTTCATAAATAATAAGAGATGAGGAAGCTACTTGGGTTAATTAAATTGATTAAGATATACCTGACTGATAGGGAAAATAAAGGAAATGCCGTGAAACAGATATCACCATTATAAATATAAAGTTGAATATCAATAGTCAATTGATACTAAAATGACGTAAAGTACATTTACTTTAATGCAACATACTGACTAAAAAAAAAAATTACGTAATCGACGATAGTAAAAATATTTTAAATTGCTTTCAGTTGACACACTTGTAATATTTTTATAACTTTTTTTTTTTTTTTTTTTTTTTTGCTCGTTTAGCGAAAGTACAATATAATGAAATAAATTTTATCTTACAAAGATTGTACTGTAACTTGTATTGTCTATAAAAATAAAATATAATACAAAAAGGTTTTAAATGAAAATTATTGACACTTTTACTGCTGATAAAGTGAGGTTTAAAATTTATATGTACTTCAGTATGTACGTTTTGAATTTGAGCAGAGATATTTTGTACAGATATTTAATTTACGTACGTTTTACTTATAAGCTCGTTCTATAAAATGCACACAAATATTGAGACAGCTTCGAAAATTTGCCTTTGTTATAAAATAAACAGCTGATTATAACGTCGTTATAAGGTATTTCTATAGATAGGTAATCCAAAGAGAATATCGTTATTCAATTTTCTGTTGCCTTTAATTTTATTTTATCCTGGAAGTTATATTTTGTTGCCCATTTGATCAATGTAATTTTGACCCGCAATACACGTCTCCAGCTGACCAGTACTTTTCAGCGGGAATCCTCTCTGGATTACATAGGTTATCTACTTACATTACGTCGTTATACCTGTTTATTACGTTTATACATATGGCCGATCATTGTTATTTCTTCTTTTAGAACTTTGAACTTGATAAGAAAGAAAGAAACTTCACAAAAAAAGTTCCAGTCTCAATATGCGACTCACTTTTATCGGCTCAAAAAACAAGAGCAACCAATGAATGTGTCTTATTTTGTTGGTCAGCCAATCACTGTTGTTGAGATTCACTATACTTTACAGAACAAGCTATAGTATACACAAAATGAGATATAAATAGAATATTCTATAAATATATTTCTAATCTTTCTATAAGAGAAGATAATAATAGTTTAGGTTTATAGCTTTAACATAATTCAGAATTAATGTTTCAATTGTTAGTATAGAATAAAGAAAATACTAAAATTAACGTTATCAAAAATGATATATATTTTTTTAATATCGATGTTTACCTGTCAAAGTGAACGAATTACACTTTACAAATTTCACTCAAAATGAACGATCTGCGTTTGGCGCTTCTACGCGTTTTAACATGAGAACTAGATGGGGGAACCTAGAATTTGTAAAGTGTAGAACATTCATTTTTCCCCAAATTTGTAAAGTGTAGTTCATTCACTTCGACGGGTAAGCATCGATATGCGTAAACAATAGATAGTTGCCATATTGCACAATAGATTTTAATTTAGATATTTTTAAATTTTGATATAAGTAAATATATATACAACAAAAAAAATAATTTATTTTATAAAATTACAAAAACTAACAACAATGAGTTAATAATTATTATTTATGAGAAATTGTTGTATGATTATTTAATTTATTTAATTAGTTTTATTTTCAAGTTTAATTTTTAATATTTTTATTTTTTATGTATAAATTATTTAATAATTTGTTACATGTATTGGTATAACGTACATTTTTGGTGGAAAGTGAAAATCATGAGAGTTAAGTGAAGTAGTTAAGATTAACAAAATTGTAATAAGAAATACTTTATGGAGAGGTAAAATAAAGGAAATTTCGTGAAACTCATAACACCTTCAATAACATAAATATCAATAGTCAAATAATAATGTCGTAAAGTACATTTACTTTAATGCAACATACTGACTAAAAAAAGTCACGTAATTGAAGATAGTAAAAATACATTTTCAATTGCTTTCAGTTGATATCTTGTAATATTTTTGTTACTTTTATTTCTTTTTTAGCGAAAGTACAATGTAATGAAATAAATTTCAGTCTTACAAAGATTGTACTGTAACTTGTATTGTCTTTAAAAATAAAATATAATACAAAAAAGTTGCTATGAAAAATATTGACGCTTATACTGCTGATAAAATGAGGTTTAAAATTTATAATGTACCTCAGTTTGTACGTTTTGTATTTGAACCTAGATATTTTGTACAGATATTTAATAATGTACGTACGTTTTACTTTCAATAGACAGAAATGAGATATAAATAGAATATTCTATAAATATATTTCTAGTCTTTCTATAGCGAAGATAATAATAATTTAGGTTTTTAGCTTTAACATTTCAGAATTGAAATTTCAACAGTAAGTATAGAATAAAGAAAATTTTTTTTTTAAAATTTACGTTATTAAAAATAATATATATTTTTTAATATGTGTGAACAATATATATAGTTGTATTGTATTATGGTACAATATTTTAATTGAGGTATTTATAAATTTTGATATAAGTAAATATATATACCATAAAATAAGTAACTTATTTATCTATCAAAATAACACAAATTAATTAATAAATAGTAGTTTGCAATATTTATTTATAATATGATAAATTGTTGTGTTATTAGTTTATTTATTTAATTAGTTTTATTTTTAAGTTTAATTTTTAATAAAATATTTTATATATTAAAAGTGTTTATCATATTGTTGAATATGATATTAAACATAATATGACGTACTTTGTTTTATTCAATAATGAGAGCTAAGTGAAGTACTTTAGATAACTGAATTGAAAAAAGAAATCCTTTACTGAGACGTAGAATAAAGGAAATGCCGTGAAATCAATAACATCATCATGAAGATAAAGCTCGATATCTATAGGGTGTATGCATTCATAGTAAAATGTCGACGCCATGTTGGATTATTCAATAACATCGGTGGCATAGGAAAAAAAATCATTTTGCCAGTTTAAAAACACTATGCATTATTTTTGAGAGCATTGATGCTGTAAATATGTTGAATTAGTATCTCAGGTATGTGAGAAAAATAAAAATATTAAAAAACTGAATTATTTCCCAAAGAAAATTGGCTTTAATGAAGTTTGTCCTATGCTGAGCAATGTTATGCACTACTCCAGTATGGCCTCCAAGCGCAATAAATATGACGTCAAAACCGCATACACCCTATAGTCAGATAATACTAAATTGTCATAAAGTACATTTACTTTAATGCAACATACTGACTAAAAAGAAAATAATAATAATACACGTAACGTAATCGTACAAAAGTACTATGTATTTGAAATAATTTTCAGTCTTTCAAAGATAGTACTGTAGCTCGTATTGTCTTTAAAAATAAAATATAATACAAAAAAGTTTTTAATGAAAATTACTAATAAAGTGTCGAGGTTTAAATTTATATGTACTTCAGTTTGTACGATTTGAATTTGAATTTAGATTTTGTACCGATATATAATGTACGTACGTTTTACTTATAAATAGTATATTAAACAAAATGAGATATAAATAGAATATTCTCTAAATATATTTCTAGTCTTTCTATAGAGTAGATAATAATGATTTAGATTATTAGCTTTAATATAATTCAGAATTAAGGTTTTAATTATGTGTATAGAGTTAAGAAAAGATACTAAAATTTACGCTATAAAAAATATATATATTATATTTTTTAATATGCTTACAAACTATAGATATTTGCATTATATAACAATATATTTTAATTTATATTGTTTAAAATTTTGATATAATTAAATATACAGTATATACAAGAAAAAATAAAAAATTAGTAATTTATCAATTTATTAAAATAACAAAAACTAACAATTATTAGTCAGTTAGTCTTATTCATAATAAATTGTTGTATTTTTATTTTATTATTTAATTATTTTTAACTTTAGTTTTTAATAAAATATTTTATATATTCAAATTATTTTATAATCAATGATATTCGTAAAGTTGTTAATACTAGACTAGAGTAAGACATTTTTTCTCAAATCATATGAGATGAGGAAGATATTTGGTTTAATTAAATTGATTTAAGAAATCCTTAACTGAAACGGCAAATAAAGGAAACGCCGTGAAACCGATATCACAATTATAAATAAAAAGTTGAATATCAATAGTCAATTGATACTAAAATGACGTAAAGTACATTTACTTTAATGCAACATACTGGCTAACAAAAAAAAATACGTAATCGACGATAGTAAAAATATTTTAAATTGCTTTCAGTTGACACTTGTAATATTTTTATAACTTTTTTTTGCTCGTTTAGCGAAAGTACAATCATTCCAACTAAAAATGAAATTGTATTGGCTTATGGCCATTCAATGCAATCAGATGGAGATTTCATTTGACGCAAAACGCTATCTAAATACATGTTATTCCCATATGCCAATAGAATTTCATTTTATATTGGAATGACTGTACAATGTAATGAAATAAATTTTAGTCTTACAAAGATCGTACTGTAACTTGTATTGTCTTTAAAAATAAAATATTATACAAAAAGGTTTCAATGAAAATTATTGACACTTTTACTGCTGATACAGTGAGGTTTAAAATTTATATGTACTTCAATTTGTACCTTTTGTATCTGAACCTTGATATTTTGTACTGATATTTAATCTACGTACGTTTTACTTTCATTAGACAGAAATGGGATCAAAATAGAATATTCTGTAAATAAATTTCTAGTCTTTCTATAGAGAAGATAATAATAATTTAGATTATTAGATTATTCAACATTTCAGAATTGAGGTTTCAGTGGAGCTTATCGGTTTAGCGCGCGGGATAACACGCGGAAAGCTAAGGGTCCCCTAATTTAACATAACGCTTATGAGGAAAAACACTTTTTTTTTTTTTTTTTTTTTTTTTTTTGAGATTTTTGAGAAAACTATTCCACTTATTCCGGAGAAATTTAAATGATAAATACTATACATACTTTTACGTGCTTTAAGCAATAGAAATTTTTTAAGAATTTTTTTAAACCGATAACCTCCATTGTGTGTATAGAATAAAGAAAAACAATTACTCAAATTTACGTTATATAAAATAATATATATTTTTTAATATGCTTAAACTATAGATATGTGTATTGTAAAGATCTATATATTTTGTTAAAGATAATTTTAAAATTTATTATATGTTAATATATATATAATAAAATAAAAGTAATATATCAATTTATTAAAATAAAAAAACATTAGAAATATTTGATATCAATTATTATTTATGATAAATTTTTGTTTTGTTATTTTATTTATTTAATTATTTTTATTTATAACTTTAATTTTTAATAAAATATTTTATATATTCAAAGTATTTAACAATTTGTTGCATATTGTATGTGGGTAAATATGGTGTAACTTACACATTTTTTTTGAAAAAATGAGAGATAAGTAAAGTACTTTAGAAAACTAAATTGAAAAGAGAAATCCTTTACGTAGAGTTAAAATAATGGAAATTCCGTGAATCTTATAACACCATCATTAACATAAATCTCAATATCAATAGTCATATAAGACTAAATTGTCGTAAAGTAAATTTACTTTAATGCAACATACTGACTAAAAAAAAGTCACGTAATTTAAGTTAGTAAAAATACATTTTCAATTGCTTTCAGTTGATATCTTTTAATATTTTTGTTACTTTTATTTCTTTTATAGCGCAAGTAAAATATAATGAAATAAATTTCAGTCTTACAAATATTGTATTGTCTTTAAAAATAAAATATAATACAAAAAGGTTTCAATGAAAATTATTGACGCTATACTACTGATAAAGTGAGTAAATTTATATGTACTTCAGTTTCTACGTTTTGTATTTGAACATAGATATTTTGTAGATGTTTTTTACTGTATACGTACGTTTTAATTTGCGTAGACGCAAAATAGGAAATAAATAGAATATTTCGTATATATATTTCTATGCTATATACAGAAGATAATAATAATTTAGGTTTTAGCTTTTACATTTCAGAATTGAGGTTTCAATTGAATGTATAGAATACTAAAATTAACATTATTTATATTTTTTTATGCGTACACAAAATAGATAGTTGCATTTTAGAAGGATATTACATACGCTATTTTCAAACTTTATAAATGTGTAAAAATAACTAATTTATCAATATATACATAAAAATTATTAAAAATAACAATTTTGATTATTATTCATTAATTATGATACATGATAAATTTTTGTGTTATTTTTTTTTTTTTATTATTAACATAATTTCAATAGTAAGTTTTAATTGTAATTTAATTTAAGTTTTAAAAAAGTATTTTATATATTAAACTTAATGTTTAATATTTCACACCTTACATTTAAATGTAATATTCACAATCGATTGCTATGAGAGAATTTGTCAAATGGAAATAAGAAATCTGTTATAAGTATTAAAACTGTAAGGTTTAATAAACGAAATGTCGTGAAACCAATAAGATCAATATTTAGTCAAATTATACTAAAATGTCGTAAAGTAGAATTACTTTAAATAATAAAAAACTTACAACTGTAGAAAAAAAAAAATACACGTAATCGACAAAAATAAATTGTGAGCTGTTTTCCGATGTTATATTGCAATATGTTTTTGAATTTTATTACTCTTTTAGCAAAAGTACAATGTAATGAAATATATGTTATTATTACAATGATTATACTGTATGTTAAATGGTCTAGTTATCGGCATGCTTGCAGCAATTATCGGCAGGTGTTTGCCTTTTATAATATGTTTCCCTCATTTGAGAGCTTTGAAAATTTTACAAAGAAATAAAGAAATGATTGCTTAATATTCTCTTTTGTGTCAAAATTTCACAAACAAATAATGAGTGATGGTAGGTGTTTAAAAATATACAACTGCTAATAACTAGTAAAATTACCATAACTATAGTAATGACTTTAGAAATACAATATAATACAACAAGATTTTAATAAAAAATGATGGCGCTCATTCTACTGATAGTGTGGAATATAAATTTATATTATACTACATGCACGTTTTGTATTTGAACCAAGATATTTTCTAAGATATCTAATATACGAACATTTTTACTTTTAGTAGGCAGAAAATAGGATATAAATACAATATTCTAAACATATAATGCTAGTCTATATTGAGATGCTAACAATAAGTAAACTTTTAATGAGATTTCAATTGTGATAATAGAATTGTGAGGATTTGTATATTTTACTAAAATTAATATTATTAATTAATATTTTTCAAAATTAACAACTTTAGTTAATTAATATGAAAATTGTAATTTATCTGTATTAAATTCTGATGAGTAATTATAAAATAAAATTTTCAATTATATTTACATTAAAAATTATAATAATTTTAGTTATAATTTAATAATTCTATAATAATCATTTGTTTTAATTTTAAAATTATTTAAATAATTTTATTTTATTACGTAAAGTTTTAATAAAAGATTTTATTTATATAACTCGTATTTCAGGTTGAGATATATTAGAAACCAACAATATTGTCAGATTGATGCAAGCTTGATATATAATACACGGATTAATAGTTCCTATGTGATTGATGAGGCGATATGTTAAAATATATTGCAAATGGAAATTGGAATTCATATTATACTGTGAAGGTACATCTACGAAGTGCAGTGCTAAAAACTTCATCATTCATAAAGTTAGAAAAGAGGCATGAATTTATTTATACAAATTAATTCTTTGAATTTGGGTACTTAAATATAAAAGTAAAATGTTAACTATACTCGACTCAAAAAACCTGAGTTACCTGCCGTTCGACCTTTTACGGTATCGACCAGCCACCCCCCTTCTCCTCAAACGTGACATTGGGCGATACTTTAGGCATGCCTGATTTAAATCGACTGAGGATTTTTGAGTCGAGTATATATAGTAAGTTATAGTGGATCATTTCTTTAACGAAGAGGGTGACATTCACAAAAATTTAATATTTCTCATCCTTGCAGTTTTTCAGATAAAAAGTCGGTCATTTTATGTTTTGTAAATTATACAAAAATAAATATTAAAAATAAAATTATTATTTTTTATTTTTAGTTTAAAATTTTAGTTTCATAAAACCTTATGTTAAAAATCAATTTAAAACTTCTTCCCTCATTCCATTGAAAAGAGTCTAAAAATTTGTATTGCCACATTGACTATTAAAAATCAAAATTTAATTTTACGCGATCTTGTTGCGAAAAAAAGGCTTATCTCGTTTTTTTGTCAGTGGAAGCAAAAGGCCAATCTCGTTCCCGAACGTTATGTAGATGGCGCTCGAGATAGGCCTTTTGCTTCCACTGACAAAATAAGAGATAGGCCTTTTGCTTCCACTGACAAAAAACGAGATAGGCCTTTTAAAAACAACAATAAGTTTTGAGAGTTGCGTGAAGGATTATAGCTACTAAAATGAATATGTATATAGAAATAAAAAATCTGTTACTGAAAGGTTAAAATTCAAGAAAATGCAGTGCAACAAATAACACCATCATTATACATAAAGCTTAATATCAATATACTGACAATTGTAACAAAGCTTGGAGCAGTACCGTTATGTCGCGTATATTATTATATTTCTAGCTTTTCATTATCAATTTTTACCATCAATATAAAATCTGTAGATTTTATATTGATGTCAATTGTAGTTTCTTAAAAGCTTTTTTATTGTTGATTCTTTGTTTCTCTTACCGCCACGGTGCAATTTCGCACACGTGCATTTGAGAAGATGCTTTTGCCTCCCCCAACCCTTTGGTCCGTCATATAAAATGTGCGCGACGCCTGCTTTGTCGGTGGCTGTCGCCACTAAGTCAAAGGCGCCGCACACGCCTAGCTTGGACCTGGGTGGCTGCAAAAGCATCTTCCCTTGCAACAAAGGGTGGTTCAATGACCTGTTAGCGTCCCCACGCCACGACCTGGTATAAAAGCCCAGGGTTCCTTCCCTCCTTACTCAGTAATTGTCATATAGTGTGAGAGTACACATCTCTCTTATCGCGGTTCAAGTCCGTGTGTTTTACATAATAGTCAATATTATGTATTATTTAATATGTAATATATTTGATATAATATATGCATAAATGCATATTTGTAAGATCAGTGATATGCATAATAATATGCAAATATATGCATATTATATAAGTTTAATTAGTGCATATTTTAATCACTAATAAAGTGATAAAAGTGACCGCATGTGGACTTTTTACCATGCGCGTAAAGTGATAATTTGGTATTATGATTGGTAATCATGTGTCTTTTTACCTATGTAAAAGGTATATACAATAATAACATTTGATGTGGTAATAATAACTAAGGTATGGATCCGTAATTGTGTTTGTTCTTATTTACATAAAAACCAACTCCCTTAAAACCAATAATAATATTAAGTATAATATTAAGTAATAATCTTAAGTATTAACTTTACTTATACATAATCAATAGCATTTTTATCTACCTAACAATATAGGTAATAATATATTTAATTAATTATTCATTTATTTAAGAGTCTCATATGCAAATTAGCTAGCCGCTTGCATCTCATTAAATTAATTCTTGAGCAGAATCCCTGAACTGCTGCAGATGGCCCCCAACGAGTGGGCAATTGGGCGACATGCTTCCGATGTCACTCAACGAGTAGGCAGGTGGCACCATGCTACAAGCTATAATATTAATTAAAAAAAAAAAATAAAAAAATAAATCCACGTAATCGACAATTATAAAAAAAAAAAAAAAAATTGAATTGCTTTCAGTTGATATCTTGTAATAATTTCATTACTTTTATTTCTCTTTTAAGCGAAAGTACAATGTAATGAAATAAATTCCAGTTTTACAAAGATTGTATTGTAGCTTGAATTGTCTTGAAAAATAAAATATAAGACACAAAGGCTTCAATTAAAATTATTGACGCTTATACTGCTGATAAAGTGAGGTTTAAAATTTATATGTACTTCAGTTTGTACGTTTTGTATTTGAACCTAGATATTTTGTACAGGTATTTAATTTACGTACGTTTTACTTTGCGTAGACACAAAATAGGATATAAATAGAATATTCTGTAAATATATTTCTAGTCTTTATCTACAGAAGATAATAATAATTTAGGTTTTAGCTTTAACATTTCAGAATTGAGGTTTCAATTGTGCGCATAGAATAAAGAATAAATTGTATATTTTACTAAAATTTACAATATATTTTTTCAATTTTCTACAAATCTACAATACAATACAAAAGAACGAAGCTGTTTTTAACTTCTTATATGAGTAATCTTGAAAGTTTATTTTAAATTTATTATACAAATAAAAATTAAAAATTTTATTTATAATTTCATAATTATAAAATATGTAATTAGTTATTTTTGTATTAAATTTTATTTAATGACATCTATTTTATATCGTAAAGTTTTACTAAATTATTTTATTTAAATAACTTATAGTTATGATTGAGGAATTTAATAAAACAAATAGAAAGTCATTATTATTCAAACTTACTTGGAGAAACTAGAGCTGATATATTTAAATATACGTAAATGCAAATCGGTAAATATATACGGAGTACGGAGGTTGATCATAGAAATGCTGTGCTAATAACTTGATAATTAAATTATGAATAAAAGCATGAATTTGTTTATATAATTTATTTCTTTGAATTGTGATATTTTAATATAAAATTAAACTCGAAAAAAAAAAATTATAAAAAAAAAATTATAAAAGGTACTCCTTGCACATCCTCGCGCTTTGTTGCCATGTTTGTGGTGCCTAATGCATTGTCCAGCATAGGGGAAACATCATTTCTCCTAATTTTTCACATAAAAAGAGTTTATTTCAACTGAACAAATTTTTCTCATATTCTTCTAGCTTATTAGGAGCTAGAAATAAGGATTTGATGGAGGTTTGAAGCTTAGTTCGCTAGTAAAAAAAAAAAGCCTATCCTGGCCTTTGTATTCCTTACTAAATGGCGGCTCTTCAATATGAGTGCATTCGGTCTACACCTATTCTATTTTAGAAGGTATAGTGGTTCATCTCGTTAACGAAGAGGTTGCATTATATTCTGAATAATTCTTTCTACGTTGTTTATATCCTGCAAAACAAAATGCTATAATTTTAAAATGAAATTGAAGGAATTAAAAATATATATATATTTATTTCTCCCAATACTAATTCGAGCGGATACAGTGTAATTAACTATGTAAAGTCAACTGTGATTGGCTAGTAGGTTTATAACACGCTCTCTGATTACTTTAGCGCCGCGGATACAGCTTTTGACGGGAACGACTTTGTTTTGGCCAGAGTATTTATATATTTTTTTTCGTATTATTAATTTAATATTTTTTAAATAGTTTCTATTTTAACTTTTTATTTAGCGTTTAAAATTTATTTTTACTATTATTATTTTAATTTACATATCGATCTTGTTGCGAAAAAAGTCTATCTCGTTTTTTGTCAGTGGAAGCAAAAGTTCTATCTCGAGCGCCGTCTCCATAACGTTCGGGAACGAGATAGGCCTTTTGCTTCCACTGACAAAAAACGAGATAGGCCTTTTGCTTCCCCTGACAAAATACGAGATATGCCTCTTTTTCGCAACAAGATTAATATTATCTTTAAATTGGAATAGCCTAAATGTTTGCATGTGTTTCACATATTATCTAAAAATTTGTTTACTGATTGTAGTGAGAGTGGAATGAATATGCAATTTGAAGTAACATTTCATCATTACTACATTTTAATTAGATATTTTACAAGCATTCACTTTGTCAGATATCAGCCAGTCACCTGGTGATGTCTTGCAAATTATAAAAATAAGTTTTAAAACTACAAAATTAACTTTTACTTACTAATTATAAATAATATTATGTAACAAAATATATCTATTTTTCTTTTGTAATAATTTTTAATTGCATTTATTTATTTATTTTTAATAAAATGTTTTATTTATTAACTTATCATCACGATTTTGCTATCGTTAGAATATGATAATGTATTCAAAAAATGAATAACAAGTGAGTCTTGGTCTCATATGAATGGAGTTAATAAGTTAATATTTGCTACTATGAATAAAAATAATTTATGAATTTTCAAGAATAAATGACACCATTATGCCACATGTGTGGCAGAAAAAAAAAAGTTTTAAAAATATTACTATTTTTTAGGCTTTGTTTTTGTTTTGTTTTTCTGCCTATACATGTGACATAATGTCATTTATTTCATAATAATTCGTAAATTATTATTATCCAAAATATTAAATACTTTTTAGACTTTAATCTTTTCTAACATTTTTATTTCAGCTAAAGTCAAAACACACTCATTTTTTTACGTAAAACTATAAGTAAGTGATGTCAAATTAAAATTTTACTGTCATAAAATCCTATGTTAATTTCAATTTATAACTACTCCCCTCATTTCATAGAGTCTAGAAATTTTGATTGCCACTTTGACTATTTATTATCATTAACTTTTTAATTTTACATATATACATAATATATACATATTATGATAGTAACTTATACAAATTATGTTAATTAATTTAGCTTTTCTAAAATTCAAACATAAATACAATTTAAAATTATGTATTTATTATTTTAAAAAACAAACTTTGTTATGTATTGTATTTTTATTTTTTATTAAAAATAAGCAATACTGATATATTGATAATTGTATAAATAATTTTTGAGGTGGGAAATCAGGTACTACGGGATTTGACTAAAAAATTGTAAAGAAAGAAAAATCTGAAATTTTGCACAGTGATACATTAGGATAAGGTAACTTCAAAAATGTAAAAAAAATTGGGAAATCACCATGCTAGATTTTTAATTATGATTTTTTGCAGTGTTAGCCCCATGAGAGCCCATGTTAATTTCAATAATTATTTTCCCTCTTATCTGATGGTCACGGGTTTTGAAAATTTTATCATAGGTAGCTGTTACTGTTAACATTTAAATGGCACCATAAAGTTTCAAAGTTTTCTTTATAAATTTTGAGATACAAGCAATCTATATACAACCCTTCAATATATATATTTTTTTATTGTTAAATTTTTAACATATTGTATATATATTTTATTTCCACACATACATTGAAGTTCAAATAAGTTCATAAACTGTGTAATGACCCGCACTGCTGTGTGGTCCATTACTGGTGATTTAAATGCTCGCGCCTGTTAGAATAGTTGTATGATGTGCAATAGATGGCGTGTCGAAATAATAGTGCATATTGTGTCCAATAGATGGCGGGCCTAATTGTTTCGATTAACTCACGTGCGAGCTTAGACTAGGAAGTTGGCTGGTTCAACTTTCTGACCAAGCTAAAGTTGTCTTTTGCCATTTGGCTTTGTGGTGCTTACAGGCTGAGTAAGAAGTTACACGCTCTGTCGTGGATGCTTACTGGGTCTTGCAGGCCGGATAGGAAGTTACGCGCTGAAGAAGTGCGGATGCTTGTCCGAGTCTGTGAAGCGTTCGTTGCGAACGCTTCTGGTAAACAAGGGGACCTCCTTAGGTCCACCATAGAACCCCTATGCAGAACTCCCTTGCTGGTACATGCTGCGGCCGCATGTGTAAGTGGTAGAGTTCCCGAGGCCTTACAGTTGCATTAGATCATATGTTTTGTTTGTGGCCTGAGTGCCTGTTTATTATTTTAATCATAGTAATTAAGTATTTATATTGTCAGCTGTTAGTCTGACTTGTATTCTATTATAGTTTTAATTAAGTTAAAGTTGCAGTAATATTAAGCCTTTTGTTTGCACATAAGTTAAGAACACAGCTATTGTTCACAAAGGTCAAACTTAGCTGATGTCCCTTCAGGGCACAGATAAGGGGTAGGATGTTTGGGTGGTTTTGATCTTAAGCAAATAATTGAATTAGTGGTGATAATTAGCTAGCAAATAGAGTTTTGGCAAATCATATTGTTCAGTGCCTGCTAAAATCCCCTAGACAAACGAGCTAAACTTTAATTGGTACAGGCGCTGTAACAAACTTGAGGGCTCGGCCTCTAATTACTTTTTTGAATCTCAAGTTAACTTAAAGGGTCGGTAGTAACTATCCAAACACCCCTCAAGCAAAATTGAGAGGTAGGTCTTCAACAACCCCTAAACTAGAGTTAACGTATAAGTCATAGTTTTAATTAGTTGTTTAAATTACATTTAAGTTTAACGTTTGCCAAAGTTCCGAATTGTTAGTTAATTTGTAAATTTAACATCTCGTTTTAGAGATCTTTGTTTTGAATTAGTCGTTAATATCAAACGCTCAACATTCCAAACTTTATCATTGTATATTTTATTGTTTAGTGGGTATTATTAATTAAAGCTTAATTACTAGTTTTAGTTTGTCAATTTTAAGTGTGAAATAGGTATATGTGTGTGAATTAATATTGTTATATTTTTACAGTTATTTTTACAAACAAATTAAGTTTTTTTTGTGTACATCCAAACCTATTGTTTAATTAATTGTACCATCAAGTGTGTATAACTAACATATTATCTTAGTGCATTAGCATTGTGTAGTCCTAAAAATTGTATTGTAATTTTGAAAATGGCGTCAAATGATGAAAATTTTGGTAGTTCTGCACCAAGTGTAATTGAGGATGAATTTTTGTCGCCAATCAGTGATGAGGAGGAGGAGTCTCTGCGGAGTAGACTAAGGAACTTACTATCTGTGGATGGGAGCCAAAGACCCCCTCCACCCCTAGCTCGTGCTCCTGGCAGGGTCAATCAGACTGGTCAGGCAATGTCACAACCTGATGGTCAAAGTCAAACTTTGGTGCCTGAGCAGTACGTGAATCAAGGCAGGAATAGATCAATTAGCGGTAATGTAACAAGTTGCAACAGCTACTGGTATGATAATGGCCTGGACCGGAGTGCAAGTTCGTACAGGAGTATTAGAGTGGCACCTGATAGCTTTAGTGCAGCAATGTCTTCATGGGGGAGGGGTAATGTAACACCTCCGCGCTCATTGCCCATCTACACTGGTCAAGTAAGAGCTGCTTCTCATGTCAGTAGAACAAGGAGCTCGCCTATTATGAGCTCTAGATTAAGTTATCACTGGGTCTGTGGAGGTAATACTTCAATGCAACCGAATGTGAGTCAAAATTATAATGTTCCGTCGATACCGGTTTCGCACGTGCATGTGCCACACGTACAGCGAGCTGCATCAACAAGTACGGTTCTGCAGCCACCGTTGCGTACACATTTTGTGCAAGCGCAAGGTTTGGATCATCAGCAATCATCGCTTAGTGCTCAACCGCAAGGGTGGCAACCGCAGGCTCAACAGCGACTTGCTCGACCATATGCATTTGTGAACCCAAGTGTACCGGTATCATACCAGTACGTGTGTTCACAGGCTCCGCCCAGTGCTGGAGTAAACACTTCTATTGGTGTGCAGCCTTCAGGAGCATCGATGCATCCATTTTATCAACAGCATCAGCAACAGCAGCAGCAGCAATATCATCAGCAGCAGCATGAACTGCGACAGCTGCAATACCAACAGCAGCAGCAGCAGTATCTGCGGGATCAGTATCAACAACAACAGCAGTCTCAACAACAGCAACAGCATCAACAACAACAACATCTGTATTCAGGGGGGTTGAGTGGTCATCAACTGCCAGTACAAGGATTCGGTGGTTATTATGTACCTGCCCAAATTCCTCATACTCCTACCGGTATAGATAGAAGCCAGTGCAGACTACCTTCATTCATTGGAAGAAGTGACCCACGCACCCCTGCTGATTTTTTAGCGGAGTTTGTGCGCTATGCTGAGATGATGAATAAATCTCCGCAAGAGCTTCTACAAACGACTATGCCAAACGCATTGCAAGGAGAAGCGTATAGATGGTGGAGATTTTATGGAGGTTTTCAAGACTGGCAGGTGTTTTCGAACATGTTTATGTTTGAATATGCTTCTCTGCATTATTATGAACAACTTGAGGATGAAATACGGCGTAGAACTCAGCACAGATTAGAACCTTTGTCGTCTTATATACAAGTTATGGACGAGCTTTTTAACAGGCTAAATAGGAGAGTGGACAATGCGGAACGTGTGTATCGAGTGATGTCACAAGTACATCCTGATTTTAGACCATTCTTTAACGGTCGGGAGTACCACAGTCTGCAAGAGTGTGCTACGGATGCCTTACGCATACAGAGTTTGGTGGCAATGGAGAGGAACTACAGATCTCCACCGCGACCTTCCCAGAGCCTTGAACCTTCGCTAGCGTTTGCAGGGGGCAGTGCTTCTCCTTTTCCGCCGAGGTCGGAAACCTATGTGCCTATGTGGAGGCGGAACCAGGGCTTTGGCTCCAGCAGCTGGAGGAGTAAAACACCTCCCCCTAGGTTGGATAACGAGCGAGAGTCAGTGGGTGGAAGTCAGAGGCCTCAGCAAGGTTGTTCTCCACCAGTAAGTGGAGTGAATCAGCAGACTACAAGAGAGGGGCGTCAAGGAAGTAATGGAGGGCAAAGAGTCAGATTTGCAGATCGGCAGAGCCCAAGCAATAGCGGCCAGAGACAACCTTCTCCAGGTAGAGACAGCATGGTGTGTTATGGGTGTGGTGAGAGAGGCCATATGGTTAGGTTCTGCCCTAAGAGCGGAGAAGGTCGGACTCAGAGTCCAAAAAACGGGCAGAGCCCCTCACGGCAGTAGGAGAGCGTGAGGGGGTGCCTCAGGTGGAAGCTATTTCCAAAGCATTTGCTGGAGCAGTTGTGCAAGTTAGCAAGTGTATGCTAGACTTTGCTGGTGGTAGGAGGAAAGCAGAGAAAAGGCGGCGCAGACGAAGAAGATCTGTGGCAAGAAAGTTGGAGATGCCTGAGGCACCTCCAGAGTCTGATTTGGAACAGACAACTGGTAAAGATGCAGTGTCAGAAGGTGATGCTGAGAAGGCAAAGGAGCCGCTAATATTGGTTAAGATTTTAGGGAAGCTGTATTTGGCTTTATTGGACACAGGTGCCAGCCATTGTTTTGTTTCGGAGGAAGTAAGCGCAAGGCTACGAGCAGCTGGCATGTTACACAAGAATCATAGTCGGGAATCTGTGAACTTAGCATCGGGCAAAGCACAAATCAAGAGTTCGGTAGATGTGCATGTGGCATGGCTTCAAGGGAGCTGCAGGCAGAAGTTTCTAGTGGTTCCTGGTTTGTCCAGGCAAGTTATTCTTGGGCGAGATTTTCTGGAGCTTAACAAGATGGACGTCAGCATTGGGAGAGGGGGTTGGTGTACAGTAGACGAAGATTCTGAGTTTGTACCGGACATTATACCCTTTGATGAATCGGTAGATGCTATTAAGTGTGGATCAGCTGAATTGAACGAAGCATGGGTCGACTCAGTGATTGAGAAGATGGAGGGATCAGATGTTGATAGAGAGAGAATGAAGGCAGTGCTTGCGGAGTTTAAGGACAAAGGTCTGTTTTCTAAGAAGCCTGGGTTGATAAAAGGTTACCAGTGTGAGTTTGAGCTAGAGGAGGGCTATAAGCCTTACAAGGCCAAGCCAAGGCCGCATACTAGTGCGAAGATACAGATCTTAGACGCGTTGATTGATGAAGAGTTGGAAGATGACACCATGGAACCTTGTTTTCCCAAGAAGTGGGCGTGTCATGCAGTGATGGTGAATTAGAAAGGTTCTACGCAAGCAGCGCCGCATTATAGACTTTGTATTGACAGCAGGCCCTGTAATAAGTATATAAAGAGCAAGTCGTACAGCATTCCTCGTATAGATTACATCATGTCGTTAATTGGTGGTTCTAAAGTGTTTTCAGTCATTGATCTGTCCAGAGGATATCACAATATTGAAATTAAGCCAGAGTGCAGAGATTTAACAGCTTTTGTAACGCCTCATCGTGGTTACTTTAGATACAAAAGGCTGCCATTTGGAATTAAAACTGGAACGTTTATATTTCAGTATGTTATGGACAGAATATTAGAAGGTATTGCGTACAAGTTTTGTATTCCATTTTTGGATGACGTAGTTGTCTACTCTGATAATATGGAGCAGCATGAGCAGCACATGAGGCAAGTTCTTCAAAGACTTGATGATGCAGGTGCCAAGGTTAATCCAGACAAAGTTCAGTTGTGTTGTAAAGAAATAAAACTTCTTGGATATGTAATAAGTGAGGGGAAGCGTAGGCCTGACATGTCTAAGGTTAGAGCTATTAATGAGTACCCAGTACCGCGTAAGCCGAAGGATATCCAACGCTTCATGGGGCTTATAAATTTTTTCGCGCTCTTCATTAAGGACATATCGCTTGTTGCTCGTCCTCTGACAAAGTTGGTGAGTAAGAACATTCTCTGGGAGTGGAAGCAGTGTCAGCAGGAAGCGTTTGATAAACTAAGATCGTCGTTGACCTCGGAGTCATGTTTGGCTATGCCAAAGATGGATGAACCATTTTTCATTGAGTGTGATGCAAGTACGGAAGGTATAGGGGCATGTCTAATGCAGGTGCATGATGGAGCACTGAGGCCAGTTGCATTTACAAGTAGAGTGTTGCTTCCAGCAGAAAGGAACTACTGTATAAGTGAGTTGGAGGCATTAAGTATTGTGCATGCAACACACAGGTTCAGAGACTATATAGCTTACACGCACTGCACTGTGTTCACTGATCATGCGAGTCTTAAGAATATGATGACCATGGAGAATCCTTCTGGGAGAATACGTCGTTGGGCCATGAGGCTTATGGGGCTTGACATCACGATAAGGCATAGGAAAGGTTCATGTATGAGGGTAGCTGATCCGCTGAGTCGGGCGGCAGTTGAAGTCGTGCAAGAGGAGTTGCAAGGTGATAAGTGGGTAGATGAACTATTTCCTATTATTGATGATCAAGAGGAGTCCATGTTGAAGTTTGCGGAAGAAGGAAGCACTGCAGTCTCTCACTCGTGTAAGCGATGTGCGAATAAGGCAGAGGTGGACCCAGACCCAGAGCTCAGCATGCTGTTCGTGGAGCCAGAGGAGACGTTCCACGGGGCTGTGGAGAGTTGGGAGGATGAAGGTCTGGTCGACTCTTCTATTGTGGGTGTGCAGGAATGTGTAAGTGGAGGTGCAGGGGTGCTGACAGAGGGTCAGTGGCAGCTCATGGCCATGGAGTCAGACGAGTTTCCTCAGTCTGACAAGGAGTGGCAAGCTGAGCAAAGGAAAGATCCTGCTTTGGTGGAGATTGTAGGAAAGTTGAGTGGAGGAGAGGGTGTGTATTATCTCAAGAGTGATGTACTATATAAGAAAGGCTTTCATGGGGAGGAGTGGATTGTTGTGCCGAGTCATCTTAGAGGTCTAGTGTTGAGGTTGTGTCATGACAGTGTTCTTGCTGGTCACTTTGGAGTAAGGCGGACAAGTAAGCGCATAGCAGAACGTTACACTTGGAGGGGGTTTAAAAAAGACATTCAGGAGTATGTGCGAGGATGTGATGTGTGTCAGAAGGTTAAATCGCTGAATGTTGGGCCATGTGGTTGGATGTCATCTTGGCAATCTAAAGGTCCTGGTGTGGAGGTCTGCGCAGACATTTTTGGGCCACTTCCAAGGTCATCTAGAGGTCACGAGTACTGTCTTGTGATAGTGGATAAGTTCACCAAGTTTCCAGAGCTTTTTCCTTTGAGAAAGGCAACAGCTAGGGCTGTTGTTGACAGGCTACTTGAGTATTGTATGAGGTATGGAGTGCCAACGAGTATTTTGACTGATAATGGTGTGCAGTTTCTGAGCAAAGTATGGACATATGTGTGTCAGCAGTTAGGTGTTAAGCACAGGAGGATAGTTGCCTATAGAGCACAGGGTAATCCTGCTGAGAGATACATCAGAACTATTAAGCAGTGTGTTAAGGCTTACACTGTCAGTCACAATCAGTGGGACAAGTTCTTGCATCCTATTGCCTACTCTATAAGGACTTCTCAGAATGATGTCACCAAGTTAACTCCAGCTATGCTTACGTTTGGTAGGGAGATAAGGTCTCATATTGGTGAGAGAGAGCAACCAGTGGAGCCCTCTAATGATGATAGAGTGAACTATGCCTCACAGTTAGTTGAGCAGTTGGAGAGTGCAGTTGAGTTTGCGCGCAGGGAGATGAATAAGGCTGCTGAGAGCCAAGCTGATAAGTATAACAAGGGGAGGAGGGAGCACCATTTTAGTGTTGGTGATAAAGTATGGAGGAGGACTAATACTTTAAGTAGTGCTGACAAGGGGATTGCTAGTTCTCTGGTACCCCCATATGAAGGGCCGTATGTGTTGACTAAGCAAGTAGCAGATAATGTCTTTGAGCTAGAGACTGCTGCTGGGAAGGCTGCAGGGAGAAGAAATGTTGACCAGCTGAAGTTAGTTCACTCACCTCCAGAATGGGGGCAAGATGGTCACTTGGATGGGGGGAATGTACCCAAGGTTCCTCAAGCAGCGCGTGTGTTCCCTAGATTACGTGATAGAACTGGGTTGAGAGGCCCTGACAGGTTTACAAGTTAGAAGATGAAATATAAAACCCCCGTATTGCTCTTTTTCGGAGGAGGGGGTGATGTAATGACCCGCACTGCTGTGTGGTCCATTACTGGTGATTTAAATGCTCGCGCCTGTTAGAATAGTTGTATGATGTGCAATAGATGGCGTGTCGAAATAATAGTGCATATTGTGTCCAATAGATGGCGGGCCTAATTGTTTCGATTAACTCACGTGCGAGCTTAGACTAGGAAGTTGGCTGGTTCAACTTTCTGACCAAGCTAAAGTTGTCTTTTGCCATTTGGCTTTGTGGTGCTTACAGGCTGAGTAAGAAGTTACACGCTCTGTCGTGGATGCTTACTGGGTCTTGCAGGCCGGATAGGAAGTTACGCGCTGAAGAAGTGCGGATGCTTGTCCGAGTCTGTGAAGCGTTCGTTGCGAACGCTTCTGGTAAACAAGGGGACCTCCTTAGGTCCACCATAGAACCCCTATGCAGAACTCCCTTGCTGGTACATGCTGCGGCCGCATGTGTAAGTGGTAGAGTTCCCGAGGCCTTACAGTTGCATTAGATCATATGTTTTGTTTGTGGCCTGAGTGCCTGTTTATTATTTTAATCATAGTAATTAAGTATTTATATTGTCAGCTGTTAGTCTGACTTGTATTCTATTATAGTTTTAATTAAGTTAAAGTTGCAGTAATATTAAGCCTTTTGTTTGCACATAAGTTAAGAACACAGCTATTGTTCACAAAGGTCAAACTTAGCTGATGTCCCTTCAGGGCACAGATAAGGGGTAGGATGTTTGGGTGGTTTTGATCTTAAGCAAATAATTGAATTAGTGGTGATAATTAGCTAGCAAATAGAGTTTTGGCAAATCATATTGTTCAGTGCCTGCTAAAATCCCCTAGACAAACGAGCTAAACTTTAATTGGTACAGGCGCTGTAACAACTGCTGTAGAAGGCTGTTGAGATGCATATATTTATACAAATGTGAAGCAGAATACTGACATCGACACTGTAATGCCATATTATGACACATTTCAATTTGTAAAATTATAAAACTATTCAGTTTGTATTCAGAATACAAGCTATGTTAATGGCTAGATTAGGTGGTTCATGTTTTTCTTTGAACTGTGATTCTTAAATAGATATAAACGATATAAAAAGTTATAGTGGGTCATCTCGTTAACGAAGAGGGGGACTGAATTAGAGCGGAAATAGTTGAGGAAATTTATTTTTCATTTATTTATATCCATCAAAACAAATACTATAATTTTGAAATGAAACTGAAGTATTGTTTAAAATGCTTTTAGTTCCGAAAAAAAGTTTTATTAATATTAATATTAATATTTTTAATTTAAACAAGTTTCTAAATACTAGACATGCAAAAGTAGGTTTAGTGATCAAATAAACAAACTCACAGCTCAACAATACTATAACAAGGTGCTAGCAGACGACTTTGTGTTCCTGTCTCAATTTAACATGCTTTCTTATGTGGGAATGAAGCAGCTACAACTCAAGTTAAAATTATTTCTCAGAGTTTAAATTTTTATTGTAGCTTACTGAGCCTAAAAGATATATATTTTTTTTTCTGGATTTCAAGTCGATTGGGTGAAAATAATAATTTGTAACCAAATGGATTGAAATTTAGACAAACAAAAGCTTATAGGCTCAGTAAGTTACCGTAAAAATTTCGGCTCCGAGAAATGATTTTAACATAATTTATAGCTGATTTGTTGCCCCATAAGAAAGCATGTTTAATAGAAGACTTGCAAAAGTAGCTTTAGTGAGAAAATAAACAAACTCACAGCCCAACAATACTAACAAAGTACTAGCAGACCATAATAATATAGTGTTCCTGTCTACATTTTACATGCTTTCTTAAGGGGCAATGAAGCAACTATAGCTCAAGTTAGAATTACTTTTAAGAGCTGAAGTTTTTACTGTAGCTTACTGAGCCTACAAGCTTTTGTTTTCCTGGATTTCAAGTAATTTGGTAAAAGTTATTTTTTCACCCAATTAATTTCAAATCCAGGAAAACAAAAGCTTTGACGCTCAATAAGCTTCAGTAAAAATTTCAGCTCTGAAAAGTAATTCTAACTCAAGTTATAGCTGCTGCATTCCACCATAAGAAAGCATGTTAAATTGAGACAGGAACACCATTTGTTAGCATTTATTAGCATTTTGTTACCATTGCTAGCACTTTGTTAGTATTGTTGGGCTGTGAGCTTGTTTATTTTCTCTCTAAACCTACTTTTGCAACGTCTTCTATTTGACTTTAAATTTTGCGTTTATTTTAATTTTTTTAAATTTACATTATATTATCTTTAAAGTGGAATAACACAAATATTTAAAGGTATTTGATGTTTTTGGCCTAAACATTTAAGTAACATTTCATCTTTACTTCATGTTAATTTTATATTTCACGACCGTTGAGTTTGTCACATATCAGGTCTTGCGATTTAAAAAAAAAAAAAAAAAAAAAAGATTTTAAAAGAACAAAATTTATTTTTGATGACTAGTTATTAGTAATTTTTTGTAACAAAATGTGTTGATTTTTTTTGTATTAATTAATAATTTTTTTATTTATTTTTAATAAAATAATAACCCCCGTAAGCTGCAACGCTAACTAACTAGTTAAGCCGTAGTTAAGTTGTTATTTTGATTGTTGCAACAATTAAAAAAAGATAACTAAGGTTTAACTAGAGGTTGCAGCTTACAGCCCTTAATGTGTTAATTATTTACTATCTCGTATTATTTACTTTAAAACGTAACAATACTGATGATTGGATTAGGTGATCTGAGTTAAAAAGTATGTAATGAAATTAACAATTGAATATCTGCTAGTATGAAGAATAATTTATGAACTGTCATGAAAGAAATGACACCTTAATGCCACACGTAAAATCAGAAATATATATTCTTTTTATTTCTACACGTAATCGATATAAATACATTTTGAATTGCTTTCAGTTTATATCTTCTAATATTTTTATTTCTTTTATTTCTATTTTAGCGAAAGTACAATGTAATGAAATAAATTTTAGTCTTACAAAGATTGTACTGAACTCTCGTATTGTCTTTGAAAAATAAATTTTAATACAAAAAGGTTTCAATGAAAATTATTGACGCTTATACTGCTGATAAAGTAAGGTTTAAAATTTATATGTACTTCAGTTTGTACGTTTTGTATAAAAATTATTTGAGCAGAGATAATTTGTTCAGATATTTAATGTACGTAATTTTTTTTCCAGTATATAGTCACAAAATGGGATATAAATGGAATATTTTATATGTAGATATATTTCTGGTATAAATAGAGAAGATAATAATAATTTAGGTATTTAACTTTAACATTTCGGAATTGAGATTTCAATTGTATGGATAGAATTAGAGAGTAAAATGTATAATTTAATAAAATTGATGTAATTGATAGTTTTTGTAATATTTATATAGAAATAAGGCATTCAAAATTATTTTTTCTTTTGATTTTACGTCTAATTAAATACAAAATAAAATAAAATACTTATTATGTAGTAATAATATTTAATTAAAGTAATTTTTAATAAAAAATTGTCATAAAGAAATAATACTAACATATTTTTAATTTATTTAGTATTATTACTATTATTTACAAATATTTAATCTTTTTTTATAGTCAAATTTTTAATAAATTTTTATATATATTTATCTTTAAATATACAATGTGATGGATAATAGATAATATTAATATTATCGTCTACGAGTCCTGGTTAAGAAATGAGAAGATGTGATTAAAACAATATAATTATCAGAAATAAGTAACTGGATTATTAGCGAGAAATTCTTAACAAAGCTTTTATTAATTATTCAGGCATGCATTTCAAATATGAAGTCATGAAAAAAAGAAAGAAGTTAGTTGAACTGTAATTCTAGAACATAAGTTAACTCTGAACTACATGAAGAAGTTATAATGTGGGTAATCTTGTTAGAATTAGAAAAATTGACAACCATAAAACTAAACTGCATATTGCATGCAAATTTTTAAACACCTTTTCTTCCTTATTTCAGAAGGACGGATATAGAAAATTTTATCATAATAAATTTTTTTCTGCCAAATTAATAATAATGTCATTAAAGTTTTGAATTTCAGCTTTACGATCTTTTAACTACAAACATAATATTACTATAAATAATAAGGTTTTTAAAGAAAGGAAAAAAATAAAATAAAAAATTGAAATAAGAAGAAAAGTAAAAAGATTTTCTTTAATTAACGATATTGATAACATTATATAAAAAAACAAACAGTTTAAAAAAAAGGAAAGTATTGACTTCAGAAACAAATAAAAATGGAAAGAAAAACTTCATTGAAACAGGTTTACTACTATTATCTCAGTAAATGACAGTACAATATTGAGAAAGTGAATGTCAATTTAGTCACGTGCTGAAAATATCGTAAGACCACATAAAACCACATAAAACAATATGTACTTTTTAATGAATAAACACGTAATGGGAGCTTCAAAACTGATGAAAATTTTTACCAGAATATTAATTTAGCCCCACGAGACAGCGTGATAATACTGTAAAGTACGCAATTTGAGTGACTATTCATGTTTATGACGTCAGAATCATGCAAAAATTAGTATGAAAATGTTGTGCGGGTTGCATAAATCGAAATTTCTGATTACTGCTATGGGGCTACAGTTGGGTTTTGAGACAAACTAATGTTATTTATGTAAGTCCCATCAAGTGTTTTGTGATTTAAATGCTTATTTTTTTCTCTGGTTTATTCCTTTAATACAAGATACGACTAAATATATTTTCATATACATATTGACAATGTATTGTGAACCAAAATGTTAAGTTCTTATTGTATTGGCAATTTTACACTTCAATGAACTTTGTAACGATTTGTAGTGTCATTTTTATTTTCAATTTCTCTCTCTCTCTCTCACTCTCTCATTTAGAAATGTATTTTTTTTAAAGGACAAAGTTGAACTTCAATATGAATAAAAAGTTCTTATTCTCTTTCCTCAAAATCCGCAATAAATTGAAATAACTATGAATGTTCACTATTCACCGCATTTATTTTTCTATAGCTTTTCAAAGAAAACGCAAAATTTAAAAACATTCTTACCTTTTAATATATTTTTAATCATGGAGAAAAAAAAACAAAATAATTATACTAATAGTGTGTAAAGAATTATGAAGGCACATTTAAAAGTATAGATAACTTTACATTTAAGTCATTACAATTAAGCCGTAAGTTTAATTTAATTTTTAATTTAGTATATCAATAAATTAAAAAAAAAAAACTTTTAAGCACACTATATATTTTATTTATGATGACAACAATGAAATCTTAAAATTGTTTGCTTATTATAATTTTTATTAGCTATGTATTTTTAAATTTTTTCATAAAAATTTTCATTTTTCTCTCTTGCTAACTTTTTATTATTATTATTATTATTATTTTTATTATTATTCTTTCTTACAAAAAATTCTGGTTTTTAGATTTAAGATGTAAATAAATTGTTTAAAAAAAAAGAAAAAAAATGCTAACGTATTTTCTAGATTGTAATATACTTTGTATATCAATAAGATTGTTATAAAAAATATTTCATTTTCATACTAAATTTTAGAATAAAGTAAATTTCAGCCTCTATTTTTTATCCATCATGTGTCTACTATCATATATATATATATATATAAAAGTAGTATTGTATCATAAAAATGTACAATTTTACTTGCATTATCAAATTTTTTTTAGTTTTCAACCAAAAACTATATAATAATATCCATCTTTATAAAACCTTACGTATTTTATCGAAAATTTAAAAAGAATTTTATGAGATTTTAAGAAAATATATAATCATAAAAAAAAAAAAAAGTCTTACATTATCCATATTGCTATGAACATATGAGTAAATAATTTTTTATTATCTTTAAATATTTATTTTCTTACGAAAGAATTTTTATTTTTAGTATTCTATTATAAAAATTTCAGTAGATTTAACATTGCTATATAACTTTATACAATATTCTTTTACGTGAAAGTTGAGAAAAAATACATATAATGTGGGTAAGAAAATACTTTTTTTTATGAACTATAATTTTGTTCTTTTTAAAGTTGCTTTTTTTTTTTACGATCTATTGCCTTATAAACTCGATTTCGTGAAAGAACAAGTCTAAACCATACGTTAAAACAATTTTTTCGATATTCCTTATAGGGTGATTGCATTCATGTTAAAGTCAACGCCATAAGTGAGTACTAAATAGCATGGGCCAGTATACGAAAATGACACATTTTGCCAGTTTAAAAAGACTTAGCAATTTTTTTGAGAAAATTGATGCTATTAACAAGTTCAAATAGGTTTTCAAGTATGCGAGAAAAATATCAATGAAAAAAAAAATACTTATTTCCGTCGAAGATAATAGCGGAATCCCACGTATGTCCTATGCTAAGCAATGTTATTCGTTGCTCAAATATGGCATCAAAGCGCATTTATTATGACGTCATGCGCATGAAAAGTCAAACTTGCGTAATATTGATATGTATGATACAGTTTTGGTTTCTAATCATAACTAAAACATTTTCATCATGGAAAAGAAAAAAATTAGCAATACATTTTATTTTTAATCATATTTTAATGGTATTTTAATAGCGTCAATCGCGGATCCTACCAGTATATTTTTTCAAGAAAAGCACTGCGTGGTAGGATTTTCCAAAACTGTTCTAAGGTAAAAAAATGTTTTGTGTTTTTCTAAGCTTTAGGAAATTATGTTAAGCAAAATATTTTATAAAAATTATCTTTGAAAAATTACCTAGGAGCTAAGATTTAGACAGTTCACCAAGACACTGTATTTCACCGCCTGTGATCGCGTTTTCATCGATATTCACCCTTTGTCAAAGGCAATCAAATGCGAAGTAAATTTTCCTATAAATGTTTTTTTTTTTTCAAGCTTAATCATATTATATCTTTGAGCAAGGCAAAAATTATTTTCGGTTAAGCACTTTCCTCTATTGCAATAGAAGCTTCAAAAGTTCCCGAACGGGGGAGCGGCGGCCGCTGCGTTTTCTCATAAAGATAACATAGCGTGGTTGCGGGTTGCCTATGCAAATCGTTCGGGAACTTTTGGCCAGAGCTGTACACAGAAGTTTGATGCATATCAAATAATCTGCACTTTAATATGAAATCTTTATTTCCCTCTTTTATTCTTCTTCTTTCTTTAATTTTATATATTTTTTATGGAAGAAAAAGGAAATTTTGTAAATTGTAAAATATGATATTGGTACTAAATTTTTATGGGGAAAAAAGTGATAAGTGTTAATAATAGTAGTAACAATTTCACATATATCATATTTCAATCAACTTAAAAGGCGTACAAAAACATACAAAACAGATGCGATTTAAAAAAACTAATAAGATGAAAAACTATCATTGTAATATTTCTGTATATTTCAATAAAAAAGTCTACATCAAAAAAATTTTTTTTTTTTTTTTTCAAGTTAATTTTTTGCTCCTTAAAAATTTAATATTATATATTTGTTTGCAACTAATTAAAAAAAAGTGCTTAAATCTAATAGAGCTACAGTTTCATTTTTTTTTTCTATTAATCAAAATATCAAATGATACATAAATTACAAAATAAACATAAAAGTGTACGTACAAGTAATTTGTTATTATTATATTAGCATTATTTATTTTTCAAATAATGCGTACGAAAGCCGGTCACAGACGGCACTAAAAGATTAAATGTAATTTTCTATCCTTTTTTCCATTTCGCAACTTTTTGTTACTATTATTTTTTTACAAGTACACTAATAAGTAAGTTTAAAATAATCTCAGGCCTTAAAAAATATAGAAATTTAAAGAATTTTAATATTTACCAGTTAATAATAATAAATAAATGAATGCTTCTTACCGTTGGTGACGGAGCATTTATTAATAAGAGACACGTTATGAAACACACCTAATTTAACATTATGTTAATTGGGAAAAACACTTATTTTTTTTTAAGAAGAAAAACTGCTTTATTGATTCCGAAAAAAATTAAATGAAGGATACTGAAAATACATTTTTTAAGCTTTTGTTTTAATTTAATTTAATCCTTGATATGAAGCATTCATAGGGTGTATAATATGTAAAACAAATTAATTTATAAAAAAATATTATGCTCAGTTAGAATTAAAATAGAACAGAGAGAGAGAGAGAGAGAGAGAGAGAGAGAGAGAGAGAGAGAGAGAGAGAGAGAGAGAGAGAGAGAGAGAGAGAGAGAGAGAGAGAGAGAGAGAGAGAGAGAGAGAGAGAGAGAGAGAGAGAGAGAGAGAGAGAGAGAGAGAGAGAGAGAGAGAGAGAGAGAGAGTGAGAAAGAGAGAGATTAAATGAGAGAACAATATGTACTACACATTTCAATATTATGATATATGGTTTAATTATCAAATACAATAAAACTTTTATTAAACATATATAAATTGTTGTTTATTTATATGATTGCAATCCAAATATAGTACAACTATAAATAATAAAATAGACAAATATCAATGGGAAATGATTCAAATAGTAAAGTAGCATGCCATGATCAATCCTCCTTACACGTATGATAGAGGTATGTGGATAACGATTTTTGTTCATGTATATGTATGATATACTGTACACTACTGAAGCATATAGTATCAAAGTATATAAAATTAAGGGACACGTATCATTGCTCTTATTGCTCTAATAACTACAATATTTAACCGTCTATTGACTTTAAATTTACTATCATTTGACAGTTTTTAATATAAGTTACCTCGTATATATATTTTTTTATTTCGATTACCATCTAAATAAGAATAAAAGCAGTAATAGTAAAAAAAAAAAAAAAAAGTTAAATAAAATAATAATATTGAGTTTAGATCCTAAATTAAAAAAAAAAAAAAAAAAAAAAACTACTTTAATATTTTGCATGGTACTACATTTTATAACTTTTTATCATTTATGGTTTATCTTTATCCAACAACAAATTAACAAATTTAAACAGAAATGAAAAAATGAAAGAATAGAAAAATTATGAAATGAATTAATGAACGAACGAACGAACGAACGAACGAACGAACGAACGAACGAACGAACGAACGAACGAACGAACGAACGAACGAACGAACGAACGAACGAACGAACGAACGAACGAACGAACGAACGAACGAACGAACGAACGAACGAACGAACGAACGAACGAACGAACGAACGAACGAACGAACGAACGAACGAACGAACGAACGAACGAACGAACGAACGAACGAACGAACGAACGAACGAACGAACGAACGAACGAACGAACGAACGAACGAACGAACGAACGAACGAACGAACGAACGAACGAACGAACGAACGAACGAACGAACGAACGAATAAGTACACAAGTAAATAAATAATCAAAAGTTTATTTAACGCTATTACTGGTCAACTCACCTTAAAAACAAAACTACTACAACTAGACAATTGAATTATATAAAATAAAATTGATTAATAGTATAAAAGTAGTGGTGCTGTACAGTCCTGTACGTGTCTACGTGTCATTAGCAGTAAATTTCTAACTGATAACACTTCACAAAGAACAAATTAATCAATGGACACGTATGGATATATATGTCATAAACACATTGATGCAAAAGTACTTTTGGAAGTATTTTTAACTGCATTATAAATAGTATTATAAAATTTTGTTTTAGCTTGTTCTGTTGACGCTCTTTAACAATGATTGGCTGCCTCCACAAAAAAAAATAGACACACTCATTGGTTGATTATCTTTTTTTTTTTTTTTTTTTTTTTTTTTTTGAGCCAATAAAAATGAGTCACTGTTGAGCATAGATCTCCTTTGTAAAGTGTAAAGTTTCGTTCATTCTTATCAAGTCTATAAAGGTCTCAACGAAGAAATAAAAATGATTAACCATATAATACTGCGTATAAACGTCGTAACTAGGTAGTGATTTCATGATCAGGTGTTCTTAATTAAAAATATCGAAGCTGGCCCAATATTTGTGTGTTGCTTGCAGAAACCAACTTTCAAATTCAAATTCAAATTTTTTTTATTTCTCTCTTTCCTTCAATCATGTACAATAAACATCGTCAAGGTTAATTAACAGACAGAAAAAGTCAAAACACTTACATACTATATTATGCACATTAGGTGCTACTTTTACATTTATATTTATATTAAACACAATAAAAACATAGATGTGGGCATTGTGGGCTCACAAGAGGTCCCTGACTTTGTCAAAAAAAATTTTTTTTTTTTTTTCATTATAAATACACTATATCATTTAAAAACCATAAAATTCTTGTAAGCTTTAAAATGAATTATTTAATAAGAACAATTTTATATTTCTTTTGAAAAACATTGAAATCACTAATAAGTCTTATCTCTATAATGGTAATTTATTATATAATATGTTTAAGCAAATGCAAAAAGGACCGTTTTTATATTTTTCAGTTGTGTATTAATAATAGTGATTTTAATAAATCCTGTTCCCTTGCTCCAAAATATGCGCAAGTAGCATCAGGTGATCGTAATTTTTGTTGTTGTTTAGACTTAAAAGCACAAAAAAAAAAAAAAAAAAAAAAAAAAAAAAAAAAAAAAAAAAAAAAAAAAAGGATTTGCGAACACTATTAATTTTAAAACATAGTAATCTTGAAAATAATAAAAAAAAATCAAAAGTCTGTTTGAACAAATTGTGAATCTGTGATTAGTTTTAAGGGATTAAAAATAATTGTTTTGTATTTACATTTTAAAATGTAAACGCGAAATAAAAAATATATATATAAAACTCTGCTCGTTTTTTGCAACGAAATATTTTGTTTTGTTTTTAAATGCCCTTTTATTAGTATTATTATACTAGTGAGTGTTTTGGATTAGCACTCAGATTGTTTTCCAAACGTGCAAATATATTATATTATAAATAAAACGATATATTTACAAAAAATAAAATATGTTATAAAAATACTGAAATATATTTTTCCAGGTCATTTATTTTGTTATATTATTCTTCATAATATAATTTAAAATATTTTATTGTTCTATAAAATATAACAATACATGATTTAAAGACAAAATGAAGGTTATTATTGTTTACTACGTTTATACATATGGTCGATCTTTGTTGTTTCTTCATTTAGAACTTTGAACTTGATAAGAATGAAAGAAACTTCCCAAAAAAAGTTCCAGTCTCAATATGCGACTCACTTTTATCTGCTAAAAAAAAAAAAAAAAAAAAAAAAAAAATGAGATTAACCAATGAATGTGTCTTATTTTGTTGGTCAGCCAATCACTGTTATTGAGATTCACTTTACTTTACAGAAAAGAGCTAATCTGAAAATTGTAAATGTAGAAAAATGAAATTTCGCAGAAAAAAATGTACCCTGTATTAAAATATTTGTGGTTACTACTTTTTCTTTCACACTTAAATATATAATACAAATATCTTATAATTTATTACAAGTTATTAAAAAAAGTTTTAACCAAATTTTAGAAAGTTGAGTTTTGAATTTTGAAACAATTATATTTCATAAAATAAGCAATATAAATTTTTATTTATTTTTTATTTTTTGCATTTTTTTGTTTTGTTTTTTGTTTTAATTATTTTCATGATTTGTTCATATAGGCTTTTAATTATTACAATATTTAAAAAATAACAATTAAAAATAGAAAGAAAACTAAGAAACAACGTAAAACATACTTCTAAATAAACCTCATATTATGTAACTATACGTGTGCTAGAATAGTAACCATACAACAAAACTAATTATATAAATTCTCAGTATTTCATTAAGCTATTTTAATAATAGTTTAAATGATAACACGTTTCTCCTTTCTCTTTGTTCTATCGGATTCATATTAAATTCTTCAACATCAAATAAACACTTCCACGAATCACCGCTGATTTGACATATTCATAGAAATATGTAATTAAATATTCTATTCATATAAATTCTGCATTTAATTAGCACAAGGAAATAGAATCTGTATACTTCTATATTAATATTTTCCTTATAGGGTGGTTGCATCCATGTAAAACTCGAAGCTATATGTTAGCACGAAATGACATTGACCGGTATAGGGTGTATGCGGATGACGTCATATTTATTGCGCTTGGAGGCCATACTGGAGTAGTGCATAACATTGCTCAGCATGGGATTAACATCATTTAAGCCAATTTTCTTTGGGAAATCGGTTAATTTTTTTATGTATTATTTTTCTCACATACTTGAGATACTAATTCAATATATTTACAGTATCAATACTCTCAAAAATATTGCATAGTGTTTTTAAACTGGCAAAATGATTTTTTGTCCTATGACACCCATGTAAGTTGAAAAATACATAGCAATAATTTTTAGAGCATTATAAGTAAAGTTATAAAGTAAAACATATAAGTAAAATTATATTAACGGTTAATTAATGAATTAATTAAAATATTTACCTGGTATAATTTATAATAAAACATTTTTAAATCTTGAGATATATCTTTTTGCGTCAGAATGAAGCTCTACACTTTACAAATTTCCAAATAATGAACGATGTATGTACACTGTACACTTTACATTAAAGTCGCGTCTACATGGAGCTTCTGCTATATAAAACTGTTGTGAAATCTCCAGGTAGCCGCAAATTTGTAAATTTGTTGGTCGGCCATTTTTTGGAAATTTGTAAATTATAGAAGTTTCATTTAGACGCGAGAAGATCTTAAATAAAATTAAAATCTAATTAATAAATCATTAAAATTAAGTTTTATAATAATACCTCAATAAATATATTTAAAATTAATTAATATTCTTGTTTACGCAATATTTAAAAAGTTCAAATATAAATGATATATAGTTTAATTAAAAGCCTAATTAGAAATGATATTTTATGTGTATTTTGATTATAATATTAGTTTGTGTTCTGTTTTGAAATGAAATTAAATTAAATGTCAAAATGATTAAATTCTATTTTAATTAATGGAAGAGGTAAATTTTGATTATTGCAAAGTCGAGTCTAAAATTAGTATTACTGTGTAGTATGTATTTATACTAATGATAGTAATGATTAAATACATAGTTTGCTAAAGGGAAAAGGCTTTGAATAGTACACACTAATCAGAGTAAGCAGTAGTTTTTTATTTTATTATTTTTTTTTTTTTACTATGGTGGTGGTGGTGTTGACGAACGTGAGCTAGCATTGTTAATAAGTTTATTATTTTTTTTTTTATTAATATTTGTTTCCATTTGATAATACCCTAAAAAGTAAGCCAAAAAACTTTAATATTCTTTTACTGGTAAAAAAAAAAAAAAAAAAAAAAAAAATTATATTATTGTAAAAGCTTGAAACATACACAATTTTATTTAAAATTTCTGGGATCTAACTGCATTAGATTTCTCAAAATTCATTTAAAGAAAAAGAGTTCACTCGCATTTTTAGCTAGAGCTTATCGGTTTAGCGCGCTGGGTGACTAAAGGAAAGCTAAAGGTCCCTAATTTAACATTACGCTTATGGGAAAAACACACTTTTGTTTTGTGATTTTTGAGAAAACTACTGCACTGACTTCGAAGAAATTTAAATTAGAAATACTAGACATCGTTTTACGTATTTTAAGCCATAGAAATTTTTTAAGACGTTTTTTAACCGATAACCTCAAATATAAAAAGAATTTGAAGAAAACTAAATTTAAAGTGTAAAGTCAAAGTTTCAATATCTGAAGATATCCACTTTTCCGTGAACGGAAAATAATTTAAAAATCAATGACTACGGTGAAATCAATGTTGATATTTAGATATATTAGGAAATTAAACAGGTTTTTTGTTCAAGGTATTCTACGATCCAGTAAAATATTCTTTTAATCAGTTCATTGCATTTTTCTAAATTCTCCCACAAAGTAACAGATTATAAATATTCTTATATAGGAAGAAAGTAATAAAAGAAAAAAAAAAAAGAAATAAAAAGGAAATAATAGTAATAACAATAAAATAATAGATTAATAAAATAAAAAAATAGAGTGCGTCATCAAAATTTCAATCACAGTATGCAATCTCCGGTTCCAGTAAAAACTTGTGCACGAGTTATTAATTTTTATTACTATATTCACAACGTTACGTTTCATGTCTTTTTATGATATTTAATAATAATTTTCATAACTTGTAATTTGAGTTTAAAAAAAAACTTATATTATTACTTTTATAGTTAAGTATTTTGTATGATAATTTTTATTTAATTACATTTGAGATAATATAGCTGCAGTATCGTACTTAATAAAGTTGTGTCTTAATATTGTGTATTAATATTCTAACATGGCTTGCTCTCTCTCTCTCTCTCTCTCTCTCTCTCTCTCTCTCTCTCTCTCTCTCTCTCTCTCTCTCTCTCTCTCTCTCTCTCTCTCTCTCTCTCTCTCTCTCTCTCTCTCTCTCTCACTCTCTCTCTCTGTTTCTCTCTCTGTTTCTTTCTCTGTTTCTCTCTCTGTTTCTTTTTCTCTGTCTGTCTCTGTCTCTGTCTCTGTCTCTGTCTCTGTCTCTGTCTCTGTCTCTGTCTCTGTCTCTGTCTCTGTCTCTGTCTCTGTCTCTGTCTCTGTCTCTGTCTCTGTCTCTGTCTCTCTTTGTCTCTCTTTGTCTCTCTCTCTCTTCCACTTTAGTTCTCACCTTGTGCCAGGGTAGACTTGTGTTAGACTAACAAGTCGCGGAGAAGTCCGCATTCTAAGAGAAACGCATGCATCGAATACATCAATTTTTATGTATCACCTAATACATATTTTCCGAGTAAATAATAATAATGAGGCGTTGGTTAGGCGTTACGTTGTCTCAAATTAATGCAGAAAATATATATGCACAATTTTTTTTTTTTTTTTTTTATTTTTTGAGTGTAGTACATACTGTACATACTGGTGATAACAACAGAGGTTTTCACAGCGTAAGCACTTTGAGAAAAATATTGGCTGTGTGAAAGACTACAACTTTTCTGCATTTTTATTGAAAATGCGTGCGCTCTGGAAAAAAAAAAAGAATAAAATAATCTTGAGCAAAAATGCACATACGCCCTTCATCCAGCTGGCCAAAATTGCACATACGCTTCTTGTGTGACGAACTCTTGAAATGCACATAAGTCCTTTGGCCATAGCCATATAGATATATTTTCTATATTAATTGCACGGAGAGACTAAATTCCGTAATTTATGCTGCTTTTATGTCATTAAAGCATAAAAGATTCTAAATTAGAAGATTATAATTATAATATTAATATTATACAACATAATATTTATGCTATGCAACATATTAACTATGCAGTATAACATAAATTTTCTTATATTAAATAAATAAATAAATAAATAAATAGTTATAAAAATGAGCTAGTATTATTATTCTTTCTTTTTTATATCAACTTTTTTTACCTCACTTTTTTAACCTTCAGTAAAAAAAAAAAAAAAAAAAAAAAAAAAAATAGCATGATGGATTAAAAATATTAAATGATGAAATATTTAATAAATGTATACAGTATGACGTCCAGAAAAACAAAATTAAGTGCAAAAATAACTCAAACTAATATAAGCTTTTATTCGATCTTAAACACTAAACAGGATTATCTAATGCAAATTCAGTGTTATTTTATATATTTTTACACTCTCCCTTCGCTTTTATTATTATTTAATCTATAATTTAATAAAAACATTGTTTTGCTTTTAATAAAATGTTTATATATAGTTCAAATTAAAGCTAAATGTTTAATTATTTTGTATATAACTAATTTAATTGTAAAATTGTAATCAATTAAAGTTTATCAAATTACGTTTAAGTATTATAAATAGGTTTCATTTAGATTAAATTAGTATAGTAATTTTCATAAAGAATACTTGCATAATTAATTTCCTTAACTCATTGGTATTTTAATGCTATTAATATTATATTGTGCTTTTATGATATTATTTTGTTAAAGACGTAGAACACCTTTTGTCTAATATCCTTACATGGTCAACGAGAGCGGAAGCAAGCAAGCTGTGATGTCATAAACCCACATTTGCCATTTCGTGAATGTAAAATAAATTAGAAGTCAATGACTCCGGCCAAATCAATGTTGATATTTAAATTTATTAGGCATTAGGATATTAGACAAGTTTTTTTGTTCAAGGTGTTCTATGCCTTTAAGCTTATTCTTATTATAGACAGATTCCACTCATATTTAAGAGACGCCATTTTGTAGGTCAGAAATACACACGCCAGCATAGAATTTTTTTTTTCTCAAATTGCAAACTAAGCTTCCAACTTCAATGCAAGCCTTATTTCAAAGTCCTAATGAACTAGAAGAATATGAGAAATACAGTCGAAATAAACTTTTATATTTGCGATAAATGAGGGAAAAATATGTTTCCCTCATGCTGAACAATGCATTAGACACCACAAACATGCCGACAAAGCGCAAGGATGTGCATAGTCATAAAAATTGAGGAAGGTTTTAAAACTTTTGGGGGTAATTTTGTTTTAAAATCTAAAAGAAGGCATTGTCTTGAATCGACTGATATGTGAATTTCAATCTTTTGTGTTCATTGTGTATTTTAATTAATTTTTGAAAGTCATGAAGTGACGTCACGGGTGGTAACTTAATGTATGTGAAAACAGGAAAATGTTAAAATCCATGACGTCATTTCGCGACTTTCAAACATTAATTAAAATGTTACTGAATTTTTTTTTTAATTTTGTAGTGCCTTGAATAATTAAAAAAAAAATTAAATCACCAAATATACAAATTAAATTTATTTGTTTAAATAAAATTTATTTCATTAAATATTTGTTAAAAAATTAATTGTTAAAATAACTTAAATAATAATTTTTATTGTTATTATTTAGATTTAATTTTTTACATTTATTAAATTTTTTTTGTAATTTTTTTTTATAATAATAATTTAAGCATTTAAACTATTACATCAAAAAGGTCAAACCTTACAACTAATAAGATTTGGCACTCTTGATGTTCATTATTATTATCGCATAAATTATGATTGAACCAGGATGTAGATAAGATATTTCCAACATTGAAAAAATAAATAAAATAAAAAAGATAATACCTTCCAAATTAAGAAATTGCGAAATGTTAGTCCCATAAGAGCCCACATTAATTTCAATAATTATCTTTTCCCTTATCCGATGGTCGCGGGTGCTGACATTTTTTGCATAGGTAGCTGTTACTATTAACTTTTAAATGACATCATAGAGTTGGATGTGTTATTTTTATATTTTGAAATACAAGCCATGTAAATACAACCCTTAAAAAATATGTCATAAAATTGTATTAATCAAATCTATCTTCTTCTCCCCTGTTTACAATCTCTCTCTCTCTCTCTCTCTCTCTCTCTCTCTCTCTCTCTCTCTCTCTCTCTCTCTCTCTCTCTCTCTCTCGCCCACCCACGCATTTCAAGCCTACTCTTAAATAATTTTCAACAACATAAACATCTGCCTATCATGTTCCTCTAAAACACATTAAATATTTTTAACACGAAATGCAAGTTAAAAAAAAAACATGTATAACAATGTGTTAAAAAAATATTTTGCTCCCTTTTAAATATTTTTTAACAAATAACCTAATTCATATTTTTAGCTTAGAAATAATAATAATAAAAAATTCTATTGTTAGAATATTATAACTACGTCAAAAATACATTTTTTTTATTGTAAGGCTGTTTTTAGAATCCAATTTTTTTTCTTAGAGGGAGGGGGGTTATTCACGTATTCATTTGTAAAGTGAGCATCGTTTGACTTTTTTTTTTCTTTTTCGTGCAGTAGGTTTTTAAAAACAGATTTTGAAATGTTATATGTTATAGGTATGAAAATTAGGGGTACAGTGAACAAAATATAATATTTTCTCGAGCCACTTAGGATGATATCTATTATAACACTTCAAAGTCGTGTATTTTTATTCGTTAACAGTAAGGGGAAGATCAAGTCTTGTCATTTTATTAAATTATTTTTATTAATAATAATTGCAATTGTAATTTGAATTCTAAAAATATTTATTCATTTTTTATCTCATACTGTCTATAAAGTTAAAAAAAAAAAACAACTTAGAAATGCATTAAAACAGTAAAGCAAAAAGAGTCATAAAAAATTTTCGACCCTTTTTTTTTTTTTTTTATTATTTTTTTTTTTTAAACATTAAGAAAGTCAATTAAAAATACTTTTTGAACAAGTTGAAAAGGCTATATATAGCATATTACAGTATATTAAATTTCAAATAAAGTATATGCATGTAAACATCTATTGATCTTTAACTTCATAAAGATTTTCTATTGAGTATACAGAATATCAAAGTTAAAGTTAAGACAAGAGTACATAATAGTAAGGCTTAGTAATATTAACAAAACTTTAGTATTATTCTCTATACTTGATATTAGTATATTGTATAAATTTAAACTAGATGTATTGTTCAGTCGTGCATTAAGACTTCAAAAACAACATCAAGAGAAACTTTATAGAATATATTTTGTTGACGTGAAAAGTTAGAGTTAACTGTTTTCAGAAGATGTAATATTTAAAAGGTATATAATACTCAGCCATGCTTAAAAATCATGTTAATTAGGTTCTGAGATTGAAAAAAAAAAATTAATGAAGAATTTTAACGTGTTATTTATTTAAGCATTCGTGGGTGGTTTTCTTTGACGTTTTAGTATATAACTTTAAAAAAAATATAAAACGAAAGTTAAAATACTTTTATTGCAACAAAATACATTTAAAATAAAAGTTTAATGAAATAAATTCTTTGTTTATGTGCTTGTTTTCTTTGTAATTTTTTACATTTTTGAGTGTAATAGCACTGAAATTATTTAAATTTTTTATTAATGTAAATGACGGTAAAATAAAATACCAAAACTAAATCCAAAAATAATTAGTTTGCTTTGTGCAAAAAAAAAAAAAAAAAGAAAAAAAAAAGAAAAAAAGAAAGAAAGAAGAAAAAATCTGCACGCATATTTTATATTTTGCTTGTTTTCTACTTTGCTGTGATGAATAAAAAAGTAAAACTTTATTTCTATAGAGGTAAAACGTAACGTAAATTGTTGTTTATATTCTATTCGTAATCTGCTGTATACAGTATAGATGAGCCAAAATAGTTAGCTCTTTTTTTTTTTTTTTCTTCCAAGGGTGAAATTTAATAAACTAATGAACCTCATGAAAAAAACAGTGATTTTATTATGAGATTTCCTGAATTTACATTATTTTTGTACAATTCTAAAATATAAATCTTTTCTTTTTCTTTTTTTAAATTATGTAGTAAACTATTTTTGCACGGAACAAAAAATGAAATGTTAACGACATATTTTTTTCCTTCTTTAATTAGCCAAATTTGTACCAACTTTTTTTTAATGAGTAAAATATGATATCAACATTAAATATTCTCTGTCTCTGTCTCTGTTTTGTCTCTCTTTTTTTCTCTCTCTCTCTTACTCTCTCACTCTCTCTTCTCATTTTACATACTTTTCTTAAGTCATTAAAACCGCAATAACTATATTTACAAAAGCACAATTTTAACACATGACGACATTCATAATTCGTATTAAGATTCCTTTAAACTATCTTAACTTAATACACTTTA
The DNA here is from genome assembly GCA_949318235.1 of Ecdyonurus torrentis. Lineage (NCBI taxonomy): Eukaryota > Metazoa > Arthropoda > Insecta > Ephemeroptera > Heptageniidae > Ecdyonurus > Ecdyonurus torrentis. Next base: position 20,781,434 of record OX439133.1, read on the forward strand.
AGACGATGAGAAGATGTTTTAAATGTTATTATACTGTACAGTATGATGTTTTGTCGTCATAAAGGCATTATTATAGTAATAAACAGGAAAATCGTTCTAGAAAACTATATTACTTTGTGTAATATAAGAGAAAATTTGGATGATTTTAATAACTTTTAGACTAAAATCTTAATTCACTTGAGTAATCAAAGTAACATAAAATAGTTTACAACATTCAATTTCATATATTTCTTTATGGTATGTAGGAGTAGTTTATTTTTCTAATTTTTTTTAGACAAAACTAAAAGTTTATTTTAAATTATTTTTTTATGTCATTTTCAATTACTTAGGAATTTGTAGAAAAGTATCTTTAAAGCTTTTTTTTCTTTTACTTTAAAATTCAATTTTGAAATAAGATTTTTTTTTTCATTTATTTGCTGTAACAGCTTCAATACGGCTTTCCTTATTTTATTTTTCTAAAAGCGTATTTGAAATCAGTCTTATTTTCAATATATTGGTTGGTTTTATTTATTGATTTGAGTTTATTCTCTTCAACGCCATATGTGTGAGTGGCAAATAACATTGATCAGACCAGTACAAGAAAAATGCAGTTTTTTTGCTAATTACGAAATATATCAAAATACTTGACAAATAGATTAAAGGATTAAAAATAATTGAAAATAAACTATTTAAAAAAAACTCAAAGGAACTTTTTATACTTACATTACTTAGAATTTAATTAAAAAAAAATGATGCGAAACAGTAAAAAAAAAAAAAAAAAAAAAAAAAAAAAAAAAGCTTATCGTAAGTAAAATTACTTATTAATTTTTACGAGTGTTATTGTGAAAGCAACACGGACAAAAATGAACACGTAATAATTATGCTAGCTCATTTCCAGCACACTTTATTCAATACAGCATAATAATATGCTATATTGAATAAAGGTTATGTTATATTGCATAAATATTATATTGTACAGCATAACTATTTGTGTTGTTCTTATTTAGCATAATTTATGCTATAATGACATAAATGCAGCATAAATTACGTAATTAATTTTTTTCGTGAATCTAAAGTCATTTTCAGTTGTTTTACAATATAAAATAATTTTTTTAATTGCAGGTTCTAACTACAATTAGGATCGGGTACTACTAGTTAAAAACCTAAGTTGAGATGAGCAATGTTATTTACTGCTCCAGTATGATGTCAAAGTTCATTCAGTATGACGTCATGCGAATAAACTCTATTATAGAAAAATAGGTTGACAATAAAAAATTATATCACGCATATTGTTTCTCTCATTAAAATTCATATTGTTTTTGGCCAATACACCAATAACCACCATTAACAATAAACAAAAAAATCAAATAATAAATTCATGACTCGTACCGTACTCGAATGTTTAGAGAATCACACAAGAAGTGCTCCACTTTAAGTGTATCCACACAAAAACCCTCCCAAAAGTCCCAAAGTAAAAAAGCAACAATGTATGTCTACAAGTAACTTCAAGTGTTTGCTGATACAACTTGACTTACTATAACATTGAATTTTCAAGTCCCTTGAGAAATGTCCAGAAACAGTTTTTTTTTTTTTTTTTTTTTTTTTTTTTTTTTGTACAAACCACAACACAAAAAGTTAAACATATACTTTAACTTCTGTAACAAAACTTAATAGAAAATGTAACGTCTAAATGTACTTACACAGTTAATAAAGTAAAGAGGTTTAATAAATGTTTTAGTACGTCGGATTTTTGTACCTCGATTTAAGTGTTAAAAAAGTAGACATTTTTAAAAAATTATATTGTTTCTATCATATAATATAACATTTTTGTTTCTGGTTCTCATCCCTTTAAAAGATTTCATTTTTTTAGTTTTTTTAATGCATTTATTTTTTTGAAATTATTTTCAAGTATATATATTGTTTTATTCGTTTTATTTATTATTATTTTTTTTAATTTGCAAACTGAAGTGTTATAAATAGGTGAAAAAAAAATAGTGTATGAAAGTTAGAAACTTTTTAAATTGCGGAAAGATTTAAATTTAATAATTACTGATGTTCATAAACCCTGTTTTCTTGCACCAAAAAATGCGCATTATTTTTGAATAACCAAATTTGATAGTCATTTTAGAAGCAGAGAACAAGGTTTACGAACAGCATTAGTGTAAATTTAGGATTTTTTTTTTCCTCTCAATATTTTTAAATAAAATATAAAAAGGGTGACGTGAGACAAGTGTATACGACATTTAATTTCACCTATCCTATATTTAGTATTATATTAAAGATATGATAACAAATTTCTTAAAGGATGTTTTCACAAAACTAAAACATATAGGATATTATTGGTTTCCTGTTATTTTCCTGTACTCATCTGATTAGCTACACGTAATTATACCAATAACAATCATATTGTACAGTATAAACTTCATATTTTTATCGGCTCAAAACACAAGATCAACCAAAAAATGTGTCTTTATTATTATTTTTTTTTGGAGGGGGGGGGGGGCAGCTAATTATTGCTAAAGAGCCTCACTATACTTTGCAGAACAAACTTATTTAATTTTTTTTTTGTATATTACTGATTTGTTTTAAGAGTTTTATTTTTCAACAATAAAACCCAATACTGAAAAAAATCCAGACATTTATTATTCACATATAGGCTAAATTAGAAACATTTTTTCTGTCTGAATTTTTGTATAAGCCAATATTTGAACATTAATCTAAATATAGTATGAATATTTTTAACTTATGACTTTAGTTGTGCCATGTATAATCCATCAATAAACAATATTATTTGAATAAATGTTGTGAAATAAACAAACATAAAAATGATTTATAATTGTGCTATTGCACTACTTGATAATATTTAAAATAACAAATAAAAATGAAATATTGCGTGAGAAAAAAGTATGTAGGTAACAAATCATTGAAAAAATATTTTTATAATTTAATAAAATGTGTAATATATTGCTTTGGATGGATCTTTTTATTCAACTTATACTTAATAATAATATAGAATCTTGGTTTTACGCATCTTTTTTCCATAGACAACTTGCATGCTATTTTTTTTTATGGTCTTTAAAAATTCAATGTTGTAGTCGTTACCTAAATTTTCTATAACGTTAAAGGCATAGACCACATAAAACAATATGTGCTTTTTAATGAATAAACACAAAATGTGATCTTCAAAACTGATGACAATTTTTACCAGAATGTTAATGTAGCCCCACGAGAGAGCGTGAAAATACTGTAAAGTATGCAATTTGCGTGAAAATTTATGTTTATGACGTCAGAAACATGCAAAAATTAGTATGAAAATGTTATGCAGGTTGCATAAATCGAATATTCTGATCACTGCTACGGAGCTATAGTTGGGTTTTGAGACAAACTAAAGATATTTATGTAAATCCCATGAAGTGTTTTGTGATATAAATGCTTTTGTTTTTCTCTGGCCTATATTCCTTTAAAGTTAAGTTAATTTCATATAAAACTATATTTTTAAAGATAACATTAACTCTAATTTGTCCCTAACTATAACGTTTCCTTTAACACTAACGTTAACTTGCGTTAACTATAACGGTAACAGCATTTTTAAACAATATGTATTTTTTTATTATTATTCATACGTTTATTCATTTATAAAGTTAATATTATACTTATATTTACTCATTTATAAATAAAAGGTTAATTTTATTTATTATTTCTGTCACCTCGTCAGTTGATATTGTTTTGTAGTCAGTATAAAGTAAAAATTTCTTTCAAAAAGTAACGTTATACTTATGATATGGCTATATTAAAGCATTATTCACAGGACGCGTAAATTTGACGTGCGTCAACGTGCGTCGACGCGCGTTACAAAGCTGGAACAATGTAAACAAATGGAGCCGTTCACATGTAATTTCTAAAAACCATGTGAACGGCTCCATTTGTTTACATTGTTCCAATTTTGTTACGCGCGTCGACGTACGTTGACGCACGTCAAATTTACGCTTTATGTGAATAATATACTTAACATCAATTTTTGTTAATCTATAACTATAAAGTTACTTTTTGCAATGTTATTAATATAATATTATAGAAATAACCAGTTAACGTTATAGTCAACTTAATGTTAACGATTTTACGTTAACGACTACAAGACTGGGTAAAAATTCTTCAGGAAATATAAATAAAATTGGTGTGTCTACCTAAAAAAAATGCTCTTTCATATTTGAAATAATTTTTAAAAGTCAAATTTTATTTGTATTCAAGACGGTGGCTAATACGCCGTAAGATGGTTCACGATTATTTTGTTTCTGTAACTGTTACGATCTTTCTAACGAGTTCGCAGCCACTGGAGTTTTTTTTTTTTAAGCTGTACTTTTTTCAACAGCAGGAAAAAAAGTGTCCAGTGGCTGCGGACTCGCCAGAATAATTTCAACAATTAAAATTACCAAATACTGGTAACCTGTCTTTCAGCGTAATGACCAATTAATAAGTTTTTACTACCAATAAAAATTGAATTTCAAAAATTATTTTAAATATGAAGGATCATTTTCTAATGAATTTTTATTATATACCAATTTTCAATTTCATTTATTTTTCCTGGCGAATTTTTTAAGATCATAAAACAATGCTATGCAAGTTGTCTATTGTAAAGTTCAATGCCTTTCAGATATCAAAATTTCTTTAATAATTGTTATAAGTTATTATTATTATTAGCTTAAATCACTTCAACACTTACATCACTAGTAAAAGCTCTGTTCATGTCCATGTTTAATACATATTATTCACAGTTTTGAAATTTACATAGCAGTATACCGATGCCTCTGCGTCAAAAGCGAGCATCTACACTTTCCAGATTTCCGACAAAACGACTATCTACACTTTCCGAGCAGCACTGTAACCCGACTATCGGCCATAAGCTTAACATTGCAGATGTTCGGCGGCAGAAAATATAGATAGTCGTTTTTTGGAAATCTGGAAAGTGTAGATGCTCACTTTTGACGCGGAGGCATCGGTACGCAGTATAAGCAAAAATCTACAAGACTTGTACTTGTCATGTAATGTTATAGTATTTTATGTCATTTCCATGTAAATTGACACAAAAACATGGTTTAGTGGTATATAAGAATGTATATCGATGCTTACCCGTCAAAATGAACGAACTACACTTTACAAATTTTGTTCAAAAAGACCGATCTACACTTTACAAATTCCAAGTTCACCCATCTAGTTCTCCTGTTAAAATACGTACGATAAACATAGATTGCTCATTTTGAGTCAAATGTGTAAAGTGTAGTTTGTTCATTTTAACGGGTAAACATTGATATACAGGGTTTTCAAAAAAGTATTCTAAAAAAAATAAAATAAAAAAAAAAAAAATGAAAAAAGTGAAAAAAAGGGGGAAAAAGAAAAGAGTGAAAAGATTGCTAAAAACGTATTGTTGTAAACACAAAAGTGGCAACCTATAGTGCATTATAGTACATACCTCATAACTCACTTTTGAGCATATTTTTTTTTATGAAGCGATATCTCATTTATACCGCCAATAATAAGTATACTTTTCTAACAGAACAACTAGAAATTAGTTTTTCAAAACATACATTTTTTTTTTGTATGAAACATAAATTATTGATCTTATAAATTTTTTTGAGCTTTACCTTTTTGACTTAAATATAGATTTTATTGTTTTTATCATTTTTTATGCTGACTTTTACGTAAATTTACTCTCTGTATCTCTCTCTCTCTCTTTCTCTCTCTGTTTCCTTCTTTTACAAACATAACAAACCCTTTATGTCTCTTTATTTTATTTCTAAATTTATAAAGAAGTAAAAAAGGGTTTCATCGTTTTTTTAAATTGAATAGAAAAAGATATATAAAATGACAATATTTATTTCTTTTATATACCCTTTTTTTTGTATAAATAAAATAAAAGAATATGATAGCATCAATTTAAATAAAAATGTCTCCTACTTTTAGCAAAAACAGCAAAATATAATATTTTTGTTGAATGCATAATATATTTTTCTATTCACATTTGACTTTTATTTCTTTTAAAAATCATTTTGTTAGAGGGGGAAAAAAAGGGATTATAAAGTCAAAATATTTTTTTAATAAAAGTAATTTTTCATATTTTTTTTTTAATAAATATAATATTATTGTTAGTGTTCTTTTTCTTGACAACTTGAAAAATTAAAATTTTGTTATATTTAAATATTTAATAAAAATGTATAACAAAAAAGGTAGAATACTGATTTAATTTTTATGAATTTTATTTAAGATAATTGACAGTGTGTCACGAAAAAAGATATTTTACACCATCACATAAAAAGTCACATTGTTATTTAATTTTATTAAAGTAATATAATTTTAATTTAATATTTGCTTTTTTTTTTTTTTGTAAATATTTTATTTCCAGTAGTAGTGTTTTTATTATTTATATATATATATATATATATATATATATATATAAATATATATATATTTTTTTTCCTTAGCATTTGTATCCAAGCGTATGTAAATAGTTTTAAGGAATTAGTTGACGGGATGATATGTGACAAACAGACGAGTCACGAAATTTAACATGAAATATTACTTAAAACTTTAGTATAATATCAAACCCAAAGTCAAATATTTTAGTAATTCCATTTTATAAAAATAACATAATATAAATGTTACAAATTTAATTTCAGCGGCAACTTTTAAGACAATTTTGATTCTTTTTATATGTAAAAATATTTTTTAAATAGTTGTCGAGGGAAAAAAAATCATTCAATGTAGTTGAAACTTATTGTAGTAGCTTTGATTGATTTAATCAACGTAAATCAATTTATTGTGAGAATGAATTTTCCGTATCAATTCAGTCATTCACTTCGTTAACATATTTAACTTACAAGTTAATTATATATAATTAACTAGCATGTCACTATATCGTTTCTACATTTGCATAACACCCATTTAAAATATTGAACAGTCTTTTTCTTGAATAACAAGGCAAAATGTATTAAAATATATAAATATAAGTATTAAAAATATTTAACATATATATTTTAAAATACGATAAATAATAATTTTATAAACAAATTTTAATAATTTGTTAAAAATAAAATAATTAATAAAAAAATTGAATTTTACAATAAAATATATTTTAAATATGACAAAATAATAAATTTACGTATAAATTTTATTAATTGTAAATATTTATTATATAATCATATAAATATATCTTAATTATTGAAAAAGGTTGACTTTTATTGAAAGTTAATATAATAAACTTCAAATGATGTAACAACCTAATAAATTTTAATGTAGACAATTTTTATTTCATGCACAGGAATATCAAAGAATATTCCAGAATTACATATGAAGAAAAAAAAAAAAAAAAAAGTTAGAGGGTTACCATGCAAACATGTAAGTTGCGATTTTTTCACAAATTTAATCCCACAATGCCATTTCTTTAATCTCTCTCTCTCTCTCTCTCTCTCTCTCTCTCTCTCTCTCTCTCTCTCTCTCTCTCTCTCTCTCTCTCTCTCTCTCTCTCTCTCTCTCTCTCTCTCTCTCTTGATTCTCACGTATTCTTATATCATTTTTCAAACACTTTTAACACTTATTTTTATATTAAGTTAAAAAGTAGGGGAGTCAACTTGTGAATTTCAGTTTTGAATTTCATACTGAAGCCCTAACTGCAATACATATTGTTTTCAATCAGTTACGCACCAATAACCAATTTTATTTTTTACATCTAAATGACATCATACACATTTATATATATATTATATATATTATATATATATATATATATATATATAATATTATATACTTTGATGCGTTCCTGAACATAAAATGTTCAAAGTTGACAAGGTCTGACAGAATGATGTCATATCGTTCTCTCTCTCTCTCTCTCTCTCTCTCTCTCTCTCTCTCTCTCTCTCTCTCTCTCTCTCTCTCTCTCTCTTTCTCCTCTAGAATATCAACATTTGAGATAAAAACAGAACATAAATCTTTACGTATCAAATAGATTTGCATCTTATAATAGAAAACTCTAACTGAAGGGAGATAATATTTTTGACACAACTTGTATGTCTTTGTGTCAAATCCATTTTATATTTCTGTAGTATAAAATGACATCTTTTATTCTGATATATTTGAGTATTAATTATGTATTTATCACAAATAAACATGGTATTTATGAAATGTTTTTATATTTTATTTTATTATTATTATTACTTTTCATGAAATATGTAAATGCATATAAAAATTGCTAAAAATTTGATCTTCCAATTTATGTCAGAAAAGAATTCGCTAAAAGACTTAATTAATTAATTAATTAATTAATTAATTTTGTCTTCAGTTTGGCTTTTTATTTTATTTTATTATTATTTTCAGATATTTATATTAGTTGTCTACATTTTTATTATAAATGCAAGTATATTCTCTTCAGATTATACATACAGCACATATTTCAATAAGTTCAAGTTATGCCGCAATAGTAGTTTTTTATTATTAATATTATTTTTTTTTTAAATAAAATACGAAACATATAATGATGAAAACAACAACTATCCTTTCATAATTTACTGAAAAGAACACAATACAATAACAAATGTCTAGTCTTAATTATAGCCCAATTAACATTTTTAACCAAAATAATAATTAACTATCACATCACGTTGCACTATGTATTGTCAGTAGTGTCATGCTTAAATATATTAAACAACCAAAACTATTTCAATATGAACGCTTATTAGAAGAGGAAGAAAAAGAAGAAAAAAAAAACAACTTCTTATTCAATATTTAAGCAAACTTTATGTATAAAAAAAATTAAGAAGACAAAAATCTTAACAAAAATGAATTTATATTAAAAGTTTAATAAATTTTCGTACGTATACATGTACGTATAAAGTATATTATATACTGTACCTTTACGTTTATCTAATTTTACATTATTACGTTGGAAGATTGATTTTTTGCAACAACAAAAAATACTAAAAGTTTTTAATAAAAAAGTATTTAATAAAAACCTTCTTTGATGTAAAAGAAAAAAAAATTGATCAAGTTTTCAAAGACAGGTAATCATAACAGATTTTCTTAACCTGTCATTTTTTGTGTTTATAATAATATTGAAAATATAATTTTAATAACATCTTCTTTATCCTTTTCAAAAGTTCATAAAAAAAACTTACGTATGCATCTCTTGAAAAAAGGAAATTACATCATTTTTTTATATTAGGAAATTATTATTTATACCCTCTCTCATCAAACTGTCTTCTTTTCATTGATATATTCATTACAAATATTATTTGATATCAGAGTGTTTTTCTTTAAGTCTATAAATAATATTCTTTTAAGGGTTGCACTTTTTATGTATTTTTCATTAATTTCTTAGAGTTTTTAAAGTATACAAAAATGAATGAATGAATGAATGAATGAATGAATGAATGAATGAATGAATGAATGAATGAATGAATGAATGAATGAATGAACGAACGAACGAATGGAATGAATGAATGAATGAATGAATGAATGAATGAATGAATGAATGAATGAATGAATGAATGAATGAATGAATGAATGAATGAATGAATGAATGAATGAATGAATGAATGAATGAATGAATGAATGAATGAATGAATGAATGAATGAATGAATGAATGAATGAATGAATGAATGAATGAATGAATGAATGAATGAATGAATGAATGAATGAATGAATGAATGAATGAATGAATGAATGAATGAATGAATGAATGAATGAATGAATGAATGAATGAATGAATGAATGAATGAATGAATGATCCAGTCAACAAACGAATGAATACTAAATTAAATGATGTTACATACAGCTGTGGCCAAACATATGAGAATGATTCGTATAGGAAACCCTCAAGCGAACTTTTGTTATCCTTATGGGAAAACGTTGCGGCCGCCGTTAACTCGTTTTTAAACTTCCGGCCAGAGCTGTTTAAATAATAAAAATAAAATTGAAATATTCAATGAATAATTTTATTTATGCAAAATATTATAAAATAAATAATAATACTATAAATGGAAAATAATATTAAAATTAAAAAAAAAAAAAAAAAAAATCATATGATGTGAACTACTTTTTTTTTTTTTTTTTTCATTACATACCTATTGAAAAAAAGTCTATAGGTTATTCAGAACATTATTAAAAGTACTCATTTGTATATCTCCCTTTTCTACATCAGCATAAAAACTTTTACCTCTGAATATTTTATAAATTTTGGCATAACCTCGACCAATATTCTCATAAACCATTATTTTTCCCCTCTATGCAAAGTATATTACTAACCATATACTAAATGATAGGTAATATTTAATATGAAAAAATAAAGTGGTAGTGAAGTTTTGGAGTATTAATAAATATTATATTTTTTTATCCATGAAAAGAGTGATATTAAAAAAAATTTGTGGTATCTGATATCAAAGAATATTAAAGAAATATTTAATAAAATTTTAGGGAGTCAGAAAAAAAAAATATAATATATGATTAAATTTTTGTAATATATGTTCGGTTCACATATTATTCATTATTTAATTAAAAAGTTATTCGCATTTAATTTGTTTTTCTCTCATATTTTTGTGATTATATTAATTAAATGCTATAGAAGTTTTTTTTTTTTATTTTAAGAAAGCTGGTTCATTATGAAACAGATTTTTTTCTTTTTACTTTGCAATATTTTTAATTTTTAATAATATCTTATAAATCATTTATTTTTTATAAATATACATATATTTTAAATTTATGACCTTTTTTTTTTTTGTTTATTTCAACTGCACTTCATTATTTAGTACTTGGCGAAAATTTTAGTACAAAAGATGAAAAAAGGATCATGTAATAAATACAGCTAAAGCATGCATGCAGGGTTATGCAATTCTAAATGATAGGAAATTGGGGTTCTCCGCCTTTGTCAAGCGCACACCACCTGGTATTGACAGGCACGCTATACAGTATGTCACTCAAGTCAGCCCCTTTGATATAAAAAAGGAATAATAAAACTTAATATTTTGGTTTAAATTAAGTTTTTAATAATATATTATTATTATAGTCGTTATATATATCCGCTGGTTTATGATTTTCTGTGTGTGTATGTGTATGTGTGAGTGTGAGTGTGTGTGAGTGTGTGTGAGTGTGAGTGTGTGTGTGTGTGTGTGTGTGGTGTGGTTGTGTGTGTGTGTGTGTGTGTGTGTGTATGTGTGTGTGTGTGTGTGTGTGTGTGTGTGTGTGTGTGTGTGTGTGTGTGTGTGTGTGTGTGTGTGTGTGTGTGTTTGGGTGGGTGGGTGTGTGGATGTGTGGCTGCCCTGTATATGTCTGTTTCTCTGTCATTCGTCATTCTCCCTCTGTTTCCGTCTCTGTCTTTTTCTCCTGCTCTCTCTCTCTCTCTCTCTCTCTCTCTCTCTCTCTCTCTCTCTCTCTCTCTCAAGGTCCATATTGACTAGTAAAGGAACAACGGTTTTGAGGCCGACTATAAGCGATTTCGGTCACATCCGCTTCCGTTTCTGCTTACTACGCATGCGTATTAATTCGAAACGGAAGCGGATGTGATCGAAATTGCTTATAGTCGGCTTCAAAACAGTTGTTCCTTTATTAGTCAATAACAAAGAGGTTGAGCGCAGCACAAAACTCGCGCATTCGATTTCATTTTGCGATGTATTGTATATGGTTCTAATCCAATACGATGCCGATCACCAGTTACGTCACTGATTATAGGTGAACAAAGTTGCAAGTGGCGATATGACGTCTTTGGTGAATTCTTTTAAGCTGCGCGACCTTGGCCAAAACTTTTCCCGGAGCATGTAACCTCTTATTGACTAATAGAAGAACAACTGTTTTGAAGCCGACTATAGTCAATTTCGCTCACTACCGCAACCATTACAACTTACTGCGCATGCGTAGTAAGGAGCAACGGAAGCGGATGTGACCGAAATCGCTTATGGTCGGTCTCAAAACCGTTGTGCCTGTAATAGTCATTCTCTCCTCTCGTATTAACAGAACACTCAATATTTTTTAACCTCTATTGTCGTATGAACATTGTTCATCACAGTTTTGGCAATAGAGTGCCACATAATTATTCCAATCTTGTAAACAGTGCTCGTACCTGTGATTTAGATTACTTAAAGAACTCTTAAGTTTACCTTGTGACATCTTTTATAATTATTATTATTATTATTATTTTTTTTTTGTCATTCATACTTGCCTTTAGCCAACCAATGCATTGCTTTATATTGGTTTGTTTTATTATATTTTACCTAAAAATAATAATTATTAAAAATATATATAATCTTTACCTTGTAATTGTACTATTTATGAAAATAAGCTTTATTTTTTTAAGAATTCCGTATATAACACTCCTGATATAAATATGATTAAAATAGTCTAATCAGATTAATCTCCCCTTAGTTTTTCTAATCACGTCCTTGTCTTCAATAGATTAAATATTTCATTTAACACCAAAGTTATATTCTTACCATTGCTGTCTGTGTCTGATTACTGTATTGAACAAAGCAATAACTATATCTCTTATTATTACAATTGTGAAATCGTTCAAAAACCGTAGTTTTGAATTAATTTATATAATAATTTTATATAAAATTAAAAAATTTATATATTTTAAAATATAATTATTATATTGTATAATAATTTATTTTAAATGTTTTACTATAAAACATTTACTAAAAAAAAAAAATTTACAAAACAAAAATAAAATACTTTGGTTACGGAGCTAATATTGTACTTTTATTTTATGAAAAAGAAAACTTAAAATTTATAATAAATAATAGTAGAAACTTCCATTTTTTTGCAGTATTTAATATTATTTGATAATATAGTCTGAATTACTGTCAAACATACTATCATATTTCTGTGATATATTATAATTAATTAAAGTCACTTTTAATTATATATATATTATAAATAACCACCTTTATACATAAATTTTAGTTCTGTCCTTTTATTACGATTTAAAAAAAAATGTATATATTATAATACGTATATAGTACGTATTATATATAATATAACATTCATGAAAAAACTTCATTTTATCAAAATATATTTTTTTTTTTTTTTTTTTTTTTTATTATTTCAAACACACAAATATACAAAGTCCAACCAAGGCATAGCCTTATCGGTTGGTTCATTTATTGTTACACAATCATGTCTTATTATATTATATTACTACATATACATATTTTTTATTATATATATTTCAAAAGCAAATAAAGTACGTATTTACACAAAAACATTTTTTTATTTATTTATTTATTTATTTTTTTTTATTTTTTTTTTTTTTTCATTTAAGAGAAGTATTTTTATAATACAAGAAGCAAAAATTAATCATCATTAATCAATACAAACAGCAAAAAATTGTTCAACATTTTATAAATTATCAAGAAAGAATTTTTTCATATTAAATGTCGTTTCATTTTTATTTGCAAAACTTTTTAATTCTGATGGAATTTGATTCCATAATTTAGGAAGTAAAAATTTTTTTGTCCTTTCAGTGAATCTATTTACAATTTTTGGTACAAATAAAGGATTGGTCACTGCTGTTCTGGTACTATAAATATGAGTTCTCGGTATACCATGAGAATTTTCAAAATAATTTTCACAAACAAAAGAACATTTAAACATTTCTTCTATTGGCAATATCTTAAAGTACTTAAAATATTCAAGATCACTTTTTAGCTTATTTCCTTTTTTTAAAATTTTTAATATTCTTATTTGCATTTTTTTCAATTCCCATAATTTACCTGATTTAGTACAACCATAAGATAATAAACCGTATAATATATGTGGATGTACAAAAGAAAAATATAATTGTCTCATCGTCTGTTCATTCACATATGATCTTACTGTTTTTAATTTAAAAATTGCAGATCTCAATTTATTTAACAGTTGCATAATATGCAAATCCCAATCAAATGTTTGATCAATAATAGCTCCTAAGTAATTATAATTATTTACTTGTTCTACAAACTCACAATTACAATTTAAAGTAAAATTATGTAAACACTTATTAGTATGAGCTCTTAATTGAATATTTTGCATAGTATATGTATACTTATTAAAAATGTGCATAACTTTTGTTTTTTTCCTATTAATTAATATTTTCCTATCATGCGACCATTCCAAAACTGAATCAAAATCATTTTGTAACATTTTATTTGCAACTTCAAAGTTACTATGAGCCGCTATCATAAGTAAATCATCGGCAAACATTTTTGCTTTACAATATTTTAGTAAATTAAAAATTTTGTTAACATAAATTATAAAGAATTTAGCACTTAAGACCCCTCCTTGTATTATACCGCATTTTATTATTTTAATTTCACTTACAATATTTTTAATTTTGACAGCAACTTGTCTATTTTTTATAATATTCGCAATTAACATTAATGTTGGTCCTCGTATTCCAATTTCTTCTAAATCTTTTAACAATAAGTCATGGTCTATAGTGTCAAATGCTTTGGAATAATCAACAAATAAACAAAGAACATGATGCCCTTTTTCTAATTCTTCATTTATAAAATTGGAAACATCATATAGACATTTTGCTGTACCCTTTTTTTTTTGATAGGCATATTGATTTTTATTTATAATATTGAATTCTTCTAAATAATCAGACAATAATAATTCAATATGTTTTTGTATAAATTTATCAACAAAAGCAGATACAGCAACTGGTCTAAAATTATTATATAGTTTATGATCCCCACCTTTATAAATTGGCCTTATCAATGATAATTTTAGATTATCAGGATATACTGAGCTTTCAATACACATATTTGTTAATCTTATTAAATATTGAATTAATGATTCGCCACCAAATAAAATATCCTGAACACCTATATTATCATGACCTGGTCCTTTTTTCTTACTTAATAAATTAATAATATAAACTGCTCGTTTCTCATTTAATTTTGGTAGATACATTGATTGTAAATTACTATTAAATTTAAGCGAATTTTCACTTAATATTAAATTACAATTAATCTTTACATCTTCAATTGAATTTACAAAATGATTTACAAAATTATTAGCAATATCTTTGATAGAACTTACATCAGACATATATTTAATAATAATATTATCAATATTAAGATTTTCTTTCCCTAATATTTGATTAATAAAACACCAAGATTTTCTTATATCACCAGCAATTTCAACAAATTTAGAATGATAATAATTATTTTTTTCTTTATTTATTAAAAAATTTATTTTGTTTCTTAATTTTTTATATCTAATTCTATATTCAGGCATATGTAATGAGTTTTTAAATTTTTGAAAATATATAATATACATAAAACTTTTCGAAAGTAAATTTATTAAACACATTTACATATTATATATAATATTTCTATATGTATATATATATATATATATATATATATATATATATATATATATATATATATATATATATATATAATAGAAGAATGATGATTTAAAATATATAAATGCAAAAAGTATGTAAAATGTTATCAAAAAGCATCACATTAAAGAGAAAATAATACTCTTTTAATGCACAAAGAAACATTATAGGTCTTCATCACTCATCATCATCATGTATGTTAAATTTTGTACCATGTTATTCGATCTTTTGTCACTTGTCTCTCTTTTCATATCATATGAATATATTTATATATATATATATTTTATACAAAAGAAAATAATATATTTCAACTTCTATATAACGTTATGTTGGTACACTGTAAAAAATATTTAATGAAATAAGAATGAAAATGAGTTGCATACCACACAACAGGCTAAACCCAACAACGTGTGATTTAATAGAAGTGAGTGAGATGAGGTGGATTAGTGAAACGTCCAGAGATACCTCTGACTTGAGGTGGACCACTACCACCTTGCATTGCCAGGACTGACTGCATGGTCAGAGGCATGAATACACTTAGCTGTCAAGCCTATACATCTCTACATATAGCAATGAGATGAGGAGAACCTCTGACTTGACGTGGACCACTACCACCTTGCACTGCCAGGACTGACTGCATGGCCAGAGACATCAATACACTTAGCTGTCAAGCCTAAACATCTCTACATATAGCAATGAGATGAGGAGAACCTCTGACTTGACGTGGACCACTACCACCTTGCACTGCCAGGACTGACCGGAGACATGAATACACCTGTCAGGCCTATAAACATCTCTCCTACCGTTTTTTCTGTGATTAATATTCAAACGCACAGGCATGAACGTGCAGAGAACATGAGCGCGCATTCGCTGCATACCATGCACGGCCTTTGAAAAAGTCAACACTATACCCATCAAGGAGCGAACACACGACGTCTCTCACATCAGACCAGCACGCATACCAGTGCGCCACCAGGCTTGGATCAAAGTTGGAGATTTGCTTTTTGTGATGCAGTGGTATGTGTACTGTTTAAGTATACGTGAGATCACGAGTTCGATACTCAGTGAGTGTTGTTTTTTAAGAGGGCGTGTTATGCGCTCTCGTGTTCTCCGCACGTTGGTGTACGTTCGTATGTCAGTGTGTCACAGGTAAAACTACAGGAGAGATGTCTAGGCTTGACAACTAAGTGTATTCATGTCTCTGGCCATGCAGTCAGTTCTGGCAGTGCATGGTGGTGTAGCCCATGCCAAATTAGAGATATCACTAGACGGTTCACCAATTCTGTTGTGTATTTGTTCTTTTCATTTTTCAAAATAATAATATTAATAATAACAATAAGTCAAATAAAACATAACTTTTTTACTAGATTAAAATAAACGCACAATCTTACTAGCGATAAAAGTTTTGTTTTATTATTCTACTAGTTTCTCTAGCATCCCTCATTTATGGAATCGATGAGGCAGAGTTTTCTCAAATGTCGCAAGAAAAAAACAAAAAAAAACGTAATTTGTATTTTGAAATTAATAAGTGCCAAAAAAAGTTTTTTTTTTTTTTTTTTTTGTCCTTTGTATTATAGTTATATAAACTTTTGAAAATTGTTTATTATTAAGGTGTTATTACTTTATTACAAACTTTCAACTAATATAAATAGATGGGAACATTATTTTTTAATTATTTAGACACAAACTTAATAAATAAACGTCTTTAATTAATATTGCAAACGCTCTTTTTCGTATAATTTTAATTACCAATATTTTTTTATCTATCGCACAAACTGAAAGGGTATTATGAGCTACAAATTTACACTTATGTGTTTATTTGTGATGCAATATTGACTTTTTATTATGCTCTTCATTCTCAGATATTTCAATAAAAATAGACAGAAAAAAAAAAACTTGAAGAAATTGAGATAAAAATACAAAAATTGGACCAGAAAACATCATTGAATTTACGCGCTTTAAGATATAATAAATTTTATTGACCCAGGCAGTTCATAGTAATATATCATTGTTACAACAAGCATTGTTCTAGTTATTATTTACAATTAACATAATAATAAATAAATATATTTATGGCTACAATAATAAAGTTCCAATACAGTTCCTGTATACATCTATCTTTTTACAACAATAACAATGTTTTATGCAAGACGTGATGATTTAGACAGTAAAATATTCCAAATTTGAGTGTATGGTAAACATAAATACAGTTTCAGATAGTTGAAAGGTAATCATTTAAATTTAAACATTTTGCTAATTTGCGCGTCTCAAATTTGATATAGAAACGATATTGTTGTGTCATATTCTTGTGTTTTGATGCGCTCTCAGGTGTAGCGTTATCTATCAAGTGAGCTGCTTTAGCCAGCAAGCCAAACATGTCTCGTGATGCAAGTGAATATGACGTAATAATATAGTTTTCTCATAAATGAGGTGCGCAAAAAGCAGAAAGTTTAAACAGTTACCTTCTTACCTTTCATTTGTCTGAAACTGTACATCTATT
Organism: Ecdyonurus torrentis; assembly: GCA_949318235.1. NCBI lineage: Eukaryota > Metazoa > Arthropoda > Insecta > Ephemeroptera > Heptageniidae > Ecdyonurus > Ecdyonurus torrentis. The sequence continues at coordinate 20,799,284 of OX439133.1, forward strand.
TCATCAATTTTTCATCAATTTTCATCAATTTAAATTATAAAGCTATTTTGAGCAATCTAGAATAGATAGGAGGTCGGCAAGAGTAAGAAAACGGGTTGTACAAAAGAGACATAATTATTTTTTGCTTAGAGCTTATTTAGAGCTGCACAAAAAAAAAAAAACGTTGTTAAATTTTACGAAAATGAAATAATTATTAAAAAAAAGCTGGGGTCTGAAAAAGATTTATATCAGTGTAATATCAAGTAAATAAAGTGATTATATATTTCTCTCAGTGTTCTCATTTGTGCAATCACATTCAATTGAGAGAGAGAGAGAGAGTATATTTTAATGTAAAGAAGCTTTTATTGTGAATTACTACAGTGTACTTTGTATGATGTGACATATTAAAATGTTATCATTTTGACGACTCTCTCAATCATAGAACTCATTCAAAATGTTGTATATAATATCTATATGTATAGTATATAATAAAATACTTCGTATTAATACTTAACTTTCGTAATGAGTCATAACTTTGATGTCATCTGCATTGACTTGTATTTATATAATGAACTTTAGTACTAAGATAATTTAACTTTTACGTCTTTTTTTGATAAAGTTAGCCTTTTCACTTTTTTTTCTGTACTGGAGTTTTTCTTATTCTTCGCGGAAAGAACAAATAAATAAATTTATGCTATATATTTGTCATGAAGAATTATATCATAAATGATGCTAAGGTAGAAAAACATAAATAATAATAATTAGAGACCAGATTTCTAGGTGAAAATGTCGTCTGCAGCTGCAACAATAATAGTAAGTTTTTACCTGCATCACAACTTACTGTCAGTTTACATAAATATGATTTGTAAGCTTTTTAGCAGTGAAGTACCAATTTTTCATAAACACACAGTAAATTGTGAAGCAGAAAGCCTAACTATGAAACTTGAAGGCGTAATCTTAATTTTCGCCAAAAAAATCTGGTCTCTAACAATAATAATATAGATTTATTGAGCAGGAAAATTATACAGACAATATACAGTCAAAGTCACAAAACAATGAGGTATTAAATCAATATTTAAGCTGTACAAAATAATATTTATGTTTTATAGCATAATTATTATGCAATATAGCATAAATTATGCCATATTGAACAAATTGTGCTGAAAATGAGCTAGCCTTTTGCGAATTTATTTTTGTTTGTTTTGTTGCTATAATTGACAGGTAATAAAAATCGTCTTTGATAATGTAACATCATCTAAAAGTAAAAGAATAGAATGTGTAACATACTAATTTTTAAATTACATTTAAAATGGTAAAACCGTTCATTAAACGTATTCCATTGTTGTTAAAAATCTACAAAAAAAAAAGGTAATAATACGTTTTTTTTTTTTTTTTTTTTTTTTTTAGAATATACAATAACCATTAACCAACTATTATTATTATTTTACAATCTTATCACAAAAATTAAGAAGTTGTAGTGTGGAAAAATTATATATTTATCAGAAAGCAGGATAGTGAGTGAATGAGAGAGAGAGAGAGAGAGAGAGAGAGAGAGAGAGAGAGAGAGAGAGAGAGAGAGAGAGAGAGAGAGAGAGAGAGAGAGAGAGAGATTCAAACTAGTATAAAATAATGATATTAACATCATATTCTATCACATTATGAAAGAAATCATTTTGTTTGCAAACTTTTTAGTTCAAAAAGATCAACTTTAAACGAAAGATGGTATACGATATAGTCACATTAATCACTAACATGTTTACTATATGTGGCGAAATTTTAACTATTATATATACTTTCATAAATATGATTATGTAAAAATTAATAGAACTCAACCTAATTTTTATATATATATATATATATATATATATATATATATATATATATATATATATATATATATATATATATATATTTTTATATATATATATATATATATATATATATATATATATATATATATATATATATATATATATATATATATATATATATATATATATATATATATATATATATATATATATATATATATATATATATATATATGGTTGGTTGGTTGGTTGGTTAAAGGGTCTAATAAATAGCTAGAAAACAGAAACCTTATAAAATTTAACCTAAATTATGAAGTTATTTTTGTTTTAATACAAACTTTATATTTTATGCGAGATAAAGCTCTGTGTTTCTCTCTAACACCCATTGCAACGTTTAATTTGAAACTATTTCAAAATTTCATCGTCTAAATTCACTTTAGTACATCTCATTTCTAAGAAAAGAAACTTTTATTTCTAGAAAATATGGAAGACTAAAACAATTTAGGGGATAATTTGATTTCTTAATTTAAATGAGGGCATTGTTCTTGATTAATATGCAAATTTCTAATTTTGAGATCAATGAGTATTTTTAATTACCTTTTGAAATTTTGAAAAATGACTTTACGGTCGGTAACTTATGCGTGTGGATATAGGAAAAGATACCAAATATGACGTCATTTCCTAATTTTCAAAAACTAATTATTAAAAACACTTAAAGGCATAGAAAACATGAAACAACATGTGGTTTTTAATAACTAAACACAAAATGGGATCTACAAAACTGATGATAATTTTTATCAGAATGTAAAAGTGGCCCATCAAGAGAGCGTGAAAAAACTGTAAAGTATGTAATTCCTGTAAATATTTCTGTTTATGACGTCAGAAACAGGCAAAAACTAGTATGAAAATGTTGTGCGGGTTGCATAAATCAAAATTGTCTAATCTCTGCTACGGCGCTACAGTTGGGTTTTGAGACCAAATAATGTTATTTATGTAAATCCTATCAAGTGTTTTGTGATGTAAATAATAATGTTTTCATGTTGTATATGCCTTTAATTTTTCAAAATAAACATTTATTTGCGAATTTAATAATAAAACATTTTACGTATAGAATCTGAATTTCAATCTGGTATAATAATCGGACTAATATGTAAATATTACGTGTAAAATTTTAAATTTTAATTTAATTTTATAACCCTTCTTTTAATAACATCATTTTATGTTTGAATATAAAATCAAAACGTAAACCCTCATATCTTTTTGTACTATAGTTTTAGAGAGTATTTTTTGACATCGTATCGTAGCATTATATCTTTTTAATTTTAACCCTTAGTGTTGGTTGGTTGACCGTGTGTTACATATATATAAATCTCTTCTCTCTGTTTCTCTGTTTCTCTCTCTCTCTCTCTCTCTCTCTCTCTCTCTCTCTCTCTCTCTCTCTCTCTCTCTCCCTTCAACACATTCTCTCTCGGTCTCGCTCTGTCTCGCTCTGTCTCTCTATCTCTTTTACTTTCTCTTTCTCTCTGTTTCTCTTTATCTATGTATGTACCTTCAACACATTCTCTCTCTCTCTCTCTTTCTCTCTTTGACTCTCTCTTTCTCTCTGTCTCTCTATGTCCCTTCAACACATTCTCTCTATGTCTCTGTCTGTCTGTCTGTCTGTCTGTCTCTCTCTCTCTCTCTCTCTCTCTCTCTCTCTCTCTCTCTCTCTCTCTCTCTCTCTCTCTCAATTTCTCTTTCTATCTGACTCTCTCTTTCTCCCTCTCACTTACCCACACAAATGCCCTCAATGAAATGGATACACATATTACGTCAGAAATAACCTAAAAACCAAGTGACACGCCTCCTACCAAAGTCTATGTTGCAGCATAAATTCCATGTATAAAAAAAAATATGCGTAGTTCGCAAATAGTGAAAAAGAGTGGTTCATCGTGACTGAATTTTTAAATTGCTTTATATACACTATATATTAACTTGAAGCATAATAAGACAGAAACATAATAGTATACTACCCAAGGATCGTATCATATCATTTTAACCAGATGCGTCCTCTCTGTTTTGGCTCGTAAAAAAGAAACAATTTTAGTGAATGTGACAGATCATTAATACAACTTTTTCCTTTTTTTTTTTTTTTTTTTTTTCGTTAATTTTAAGTTGTACAAAAAGAACGATAACAGAACAATGTTTCTTATGCAAAGAAGATGCAAAGTTACGTAAAGGGGTTATACATTCAGTTAAAAATTAAAATAAATTAAAATTTCACGATTTGATAATATTTTTGAGAGAATTTTAAAGTAAATTGCTAAGTATTATTTGATTAAAAGTTGTTTATGTTTTTTAAGTATTATTATTATTTTTTACTTTTATTTTATGTACGTAAATTAGAAAATTTAGAAAATTTAAATATTTTGTAGGATCACCATAAAAGTTTTGAATTTGGTACTTTTGAAAAAAAAAAATCATGCCTTGTTCCTATTATTCTTATAGTCATGGATCGTGAAATTTTAGCGATGAATTTAGTTGCCTTTTAAATGACTTTAAAAATTAGGAGGTCAAACATTGAATCTTAGAGATACGAGTTTTTTTTAACGACAACCTTTTTTAAAGGATGTCATTAGGAAGCTGACATTGAAAATAATTATAATAGATCGTTTTAATGTTTTGTAAATCTTAATGTATTTTAATTCTCTCTCTCTCTCTCTCTCTCTCTCTCTCTCTCTCTCTCTCTCTCTCTCTCTCTGTCTCTCTCTCTCTCTCTCTCTCTCTCTCTCTCTCTCTCTCTCTCTCTCTCTCTCTCTCTCTCATACTTATTTAATCAATAGTACTTCGAAACACAATAAATTCTAAGTAATAAATAATAAGTAAATATCAGAATACAAAATGTTGAAGACACACTAAAAAAAAAAAAAAAAAAAAAAAAAAAAAAAAAAAAAAAAAAAACTTAACTGCGTAGAACTTCTGGAACAAAAAACATATGTCTAATATTCTAAAATACTAAAAATCAGCGTTTATTTAACCGGAGTCAATGATTAGTTTCCCTCAAACCCCAACTGTAGCACCGTAACAGTGATCAGAAAATTTCAACTTATGCAAACTGCACACAATTTCATAGTGTGTACTATAAAATTCAACATTCAACAAAGAACATTCATGTTAATGTTCTGTAATGTCAGAGTACCACGCTAGTGGGCTTGTACCTTTTGTAGCCTCTTAATAAAAACTATTTTATTATTATTATGCAATGTACTGTTATTTCCATTTTACCTAACACAAACAGTTATATACGGGAATATTTACTGACTTAACAATAAACATTAAGTAAGTACATTATAGTAAATACGGGTATTCTGTTTGTTTCTATACAACAAATCATAGTTTACTAGAATTAGATTCAGTGATGATGTAACTTACAATTGAAATAGAAATTGAAAATAATAATATTTAATAATATATTCAAAAGTAATTAAATAATACATTGTAATTTCATGTAGTTATTTTGTATAATCAAAACAGAATTGCTCACAATACTCAGAATCGTAGACACAATATGGCAAGCAAAAAAAAAAAAAAAAAAAAAAAAAAAAAAAAAAAAGGAATATAATAATAATATATAATTAAATAATACATTGCAATTTCATGTAGTTATTTTGTATAATCAAAACAGAATTGCTCTTTTCACTTCTTCTTTTGTAAATTATAAGTAGAGTAAATTATTACCTGTAATAATAATAATAATAGTTCTTTATTGGTTTTAGATATTATACATAAAAAAAAAATGTAAATTACCCAACAGGTGATGAGAAAAAGGCAAAATGCCTATACACTGGACGTGATCTCACACCATAATATCAGAAATACTGCTTCACCAATAAATAAACATATAATAACACATTAAAAACACAGAATGAATGAATTACACTGGCAGAGGGGTTCTGTAAATTGATAAGAGTGTGTCAGACATTTTGTCAGGCTCAAACTTTGCCCACTTAAAAATGTATATTTTTCTTTTTAATGCTTTTTTGAATAAAAAAGATTATTTAATTTAATTGGTTGTGAATATAGTATAAATCATGATTTCTCTTTAAGTTTCTCTCTGTAAAGACTAAAGAAGGCACAAACACATACTCCGTTTTTACTTCGAATATACAATATGTTTTTTATTAAATTTATTATTTCTGTGCTAGCAAGATTTTCGTCAAATCATGAGACTCTCTTCACTATATGGAAAAAAGTATCTAAAGAGTTACTATTTAGACCTTTTTTTATAATAACTTCGTTAGATACATACAATGTTTTTTTTAAGATTTAAGAGACAACTATTTACCACTGAAGAAATTACGTTTATACTAACAAGCTAATGTTTAAACTTTTTT
>OX439133.1:20807946-20827946 GCA_949318235.1 Ecdyonurus torrentis
TCTAAACTTTGAGCCACATAACTTTCAAGTCAGAGGTCACATGACCACAATAAACCAACCAGCACACTGCAATGCTGCGGTTAAAATATTGAATTGACTTAAAAGTGTAGGTGAACAGCTGATATTTCACAATCTGAACCGTTGTGAAAGATAAAATTAACATGAAATAAAGATGAAATGTTACTTTAAAGTTTAGTATGTCAAAATACATGCAAATACAATTAAAGTTATTTCACTTTAAAGATAACATGAAAATTTTAAGTTTTAGTGCCAAATTTTAAGTGAAATTAGAAACTTTTTAAAAATATAAAAACTTGTTAAAACTTGTTTTCTTAACAAAAAACAGTTACTATGTTTATTAATTTTGTTTGAGAATTATAGTATTTGTTTTGCCGGATATTAATTATATAGAAAGAGTTATTGTAAAAATATAGTTTCACGTTTGACTATTTCCGCAAAAAGTCAGTCACATACTGCCTTAAAGATGTAAAACACTTTAAACCACAAAAAAACTTGTTTATCATAATATACATAAAAATCAACGTTGATTTGGCCTTAATCATTAATTTCTAATTTATTTCCATTCACAAAATAGTGCGTGTGGACAATGACGTCACAGCTTGTTTTACGCTCGCATGGAACAGGCTAGCTGTGACGTCAGAGTCCGCACGCACGATTTTGAAAGTGGAAAATAAATTAGAAATCAATGACTCCTGCAAAATCAACGTTGATTAGCGGGTATGTTAGGATATAAGACAATTTTTTGTTGGTGTTGTTGAAAGTGTTCTACGCCTTTAAGAAGGCCAATCGATGTCACAGTCATTAATATTAGTGATCTTGAAAGTTTAAAGTTTCATAGGATACTAACGCTAGAACACATAAATATTTACAGTCAAAAGAAGTAAGTAGCAATGAAATAAGCTTTCCTGTACATTATGTTGTCTCTTTTTCTAGTTACGCTAAAATAATTTAAGCGTAAAAAAGTATAATTACAAACAACGTTTACCAAGGTAATTATTTATAGTCTCTGTGGTCATAATGATAAAAAAAATTTCTCTGCTAATTATTACATGTAAAGTACAAGTTATTTATTTATAACAATGGTGGTAGTAAAATACCACCTGTTTATTGTTAAAATCAATATTTAGTTTTAAATATATAGTATCCTGTAGAGTAGGCCACAAGTGTGTTACATGTGGAGTGCGGGTGGCATACATCAACAAAGTCTAGGGGCTATTTAGAATTTTTTTTTTCAAAAAACAAACAAAATTCTAAATAGCCCCTAGACTTTGTTGTTTGTTTCTGTCTTTGTTTGTTTCAATATTTCTTTATTAATTTATTTGTTCGTTCGTTCATTCATTCATTCATTCATTCATTCATTCATTCATTCATTCATTCATTCATTCATTCATTCATTCATTCATTCATTCATTCATTCATTCATTCATTCATTCATTCATTCATTCATTCATTCATTCATTCATTCATTCATTCATTCATTCATTCATTCATTCATTCATTCATTCATTCATTCATTCATTCATTCATTCATTCATTCATTCATTCATTCATTCATTCATTCATTCATTCATTCATTCATTCATTCATTCATTCATTCATTCATTCATTCATTCATTCATTCATTCATTCATTCATTCATTCACTCAGTCATTTTATTTTATTTAAATGAAAGTATTAACGGTATAAAATATGGTACAATAAAAATTAAAAGAATACTGTAGTTCAAATACCTCTGAGCGGTTTCTAGTTATTCTACTTCTGCTATTTACTAAAGTGAAGTGCAACAAAATAGTTTTGAACTATCAGCTGCAACAATTAAACTTTATACTTCAAACATAGTAAAAAATACCCTGAAGATATTAAAAACAAAAGCAATTTAAAATTGTACTATAATATTCTGTATAAAAAAAAAAATCATGCTTTTTTATCAACTTTTTTTCATAATAAACTTTTTTTTTTCTAGAAAAATATATGAGATATATGTACGAAAGAAAAAAAATAATAAAAAGTCTTCTTCTTTTTTCTTAACTCTCGTATTTCTTTTTATCGCTTTAGGTTATAGATTTTTTAACACTTTCTTGCTGTCATGATGTTTTAAATTTTTTTCTATTATTTGCTTCCCTAAGGCAGTTAGGATAGTAAAGAATAAAAAAAAAAGTGATAAAAAAATTGTTTCATTTTAACAAAGGTTTTTTGTTAACTGACTATCTTTCTTTCTTTCTTTTTTTTTTTTTCTTTTTTTTTTTTTTTGTTCTTTCTTTTTTTTGTGATGGAACTAAGCGTTTCATATTTGTTTTTTATGATTTGAAGGATTTCTGCTAGAATTTCATTTTTAGTGCATTTCAAAAGTCATTTTTTTACTGTTAACTTTTTATTCCATATTTTTTTCATTGTTCCTTAATATATGTTGTTTTTTTTTGCAACTCTAAAATAAGAAATTTCATTGAACTATAGGCAATTAAAGCTATATTCAAATATATGGAAAGATTTTTATATATGTATATAAATTGTTAGCATCTGATAATATATGTATTAAAAAAAGGAAAATTAAGGAATTTCAATTTGTTTTCATGTTTCCGTTGTTTAAGGAATTTAACTAAAATAGCATATAATTTAATTTGGTCCTAGCATAAAAGATGCACTTTCTAAAAGTGGTATTTTTATTAAAGTGGTAGTCAATTATGGTTTTTTAAATAGTGATCATTGTGTTATTAAAATTCCTGAAAACACAAAATCTTAATTATTAACGCGCTGAGGGCAAAAGCCGTAACAGCAAACCCGACACTACGTCACAGCTAAATTTGCTCTAACGCTAGTTTGATGCGCGCGTGAATTACTTTTTTTTAATCTATCTATTATGATTATTATTAGATGTAAAAAAAATAAATTATATACGTTAAATACTGGTAAAATATTATGTCAAGTAGCGAGAGGCAAAAGTAAGAGTAATTCCCACTCGCGCCAAGCTAGCGTAAGAGCAAGTTTAGCTGTGACGTAGATTCAGGGTCACTGTAAAGACTTTTGCGCTCAGCATTTTAATAACTAAAATTTTGAGATCTCGAAATTTCATTGAACTATAGGCAATTAAAGCTATATTCAAATATATGGAAAGATTTTTATATATGTATATAAATTGTTAGCATCTGATAATATATGTATTAAAAAAAGGAAAATTAAGGAATTTCAATTTGTTTTCATGTTTCCGTTGTTTAAGGAATTTAACTAAAATAGCATATAATTTAATTTGGTCCTAGCATAAAAGATGCACTTTCTAAAAGTGGTATTTTTATTAAAGTGGTAGTCAATTATGGTTTTTTAAATAGTGATTATTGTGTTATTAAAATTCCTGAAAACGCAAAATCTTAATTATTAACGCGCTGAGGGCAAAAGCCGTAACAGCAAACCCGACACTACGTCACAGCTAAATTTGCTCTAACGCTAGTTTGACGCGCGCGTGAATTACTTTTTTTTTTAATCTATCTATTATGATTATTATTAGATGTAAAAAAAATAAATTATATACGTTAAATACTGGTAAAATATTATGTCAAGTAGCGAGAGGCAAAAGTAAGAGTAATTCCCACTCGCGCCAAGCTAGCGTAAGAGCAAGTTTAGCTGTGACGTAGATTCAGGGTCACTGTAAAGACTTTTGCGCTCAGCATTTTAATAACTAAAATTTTGAGATCTCGATTTTAAGAGGTTTAACAACGCAATGATCACTATTAAAAAAATCATTGTTGACTACCCCTTTAATAAAAATAGTTATTTTATAAAGTGCAACTTTTATGTTATAAAAATAAATTAAACAAACTAAAATATGCTAATTTTAATTAAAATTCCTTGTTGTACAACGACAAAATGAAAATAAAATTATTTTACGTAATTTTCCTTATTTACTATACATTTGCTCTCCTATGCATGAAAGATAATTTATATAATATACATATAAAAAAAACCTTTTCGCATATTTAAATAAAATGTAACCACATAATGTGGTATCTATTTAATCCTATAGCATATAAAACAAATTTAACTTAGTGGTTTTTAACCACTAATTTGGATTAAACTAAAGTTTATTCGTACTACAGGAAAAGTGTAAAATGCAGATTCATCAACTAAATGGAATGGAATTCTCATAGTATATATTTTTAAATAAATAATAAACTATTATAAAAGAAGCAAAACTATTTCAACATAAATATTTCAAATTGAAAAAAGCATTTTATGCTAATATTTCACTGCAGTTCAAAAATATGTTAAAGATATTTAGAAAATTTGTGTACTAAACTTATTTAAAGTATACAAAAATGTAATAAATTTGATCGCATGTAATCGATATTTTAAGAAAAACATTAAAATTGTTTACAATGAGTTATACACGGAAAATAAATCATATTTCAAATCTGTAAATGCAATAGGTAGACATATAACCTAGAACACAGGTATTATTATACTACAATAATACCTAATGCAGGTGAAATATGCTACAATAAAGGTGTGACTTATTTAGATTACATGGTATTGTAGTTTATAACTACGTGTTCCAAATTAAAGTGTACACATTACAAAATACAGTATTCATGAACCTGCCGTTGGTAGTAATTTTTTTCTGTGTACATTAAAAATATGATACCGTGTAAATAGGGCATACAATATTATGTGTATTTTGCATACATTATAGATTAGATATTAATTTTTAAAGGAGCACTATAAAATATGGTACTTTATGTATATTTATTTTTTGCCTAAAAATATTAAATAATCATAAATTATTTTAAATTATTTTTATTGAGAGGTCAGAAAAAGTTTTTTTTTTTCGTGTTTGTTTTATACATAAAAAACATTATAGATAAAATAAAATATGTATTAGATAAAATACTTACTGTGTTTGCCTCTTTTTGATCAGAAGTACAACACCATCTAAAACAAATTAGAAAATTGTTATTTATTATTCCAATTTTTCTGAATATAATTATGTTAATGTAAACATGTAAATATTTATTTTGTAATTATTCTATTTTAATAAGGTAGTGACATATTCCATTTTAATCGCAAATTGTGCATAATATTATTATTCTTTTTAATTACTATTTTATTTTTATATCAGGAAGTATTATTATTATTATTAAGTATCTGAAATTGAGGCAGAAAAAAAAAACAATAATAAAAAAGAAAGAAATAATTAAAAAAAAAACTTTATCTTTATTCATTTCTTACATCTTACAATCATAATTCACCAAGATGGATATCAGCTTAGGTTATTGTATCAATTGATGTAATTAGAAATGATAATCACTAGGACAAAAATGTACACCGTACACCACATAGTATTATACAGCATATCAAACAACATAAATAAAAATAATGCTGTAAAATACGATAAAAGCATGTGTTATATTTTTTTCTTGCAAAAATTCATCTATAGAATAATAATATTTCTTAATTAACAAAATCTTTGTTTAATAATTTAACACTTAAAAGTATAGAACAACTTGAACAAAAAACTTGTCTAATATCATAAGTTACCTAAATATAAAAGTTGATTTGGCCGGAGCTATTGATTTCTGATTTATTTTCCATTTGCAAAATAGCAAGTGTTGTTTTATGACGTCACAGCTCACTTGTTTCCGCGTGCGTGAACATGTGAGCAGTGACATCAAAATCCTGCATGAATGGAAAATAAATGAGAAATCAACGACTTTAGCCAAATAAACGTTGATATTTAGGTATATTAGGATATTACACATGTTTTTTTGTTCAAGGTGTACTACTCCTAAACGATAAAAATATCATACGATATTGTAAAAACTGGGAATGTCTGATTTCTACAAAATAAAAGTAAGTAGTTAAAACTATTATAATAATTTATTAATTATATTAAGATTATTACATGTAAATATTAAATGAAGACCTAATGTTAACCTTCAGTAAAAATAAGTTAGTTTTAAAACCTACCTGCACTTACCATAAAATCTTTTAAAAACTCACTTTCAGTAGCACAAAATATAATAGCTAAAATTTTACAGAAAAACTATTAAAAAAATACATAGTGTACTTAGAAAAGTTTTTAACTATCTTAACTACTCTTTAACGTAACAAAAAGTGTGTTTTTATGATACTACTTTTTTTTTAACAATAAAGAAGTGTATAGTAGCTAATGTAATAAAAGTTATAATAATGATAAGCATAGTAATGCTATGAATCATCGGTTTATCATCCGGGTGTCAAAAGCTCATTGTCTGAACTGAAAAATAAACGAAAGAAAAGATAAGACATCATCTCTCTTGGCACTCAACTCTATTTTTTTTTTTTTTTTTTTTTGATTAAAGAACAAAAATATGTAAGAAGTCAGTAAAGAAAAGTTTGAGTTTTATTAGAAATGTGATATTAAACATTTTACATACTTAAATTTTCTTTTATATTATATAGTTCATTTATGAGAAAGAATATAATATAGATTCTCATTATAATGAATGCTTCAATTTTTTTTCTTTTTTTGCCAATTAGGTTACAAGATAAAAAAAATAAATGTTCTTGTTATTTCATTTTTTTTTTAAAGTATCTCAATCTTTTAGAGTTTATTAGATTTGTTGTTTTTTTTTCAATGTTTTTGGAGCTCAATAAATGTTTTTATTTAATTTTACGACGGGAGGTGATAAAAATAGTATTTTTATGCTTATAAAACACGTTAGTTCTATCAAAATATAATAAAATGTGCAATATATTATTTTTAATATATCACATTTAAAATATAATAATAAAAGTGTTTTTACAAGTTTAAACAAATTGATTTCTTAAAAAAAAAAAAAAAAAAAAAAAAAAAAAAAAAAAACTTATCTGAAAAAAAGTTGTATACAATTTATATACAATACATACATGTATACAAATATATATACATTATATACAAATACAAGTTTATACAATAAAATATAATGAATATGGTTCTTGTTATAGTGAAATAAAAAATTTATTCTATCTTAAAAAAAAAAAAAAAAAAAAAAAAAAAAAAACTAGAACTACAAGGAAATGACAAACTACGTAATTTATGCTGTATGTATATCCATAAATGATGCTAATTTAGAACAACATTATTAATTAAACTGTAAAGCATAATATTTATGCTATATAACATAATCATTATATAATATATAATGCTGCATTGAACAAATTGTGCTGAAACAGAGCTAGCATAATTATTTTACGTATTTATTTTTGTCCGCGAGTAGATATGGCAAATATTTTTACACATCAAGAGCTTTCTTTTATATTTCTTTTTCTCCCCCTACTGAAGAACCTCACAACATCACTTATCAATTTTGACCAGCTATAATGAAATCTCATTTTTCTTCTTTAAGCTCAGATTTCCTGATAGTAAATTCTTTTTCCCCCTACACACTAAAAAATAGACGTGTATAATCGACGTTCTAAACGTTGAAAAGCTTGTACACAGTTTCGTCATGCTTTAAACGTTGATATTTAACGCTTACGTGTGACGTCACAAACGTTTATAATCAACGCTTAATTACAATTAGATGAAAAAGAACCAAACTCAACTGGTAATTAGTATATACTGTATCATAAATTTTTGGATGACCGATTTGGGTATGAAAAATCGAGTTACATCCAAAAATGCAATAAAATTTCTAACGGGTTGGTAACTTTTCGAAAAAAACGCACTTTTTGGGCAGAAATAAAAAAAACTCAAATTTTTTTTTTCGTTGATTCTAGTTAAAGAATAAAAAATAAACACTATTTATTCTTATGCATATTTTGATTTTTCGCATAGAACACAGGAAATTGTGTAAAGTAAGTTTTTATATTATTTCTAATTAGGTGGAGAAGGACGTTTATTCCGTTGAAAATTGACGGTTTTTATCAACTCTATTTATGCTGATAAATCAACGTTTAAAGTGAAATTGTACTTAAGCGTTGAGTTTTCAATACAATAAGAGTTGAGTTTTGAAACGTTAATTATCAACACTCATAACCGTTGAAAAAACACTTATTCCGTTGATTACTAACGAAATTTTTTAGTGTGTAATATAGTTTACTTTTTATATTAGACAAAAACCATCAAAGAATTAAAACTCATTCTTTTTTTTCCTTATATGTCACAGCTCAAATTTCAGTTAATATATTGAATTTTAGGTAACAATACTTTTCTGATATTTTTTTTCTTCTTTAAATACTGTCAATCTATACTATGGATTTCAGATTTTTAACGTCGAAGTTTTTTTTATTTTTTTTTTATTTTTTTTTTTCTAAAAAAAAAAATTAGTTTACATTATTGCCTGCAGATATCGCCTATTTCAAATGGACGTAGAGAACCTTAAAAGAGAAGCGACAACCTTATGTTTTAGGCGGACCCGCAATACATTTGTTTTGAAAGGCTCGCTAAAAGTACCCAAACTAAGATGACAGTCGAAATACTCTTAGCCAATGAGAAAGTTCCAATTTTGTGGGTAGCCAATCATTGAGCTTAAAAGTTTGGGTATTTCAAAACAGATGTATTGCGGGTCTGCCTATAACATGAGGTTGTCGCCTCTCTGTTAAAGTTCTCTAATGGTGGCTCTAATAGTCAGGTTAATAATCCAACATTCTTGAAATTACACACAAATATAATTTTAATAATATTTTATCATATTATTGAATTTCTTTTACAATCTCGTCTAAAAAATTGTCTCATCTCTGTCTCTCTCAATCTCCATCTCTCTATATATCTCTCCCCGTCTTTATCTCCATCGTTCTATTTATATCTCTCCCTCTATTCCATTTGCTCTCTCAACCAAATATGCCCATTTAATTAATAGAGGAATGCCTTGACTTATGTTTTCCTTGTTCAAAGAATGCAATTTTACTATTAATATCTCTAGATCTTTCTAAAATAAACAATGTATTCAATTTAATCATAACATTTTTTTTAATATGCTAAAAGGATCGAGTTGGATTTTTCACTGTTATTTTTAATATTTTTTTAGTTTATTGAAACATTGTAAATATTTTTACAAAACTTCTTCTGATTTAGCAATAAAGTCTTTTGTTTTTGGTATGGGACTTTCTATAGTAACTAGAGCTGTAACTTTAAACCGGTTCGAGCACCCGCCCGGGTTAAAATCTTTGGGTACTGGTTTTCTTGAAATTGTTCAACCCGACTCGAAAACGAGGTTTTTCGAGTGAAGCCCATGAATGACTTATGATAAAAACGAGCTTTTGAAAATAAATCGAGCCTTAGAACTATTTTCGAAGAAATCAAAGAAAAAAAGTGTGTATTTTTTTATATTGTTTTTAATATTCTATGAAGCAAAATAAGCTTTTGAAGCATTTTTAAAGATTATTTTATTTTATTTATGAATTTCAGCTTCAATTTTTTTTATATAATGAATTTTAAGCTTTCTTCTTCATAGGCTCAAAAGTTCGTTTTCAATATTCGGCACAAACATCAAGCTTTTCGAGCTTTGACTCGTTTTTTTTTTTTTTTTTTTTTTTTTTTTTTTTTTAGTTTAAGCTTGATTTCAAGTTAAACGTGGGTTTCAAGTCAAACTAGGCTAATAAAAAAAAGCCAGTCCGGGTAAAAAAATGTCGAGTTTTTTACAGCTTTAATGATAACATTAATTTGTCTTCTTATTATCAGTGCTTAAAATTTTTTAACTTGAATGCAACCAGCACAGCATTTAATGTTAATTTTTATCCATTTATTAAGTCATGAATATATTTTTTTTAACTTATACAAAAGAAATACAGTAAAATATAATAATAAGAAAAAATAATAACATTTTTAATTTATAACATGGTTGTTCAATTGCGTGTAACTAGAGTTTTCATGCTGAACCTTTTCTAAATTACCTATTTTTAAAAAAAAGTAAACTTGATTTAATCAAAGGGAAAATGAAGCTCTTTTAACATACGTAATGAAAACATAATACAACCTAACAAAAGAAGAAAAGAGACCTAAATTGTTAATCTTGTTACATTTTGAAATTTATTTTATTCATGTACTCATACAATAAAGAAGTAAAAAACAGAACTGTTGCGTTGTAAAAAAAAAAAATAATAATAAAAAAAAACTAAATAATTTCTAATTACATAATTTAAAGACACATGAAACTACATGTTTTTTTTTATTAATTAAACACAAAATGGGATATCGAAAACAGATGACAGTGAAAAGGAATAACTGATTATTATCCTTGAATTAGACACCAACACGTTGATTTTGTTTATATTTTGACGGTTATTTCATGTATCTGACGTCACAATGTACCGATGGGGTCGTGATAGGAGTAAATAACTTGTGGGAAGGGCATGAATTTATCACGTGACCAAAGCAGATTGGCAGCGGTACATTGAGACGTGAGATACATGAAATAACCGACAAAATGAAAATAAATAAAAAGAAGTACAAAATCAACATGTTGGTGTCTAATTCATGGATAATAAAGTATGCTAATTATCAATCTTATAATTTAAATGATAAAAAAGTAAGTTGATGAAGGCTTTAAGTTATAGCTGCTTCATTGCCCCTTAAGAAAGCAAGTTAAATATATACAGCAACACAGAGTTGTCTGCTAGCATTTTGTTAGTATGGTTGAGCTGTCAGTTAGTTTATTTTATCACTAAGCCTACTTATGCAACGTCTTCTATTGAGTCAACTAATTGCAAAAACCTCTTCTTACCTATTCAACAAAAATGCATATTGATAAGAAACTACTCTGTGTTGAAAATAGTTTTTTTTTTTTTTTTTTTTTTTTTAATTAAAGTAAACTCAAATTTTAAATCAAAATGCACTACTATCTATACTCATTTCAATTACAACTTTTTAATTTTATAACATCATATAAAGTAGGGTAAATAGTTATAATAATGTTCATAACTGATAGGTTTCAAGAAATTTCACGACTTATATGATGAATTAGTGTCTATACCCATTGCTGTTATGGAGTGTACGGAATAAATCTTATGACCAGTCTTTGACGAAGGATCAGCTTCCGTTGGGTTCGGCAAGTGTAACCATCTAGTGGAGCTTAGGGGGGTCACACAGACCCTGCTGGAAATAAGAGACCTTCGGGGACGTATACTACTCTAGCTTAGAGACATGTGACTAGCGTTAAACCTGCTTGCATAGACTAATCTGTTCTCCGTTGTCACGGCGATGGCTTTGACGTTTCTATAGCGTCAAGGTAAATGAGTACAAGGGTTAAAGAGTGGAGAGGTATAGCGTCCTTCGGTTTGAGCGCCTCTTTCATTCAGTTTAATCCGAGTTCGTAGAAATACTGATGCCAATGCGACCGGGTTTATGTCTTATCGACACTAAGATGCCAACTTGTTTTCCACGCCCTACATTACATGTTAGCTATCCTCAGTTAAGGGGAGACAGTTACACTATGAGTTGACTGGTTAAAGCTGGAACACACTGACGGGTAGTTCCAGGGCACGTACTGGTACGGTCTTCATCAAGTGCGTGAGATTCTGGGACTTTTGGGCTCGTACATACATTGATATTGTCGTAGCTTATCAAAAGCGGATCCACGAGAAATACATTTTTGTTACATTAGATTTTTTTTCTTTAATTCAACATTTTCAACAATTCAAATAAAAACAAATATTTTTAGACTGCTAGAGTGAGCATTTATCTCGTGTTAACGCAAAAAAAAAAAAAAAAAAACCTTTTTTTAAATATACCTTATTATAAATGTGACACTGCAAAATTTCAGCTTTTTCGTTCTTTACAACTTTTTATTCAAATCCCGCAGCAGCTAATTTTTCACCTAGATAGAAAATAGTAGGAGAGAGATTAGGGAACGTAATTTAAAAAATTAATATTACAAAAAGATTCTCTGATTTATAGTTAATTGGGACCTGAGATCAATTGTTCTAGCATAGACGAGTGTTTGCACATTACACTATTAATAGAAGACGTTGCAAAAGTAGGTCTAATGATCAAATAAACAAACTGACAACTCAACAATACTAACAAAGTGCTAGCAGCCGACTTTGTGTTCCTGTCTACATTTACCATACTTTCTTATGGGGTATTGAAGCAGATATAACTTAATATTAGAGTTATTATCAGAGCTGAAATTTTTACTGTAGCTTACTGAGCCTCAAAGCTTTTGTTTTCCTGGATTTCAAATGATTTGGTTACTAATTATCTTTTACACTCAATTGACTTGAAATTGAGGAAAACAACAGGTTTGAGGCTCAGTAAACTACAGTAAAAAGTTAAGCTCTGATAAGTAATTCTAACTTAAAGCTCTTGTCAACTTACTTTTTTATTATTTAGTATACTAGATTGATAATTGCAATAACTTATTAGTGATGAGTCATGAGTGATTGGCAGTTTTTATTAGAACTTAAATGTGGCCCTACAAGATAACATGAAAATACTGTGAAGTATGCTTAATGCGTAACATTTCCGGTTCTGACGTCATAAACACGCAAAAATCAGTATGCAAAAGTGGTGTGGGTTGCATATATAAAAATTTTCGCATCACTGCTACGGCGCTACAGTTAGGTTTTGATACATACTAATGCTATTTATGTAAGTCCTATCAAGTGTTTTGTGAGAAAAAAAAATTCAAATGGGCTGATCACAATTACGCGTAAATTCACATGACTCTTATTCGTGAAGATACATCAATCAATGTTATTTTGATTCTTACGTGAAAGTAACGTGAATTTACACATTATTGTGAATAACCTATAATGCCTTTAAAGGAATAGATCAGCAGAAAACATAAGCATTTATATCACAAAACACTAGATGGGTCTTACATAAATAACTTAAGTTTGTCTCAAAACCCAACAGTAGCTCTATAGCACTGATCAGAAATTTTCAATTTATGCGATCCGCACAACATTTTCTAATAATTTTTGCATGTTTCTGACGCCAGAAACATGAATAGTCACGCAAATTGCATACTTTAGAGTATTTTCACGCTCTCTGGTGGGGCTACAATAACATTCTGGTAAAAATTGTCATCAGTTTTGAAAATCCCATTTCGTATTTATTCATTAAAAAGCACATGTTGTTTTATGTGTCTATGCCTTTAATATTAATTCTATAAAGTAAAATTCTGAGATACATATTTAGCACAATGTTTTGATTTATATATGATTTTATAATAATTAAAATTGACATAACTGGCACGATGTTTATGGTTATTGACTTTTAGAAAGTTGGTTTTTTAGTCACGTATTTCATGTCAGTTTCAGTATTTTTATAAATTATATTAAAAGTATGTCTACAAGAAAATAGAGATTGTAGATTTAAGTATGTTAACTCAACTATCATTCATGGTAAGAATAAATTACGTAAGTTTTTGCTGCATTTATGCGTCCTTATAGAATCTTAACAACATGCTGTACAACATAAGATTAATCTTTTGTAATTTATAGTTATAATGAATAGATAATGCTGTATTTTATGATGTATTGTGTAATATGCTGTATTAAACAGATTGTGTTGAAACTGAGCTAGCATAAATATATTAGTTATTATTATTACGTACATTTTTTTTTGACGTAATATCGCTTTTCGTAACGTCGAAATATGCTTTTCTGGGTGTAAAAGTTAAAGAGCTATAATCAAGTCTATTCTTTGCCTTTTCAAAATTGCATTTTTATTATTATAATTTAATAGAGTTTATAACTTAATGTAAATTCATGTAATGTACAACAAGGATACTATTTACCACTGAAGAAGTAAAAATTCACTATTCATGTACTGCTATGTTTAACAATGTAGTAACTCATGAAACGTAGTTACCCATTAATATGGAACGTAAAAACATCTTATATAACATCTATCATAAAAGAAGTATATACAATGAAATTGCTTTACAACATATTTTAATAAATTTCTACTTTTTTCAAAAGGTTCTTAATTTATTATGTTATGTGTGCTCGTGCACACACCTCTCTCTCTCTCTCTCTCTCTCTCTCTCTCTCTCTCTCTCTCTCTCTCTCTCTCTCTCTCTCTCTCTCTCTCTGTGTTGTCGCTTCCTTTTACGAGAAAAATATCATACAAAAGCAAGCTAGACAGCAAAATATCATCTTTACCCCGCCCCCTCTCTCTCTCTCTCTGTTCTCGTTTCCTGTTTTGTGCAAAATATCATACAAAAGCAAACTAGACAGCAAAATATCATCTTTCATTCTCTCTCTCTCTCTCTCTCTTAAATTTATGCCAATACTATACAATATAAAAACGGTGCGTGATTGTGAGCGCATGATTCACGGAGAGAGAGAGAGAGAGAGAGAGAGAGAGAGAGAGAGAGAGAGAGAGAGAGAGAGAGAGAGAGAGAGAGAGAGAGAGAGAGAGAGAGAGAGAGAGAGAGAGAGAGAGAGAGAGAGAGAGAGAGAGAGAGAGAGAGAGAGAGAGAGAATGTAAGATGATAGAGAGAGAGAGAATGAAAGATGAGAGAGAGAGAGACAGAGACAGAGACAGAGACAGAGACAGAGACAGAGACAGAGACAGAGACAGAGACAGAGACAGAGACAGAGACAGAGACAGAGACAGAGACAGAGACAGAGACAGAGACAGAGACAGAGACAGAGACAGAGACAGAGACAGAGATATCACAATACGGCTGGTTATG
This sequence comes from Ecdyonurus torrentis, assembly GCA_949318235.1. Taxonomy (NCBI): domain Eukaryota; kingdom Metazoa; phylum Arthropoda; class Insecta; order Ephemeroptera; family Heptageniidae; genus Ecdyonurus; species Ecdyonurus torrentis. The sequence continues at coordinate 20,822,562 of OX439133.1, forward strand.
AGACATACATATTTTAGTTGTTGCACACGGATTGAAATAAGTATACCCGACGTAATAATTATGAAAGCTCAGTTTCAGCACAATAATGACATTAATGCACCATAAATGACGCTATTTATACTTTCCTCTTTCCTTGCATAGGTGACTATCACAATAAGGTGGAGAAATACAGCAGCAAGCACACTGCTTTTGTAATAACAATTAACCTCAAGCTACTACATTGGAGCTGCATTTCATTTAAGCCTTTTTATTTGAGCATAATCATTTGCATATGAGCAGCAGTTTGATTTTATAAGCACCACAAAGTATAAATTTGCAAAAAAAAAAAAAAAAAAAAAAAAAAAAAAAAAAAAAAAAACAACGTTCAGTATAAATTTACCACTGTTTTTAAGTAATATTGCATGAACAGATTTTTTTTACTTTTAAGCTAAAACTTTAATGTCTAAACAAGTCAGTTATTTTCACACCTTTACTAAAGATTTTATTACGTTTTCGTGATGCTACATTAAGTTAATCCATGTTACACTATTAAGTTTTAGCTGGTTATAAATATAACCTAAGCTGAGTGACTTTAGTTTAGAGGTTATTAACGTTTATTATAGTGATTCTCAATTTTATGTTGATGGAAATTTATACTATATAATATTAAGTGACATTTAATACCAAAAGTAAATAACATCAAATTGTACGATAAATATATGATAGTTTTTTTTTTTTTTTTTTTTTTTTTTTCAGGATTACCAGATTGAATCTTATATAATGTAAAATAGGTACACAAAAACTTGTTTATAGAGTACATTCCATTAAATGAAGACTTTTTAAAAATATTTTTATTTCTTGATTTCGTTTTGATTTGGTGAAAAAAATATAAATAAAATAAAATTGTTGTTACGCGTAACTTTAAATAATTAGTTGTTTTTTTACATATTGTGTTATCGTGCTATTCCTTTTCAATCCGTCAAGACATGGTTTTATGGACAGTTAAAATGTAAAGCTCACAGAATTGCCAGTCAGGGCCTAATACACAGCCCAGAATTTACTATGATAAACCGTGAAAACTCTAGGCAGGCTGGTCGGTGGAATCACATCATTCATGCACTACCCGACTGCTGTTCGTCGTCAATCATGCATCATGAAACATGTTGTGCTCTCACACTTCACGTACGCACCCAGCAGTAGCTCGAACCTATACTCACTGTCAGTGAGGAGTACAGAATTACAAGTCAGTTGCCTTCACCACTCGGCCATACCAGATTGGTAAACAGTAATATTCTATTGTGGTATTCACAAAAAAAATAATTTTAATATTACATTTTCTATTTAAATAACCGTAAACAATAAAAATTACCAGTTAAAATTATAAAATAAAGGGATTTTAGAAACTCATCATAATTTGCTGTAGATATTTTACTTAAAAAAAGTGACAATGTTTTAAAGCTGATTTTTTATTTAATATAAAAAAAGTGTATTTGTAAAAATAATAATAATAAAAAAAAAAAGTAAAGTAAAGGTAACAAAATGTGCTTTGTTGAATAAACATTATATTAATTTTGATACCCTCATGACTTGGTAAAATTATAATAACGAAAACGTCAGCATGAATAGGTTAACATAACAGATTAACAAAGTGAATTTATACTTCATTATTCTACCATGCATGCTAATCCTTCTTAATTAAATTTATAGTAAAATATATTTTAACTGGTTCTTCATAATTAATTATATTATCAGGATTATTTTATGCTTAAGTAAATAGCAGCAGATTAACTAAATAACATGTAGTTCATTATAAATTTATATAATATATAAATTATGTAGATTTATTGTTATTTAATATATTATTATTATTTTTTACAGTATCAGAAATAGCAATGAGATATCTAAAAATGTAGCCATCAATAAATTATAACAAAGAATAGATTTATATGAGAGACAGACAGACAGACAGACAGACAGACAGACAGACAGACAGACAGACAGACAGACAGACAGACAGACAGACAGACAGACAGACAGACAGACAGACAGACAGACAGACAGACAGACAGACAGACAGACAGACAGACAGACAGACAGACAGACAGACAGACAGACAGACAGACAGACAGACAGACAGACAGACACATACGATAGCTATAGCGCCTTGATTTTAGTAATATATGCAACCTGTACTACACATGTAACATACTTGTGGCCTATATTTCAGGATACTTGATCAAACAATCAAAGATACTTGATTTAGACAAAGTCAGGGCCCTAGAGTGAGCCCACAGCTATGTTTTTATTGATTTTAATAATAATATAAATATGAATGTAAAAGTAGCACCAAATGTGCATATAGTATGTAAGTGTTTTGACTTTTTCTGTCTGTTAATTAACCTTGACGAATACGATGTGTATTGTATACGATTGAAGGAAAGAGAGAAATAAAGAATTTTTGAATTTTTGAATTTTGAATTTTGAAAGTAATAATAAATAATAATAATAAATTAAACACCAAGTCAGATAATTCTTGTCATTTATTAAAAATATATGAAAGAATAAATATGAAATACTCATAAAATTTGTGTTTTAAGGTTTGCTTGATTTTTTTTAATGAGTTTTTATATTTATGCAATGCATAACACCATTCATTATTTTTAGTATTTTAATATTATTTATAATAATTCTATTTGCCATCACAAATCATTTAAGCTGGTTTATGCTATGAAGTAAAACTATGTTGGCATAAAATTTATGTATTCAAAATTAAATATTTTGTGAAATATTCTAGCAATGACAATTTTTCGTATGTCAACATTGTTTAACTTCGTAGTTGGAACTAGTGTTTAGACAGTAACTTGCATACTTAACAATAAAATTTCTAAAACATACATACATAAATTTTAATTTAAGGGTTGTATATAGATGGCTTGTAACTCAAAATTAAAACAGAAAACTTCGAAACTTTATGATGCCATTTGAAAGTTAATAGTAACAGCTACCTATGGTAAAATGTTCAGAAGCCTTGACCATCAGATAAGAGAGAAAATAATTAATGAAATTAACATGGTCTCTTATAGGACTAAAAAAAAAAAAATTATATGCATCTGGTATTATAAATTAAAAAGAAATGTGAATGTATAAATATTCTGATTTATTGCGTATTACTGGTTAACATTATCGTTTTCTCTTTGTAGTTCTTATTTTTTCTTTGCTTATGTTTTTTTCTCATGAAATGTTGTGGTCAAGGTTTTGTAAGATAGGGCTGTCAAGCCCTCACAACGCCTTAATAGAGTTACTTATTATTATTATTATTAACACTTCCAAAATCATAATTTAAAATATAGCATGGTGACCCCCCAATTTTTTTTTTTTTTTTACATTTTTGAAGATCCCATATCCTAATGTAATGTATCACCGTGCAAAATTTCAGATTTTTCTTTCTTTACAATTTTTTAGTCAAATCCCGCAGTATCTGATTCCCTGCCTTAAAGGAACTAGTTTACGTACAAAATAATAATAAAATATTATATAGTAAATTGAAATGTAAGTTTTTTTCCTACTATTATTTCTCTCCTAATTTATTTTTCTGTAAAAGACCACAAAATAATGTATTATAGGGTGATTAAATTCATATAAAAATCAACGTCATATGTGAGCACCAAATAACATGGGCTGTTATGGAAATGTGACTCCTTTTGCCAGTTTAAATATACTATGCAATATTTTAGTGAGCATTGATGCTGTTTAATAGTTTAAATTAGATTTTCAAGCATGCGAGAAAAATCATAATATGAAAAAACAAAATTAATGGATTTTCCCAAAGAAAATAGTGAAAAACCACGTTTGTTCTATGCCGAGCAAAGTTATTTAATTGCACCAGTATGTATAGCATATAAAAGCGCATTCAGTATGAAGTCATGCACATACACCCTATTGTTTAATTTGCACACTTATTATAAAAAAACTTAAAGAGTTTTAAATTAGTTTTGAAACTAAAGTTTACTATAAAAGTGGTTGAAAAATTTCTATTTAATTTGTAGTATATATTAAAAATAAAAAAATGACATTTTTTTTTTTTTTTTTTAAGTTATGAAAATGACCCATTTTATTTTCAATTACATATCACAGACCTTTGAACTTTTTTTTTCTAATTATAATGCACGTCTATTCATTATTTACATTTGAATTTGACCTGATTAAATACGTATATAAAAAACAACAACACTTTTTTTTTTCTATCTGCTTTATATAGAAATATGATGAAATTAAAAAGAATTCAACTTATATTTCAAAGCATAAAAATAAACAAAAGTTTTACAAATAAAGTTTACATTCAATGTGAATATTATCATTTGAAAAAACTTCAAGCATAAACTTTTAATTAAAATACTTTTCAATGTATATAAATCAAAGCTTCTCAACTTCATTAAAAAAAAGTATTTTAATAATATTTATTTCTTTACAAAAATATTATTATATTTCTATTAACGAAAAATTATCTCATTTTCTTTAAAATAGAATTTAAAAATATATGTACTGTATTATATAGATTTCAAATACAAAAATGACAATAAAAAGGAGTTCAATAGGGTGGTTGCATTCATGTTAAATTCAACGCCATAAGTGAGTACTTAATAACATGGGCCGGTATGGGAAAATGACACATTTTGCCAGTTTAAAAATACTTCGCAAATTTTTTTAGAGCATTGATACTGTTAACAAGTTGAATTAGGTTTTCAAGTAAACGATAAAAATAGCAATGACAATTTTTTTGTTTTTTTTTTACTTATTTTCTAAAGAAAATAGCGAATATCCTTGTTTTTCCTATGCTGAGCAATGTTATTCGTTGCTAAATTATGGCATCAAAGCGCATTTATTATGAGGTCATGCGCACACACCCTATACCACAAAACAGGCTATAGCCACTAAAGTATGATTTAATAGATACGATTGAGATGAAGTGGATTGGTGAACTGTCTCGAGATAACTCTGATTTGACGTGGACCACTTCTACCTCCCACTGCCAAGACTGGCCGGACTCAACCCTAAACATCTCTCCTACTGATTTACTTGTTACACAACGGCAAACGTACAAACAAGAACGTGCAGAGAACGTGAGTGCGCACTCTTAATCAGTGCATACCATATGCACGGCCTCTGAAAAAACCGACACGGTATTCAAGCAACGAACGCACAAGGTGTTCTACACACCTTTAAGTAGCAAAATTTCAAGCAGCGATATTATTTTATTTTTTAAATAATTATAATTGTTGTTATTTAAAAAAGAAAAATTTCTTTTTCCTTCGATAGCTACCAAATGAAAGAATGTAAAAACAAAGAATGGAGTGTTAAAGAGAAAGTTCAGGGGTTACAACATGGCTTCGTCAATGTTAGTTAATG